>VZQC01013540.1:788374-807924 GCA_009823505.1 Rhizomys pruinosus
TTGTTGTTTTTGTTGTTTTTTTTTTTTTTTTTATTTTTTTTTTTTTTTTTTTTTTTTTTTTTTTTTTTTTTTTTTGTCTTTTCGAGACAGGGTCCCCATGTGGCCTTGAACTCACAAAGATCCACCTGCCTCTGCCTCCCAAGTACTAGGATTAAAGGCGTGTGCCACCACGCGCCCGGCTTCTTTTTTTTTTTTTAATAGAATGAATTTGCATGTCGTCCTTGCGCAGGGGCCACGCTAATCTTCTCTGTATGGTTCCAATTTTAGTATATGTGCTGCCAAAGCAAGCACTTATTTCTTTCTTAATTTCTCCCTTGACCCAGTCATTGTCCAGGAGTGTGTTGTTTATTCTCCATGAGTTTCTGTATTTACTAGGGCTTCTTCTGGTGTTGACATTAAGCTTTAATGCATGTGGTCTGATATGGAATTATTTCCACTTTTTGTATTTGTTGAGGTTTGTTCTCTGTCCCAGTATGTGGTAGATTTGGGTGAGGATTCCATGCAGTGCTGAATAGAAAGTATATTCTTTGTGCGTTTGGGTAAAATAGTAGATGTTTGTTAGGTCCATTTAGTGTACTGTGTCCCGAACTCAGCAGACAAGAAGAAATAACAAAAATCAGACCAGAGATTGATGAAATTGTTAGATTCAAATATCGCACAGAAAGACTCTTAAGCCCAGAATTCAATCTTTGATACAAAATTTATTTAATTCAGTGGTGTACCAAGTGGTCCACTAGGGGAGCCAATTTTCGGTGCACCAGGGACACAACCCACTCCACACAGGGAAGAGTGTGACCCTGTTACAGTGAGTTTTTAAAAACAAAAACCACAAATCAGGGGAGCATTGGTGATTCTTAGTGAAACACAAAGCGAGCAGTGGTGGTCTTTAAGCTGATTGGTTGTGTTTAGCAGTGTGAAGTCCCTTGGAGAGTAAATGCACTCCTTCAGGACTGGGAAAGATCATTCTGACCTCAGGTAGCTCTGGGAACTGGGAGTCAGGGGCAGGGTAGCAGGAAATGTGGTCTTGAGATAGGGGTCAGAACAGGAGGGTTGGACATGAGAGCAACGGTGCTCAAAGCCGGAGGGAGTAACCATAGGAACCAAACTTCAGAGGCTTGCTTTAACTAATTCAATTTTACAGTTAGTTAACTCTTTCCTTCTGATCTGTTTGTTCTGTGTCCTAGTATGTGGTTGATTTTGGTGAAGGTTCCATGGGGTGCTGAATATGAATAGAAAGTATATTCTTTGGTGTTTAGGTGAAACACTCATATAGAAACACAAAAGACCCCAGTTAGCCAAAGGAACCCTGAGCAAAGAGAGTAATGCAAGGGGAATTACTATACCAGATTTCAATCTCTACTACAGAGCTATAGTTATAAAAACAGCATGGTACTGACGTAAAAATAGACCCGTAGATCAATGGAATAAAATCAAAGACCCAAACTTGAATTTTTTCTAATTCTGTGAAGAAAGTCATGGGGATTTTGGTTGGGACTGAATTGAATCTATATTTTAGTTTGGGCAGGATGGTCATTTTTACTATATTAATTCTTCCAATCCATGAGCATGGGAGGTCTTTCCATCTTCTGATGTCTTCCTATCTCCATTTTTCTGTGCGATTTTTGAACCTAACAATTTCATTAATCTCTGCTCTGATTTTTGTTATTTCTTCTTATCTGTTGGGTTTGGGATACAGTACCCCAAATTGACCTCACAGACATCTACTGAGTATTTCAGTCACCTGATATTTGACAAAGAAGCCAAAACACTCAATGGAGGACAGGTAGCATCTTTAGCCAATGGTGCTGGCCAAACTGGAACACCTTCTGTAGAATATGAAACCCCAACCTTTCACCTTATACAAAAGTTACTTCTAAATGGATTAAAGACTTCGATGCGAAACCTGAAATTCTGAACTCTGAAACTGTTAGAAGAAAATATTGGCAGTCACCTACAAGATATAGATGTAGGAAAAGACTATTTTTGACACAGGGTCTCCCTTTTAGTACCAGCTGTCCTGGAGCTTGTTCTGTAGACCAGGCTGGCCTTGAACTCACAGAAATCCGCCTGCCTCTGCCTCCCAAGTGCTGGGATTAAAGGCGTGCGCCACCACACCCAGCTAGGAAAAGACTTTCTAAATCAGACAGCAGTTGTGTAGGAATTAAGGTCAACAATCAACAAATGGGACCTCATTAAACTAAAAAGCTTCTGTGCAGCAAAACAAACAATCAAAATGTTAGGCTTAATCTGCCACACTCACTCAAGAAAGGTGCTGGGGAGCTACAACAAATAGTTGTAGATGTAAGTTTAATCGAGGGTTAATTACAAGCTAGCAGAAAAGAAGCCACAACAACCAATAACTCACACAGAATAGATAGAGCAGACAACGCGGGCTGAGCACACTTCCATGGGACTGGAGGGCAGCAGCCCCAAGACCCAATTTCCCTCAGCTTTTATTCCCAGTTTGGGGTTAGGGGGTTTTCACTGCAGTTACAGTGACCTTTTCTCTTATTGGTGGGGTCTTGGTGATTGCAGACCAGGCAGTTTTTCACTGGATCAGTCCACTTGTTCTGTACCCCTTGTCCTATTATTTTATCTCATCTGGACCTTTCATTTCCATAAAGCATTTATCTGTATGCTTTTGGGCAGAAGTTAAATCCTATTATTTTATCTATGCCATGCCTTTGTTTGTCCCTTCTTTTTTTAAAACTCTGAGGTGAACTCTAGACCAAGATGGAGCTGACCAAGCTAAAATGGAGTCATCTTGGTCCTCACAAAGAAGTGAAGAGAAAACCCACAGAGTGGAAGGAAATCTTCACCAGTGACACATCTCACAGAGGTTTAACATCCAGATATATAAATTTACTCAAAAAATCAAAGGGCCAAGAAGTTAAGATAGCTCAGAAACATCTTAAAAAGTGTTCAACATGGTTAGTAATTAAGGAAATGGAAATCAAAACCACTTTATTTTTTTTGGGGGGGTCTTTTCGAGACAGGGTCTCCCTATAGCCCCAGCTGTCTTGGAACTCACTCTGTAGACCAGGCTGGCCTTGAACTCAGAGATCTGCCTGCCTCTGCCTCCTGAGTGCTAGGATTAAAGGTGTGCGCCACCACGCCAGGCTCAAATCAAAACCACTTTTAAGATTTTATCTTACACGGGTAAGATTGGCCATGATCAAGAAAACAGATGACCCCAAATGCTGGACAGGGTGTGCAGAAAGAGGATCACTTATTCACCTCTGGTGGGATTGCAAACTCGTGAAACACCTATGGAAAGCAGTGTGGAGAACTCTTAAAAGACTAAAAATGAGCCTACCATTTGGCCCACTCCTACATATACACCCAAAGGATTCATCCTATAACAGAGATACGTACACAACCATGTTTATTGCTGCTCTTTTCACAGTAGTGAAGAGCTGGAAGCAACTCAGGTATCCCTCAACAATGGAGTTGTTGAGACCAATGGAGTTCTATGCAGCTGTAAAGAAGGACAACATGAAATTTGTAGGCAAATGGATAGAACTGAAAGGAGTTGTGCTAAGTGAGGTAACAGTCTCAGAAAAAACAAATGATGTATCCCTGGTTTGTGGTTCCTAACACCAAATCCTCATATTTATGTCAAAATGAGTAACTGGTCAGTAAAGATAATATCGCATTGACCATTATTGCTACAGATGTAGCTTGAAATATATGTCTCTATTTCCCTCAGTTCTAAGATTTATGAGAAAGAACAAATCTTTTTTCTTAAGTACATTAAATATACGTCAACTCACTATGTAATTTAGGAATATAAATTTGGGGCTGAAGAGATGGCTCAGTGGTTAAGAGTGCCAACTGCTCTTACAGAGGACCTGGGTTTGATTCCCAGCACCCACATGGCAGCTAAGACTCATCCTTAAGCCAGGCATGGTGGCACGCACCTTTAATCCTAGCACTTGGGAGATGGATCTCTGTGAGTTCAAGGCCAGCCTGATCTACAGAGTGAGTTCCAGGCCAGCTAGTGCTATAGGGAGACCCAGTCTCAAAAAAAAAAAAAAAAAAAAGGAATGTAAATATTTTTTTACATGTACGCAAGCTTACAGTTAAACTGTGAATCCCTAAATATGTTTTGCAATTAATCTGTAGTTTGATTTCAGACTTTATAAATTTGCTATATGTAAGGAGTGAAAAAAAAAGCTATAAGTAGAATCATGAACATCTTATTCATGAAGTTTATTGAATAAAATAAAATAAAATAAAATAGAATCATGAACATCAAAGACTGGGATAGATGCCCCCAAAGCACAGAGCTCGGAGTGGCGAAGAAGCTGGGACATGCTGTGATAGAACCCCATGACAGGGAACTATGAAAGGAAGATTTATTTGAGTTTACGATTGAAGGCTCCAGGGAATTAGAGTCCATTGTGGCGGGAGGCATGGTGGCAGGAGATGGAGCAGAATGAGCACAGTAGGCCGAAAGGAACCTCTAGAGACTAGCAAGGCTTATTGAATTCACGAAGCCCACCCCACAGTGGCCTACTTCCTCCAGCATGGCCACACCTTCTAAGACCCCCTCAAAACATCACCACCAACTGGGGACAAAATGTCTGAATACTTAAAGCCTATACAGGTCATTCTCATTCAAACCACCACACATGCGTCAAGTAGAAACACTCGCCCGGGCGGTGGTGGTGCACATCCTTAATCCTAGCACCCGGGAGGCAGAGGCAGGTGGATCTCTGTGAATTCAAGGCCAACCTAGCCTACAGCATGAGCTCCAGGCCAGCTGGGACTTAAAGGGAGACCCTGTCTCAAAAATACAAAAAAAAAAAAAAAAAAAAAAAAAACCCACATTGTATGGGGCTGGAGAGATGGCTCAGTGGTTAAAAGCACTGACTGCCCTTGCAGAGGACCCACACGGTGGCTAAGAACCATCTTTAACTCCAGTTCCAGGGGAATCCAATGCCCTCTTCTGACCTCTGCAGCATTGCATGGCATAGGTGCACCAACTTACATGCAGACAGTACACTCATACACATAAAAATAATAAATAATATTAAAAAAAGAAAACACATTGTTTTATAAGCTTTGTTCAAAGCATACCGTACAAGCTCTTAGTGAATTTGATGCTAATGAAGTAACAATGCACAGAATAAGGATATGGTGTTTTTATAACAAAGCATACAGAAAGCAAGGCTATATGGGGATCACTTTATACTGTAGAAGCAGGAAATGAGAAATAATTGATAAAAGCTACAAAATTGTAGTTACACAAAATGAGCAAACCCTGAGAACCTAATGTACAACATGGTAGCCATAATGAATAATTTTTGTAGGGTATGTTTGAATCATTCTAAGAGGGTTGATTTTATTTTTTTTTAAAGAGGGTTGATTTTTAAATGCTTTCACCAAAAAGAAAGAAAATGGTTACAAAGTTACATAGTGACTTAAAAAAATTTTTTTTAATTTTTTATGTGTATGAATGTACTGTCTGCATGTAGATTAGTGCGCCAGTGTCAGGCAATGCTAACAGAGGTCAGAAGAGGGTGTCATATTCCCCCAGAACTTGAGTCAAAGACGTTCTTAGCCACCATGTGAGTGCTGGGAATGGAATCCGGGTCCTCTGCAAGAGCAGTCAGCGCTCTTAACCACTGAGCCATCTCTCCAGCCCTGTGACTTTTTTTGATTGATTGATTGACTGATTAAGATTTTGTGACCAGAGACCTCAGAACTTGCCTCTGTAATTCTTTAAGGAACAATAGTCTGATCTTTGATAATGTAATGTTTAAGGAAACTTTAGAAATCTTAATTAGCTTAAATGACAACTGTTGTTGGGGTTTTTTGTTTGCTTGTTTTGGGGTTTTTTGGGGGGGTCTTTTTGAAACAGGGTATCCCTGTAGCCCCAGCTGTCCTAGAACTCTCTATGTAAACCAGGGTGTCCTTGAAGTCACAGAGATCCGTCTGCCTCAGCCTCCTGTGCTGGGATTAAAGGCATGCACCACCACACCCAGCAAATGTGTGTATAGTTTTGAGGTTGTTGTTTGATTTGCAAGCATGTTTAATAAAACTTGTTAAATTTAAAAAAAGACAACAGAAGAAATTGTTAATAACTTAGGGATCAGAGGGATTTGATTTTTTTTTTTTTTTTTTTTTTTTTTTTTTTTTTTTTTACTTTCTTTTTTTTTTGTCTTTTTGAGACTGGGTCTCCTTGTATCACTAGCTGGCCTGGAACTTGCTACATAGACCAGGCTGGCCTTAAACTCATAGAGATCAGCCTGCCTCTGCTTCCCAACTGCTGGGATTAAAGGCATGTGCCACCATCCCCAGCAACTACATACATTTTTTAAGATTTCAATTTTTTGCTTATATCTATGAGTGTTTTGCCTACACGTTGGTAAGTACACCATGTGCAATGCCTCTGGAGGCCAGAAGAGGGTGTCAGATCCCCAGAAGTGGAGTTACAGATAGTTGTTTGCCCATGTGGATGCTAGGAACCAAACCTGGTGTAATGGGGTAATTTCACCAGAAAAGGCCACTCAGACACAAAATGAAGCTAAGAGAAAGTCTTTAGTCAGCTGAGTACTACACACTGACATTCAGTTAGGGTGTGAAGTGCCGGGTCACAGTTGGGAGGCATTTATATAGGAAAAACCATATCCAGGGGTGAAAAGTTTAAGTTCTCAAGCTCAGGGGTGGTGAGCCCTCTAACAATTTCTATTCTCTAAAAGCAAACCAAGCATAAAGTACAGAAGGCATGCAGAATGAGTTCGTTTTCGTTTCTAAGCAGCCAGGTACATGCTGACCTGTTCTCAAAACCCCCGCCCCATTCAGTTGAATTAAACTTTTCTTATTCCCATACTTTGAGTTAAGTTTTAACTACTGGATTCATCTGGGGCTCATAATACGGCATAGCCATGGGCAATCTTCAGGTGCCTTGCCACATTCGGTCCTCTTCGAGAGCAGCCAGTGCTCCTAACCCCTGAGACAACTTTCCAGCCCCACTTTTTAATAAATGTTTTCTCACAGTGCAAAAATAGAAAGGTGCTGTGAAGCGTTCACCCAGCTTCCCCGAGTATACGACCTGACCTTGTGTGGGATAAATGATTTCTTCTTTGAAATGGGCTTCCCACCCACAGAAGCCGGCCACTCATTGGGAGAAGCTGAGATTGCACCAGCTGCACAGCTCGTTTGCCACGATGCTGATGTTCGTGCCATGTTGGCTTTCCCACAGAAGGTGCAGGAGACTTGGAAATTCTGGAACTTTTGAATTCTGAGACTTGGAGGTGGGGGGGAGACAGAGACGTATAAAAGCCCCACCCCATGAAGCTGGGTCCTCTCTCCCCATCTTATAACCAGCAAGGGCAGAGGCGGCTCCGACCTTCCTGCCATCACTTTGTAAGCAAGCACAATTCAATAAATTCTGGTCTAGTCTGAGATTGGAGAGCTCTTTCCCTTGCTTTGCCTAGCAAGTGGGAATCAGGAAAGTAGCAGAGGTGGGCGGAGCTGCAGGGTGCTGCATACACGGCTGGGAGGCTGTGGGCACCTCCCGCTCTAAGAGGAAAATTCCTCTGCTACACAATTATACCATATAACACAATAAGCCCCGAGAACTGACGTTGGAAACAATGCACAGAGGTCATTCAGCTTTCCAGCATTCTCTTGTTTACCTGGTGTGCTTGCCACCTGTGCAACCTAACCCTGGTGCTTTGTGTGCCCACCCCAGGATCAGAATACAGACTAAAAAATAATAATAATACAGATCTGCCATCACTGCAAGGACACTCTCTGGGTTCCTGAGTCTAGCCAGGCACACTTGCCCCAACCCAACCTGCCCTCCTTCCCTATCCCTGGTAACCACTAATTTTACTGTTTGTTGCTACTTTGCCATTTGGAGTCTATTATATAAGGAGAATGAGATAGCATATCATTTGGGAAAATAACTTCTTTTCACTCACCAAAAGGCCCCTGTATGTATCCAGGTTGCTCCAAGTTTCAATAGTTCACCCATTTATAGTGTTGACCCACTGTACAGCTACAACTCAGTTTGTTAACCCATTCACCCACTGAAAGACACTGGGGTGGTTTCTGGTTTGGGGTTATTACAAGCTGCCATAGATGTGTTTCTACAGAGACGTGTTCTCAGTTCTCTGAGACAATGCCCAGGAGTATGATTTATGATCATATGACAGGAACATATTTCATTTTATAAGAAACTGCTGGAGTATTTTCCTGATTAATTCCACTCTGGGTTCCCACCAGCAAGAGAATAAAGAACTAACTTCCCCACACCTTGCCAGCATTTAGTATTGCTTTTGGAGGATTTATTTGTTTGTTTATTTTTTTGAGACAGGAACTCACTATGTAGACCAGGCTGGCATTGAACTCACAGAGATCTGCCTGCCTCTGCCTCCCAAGTGCTGGGATTAAAGGCGTGTGCCACCTCACCCTGCTGCCCATTTTCTAATTGGTGGTAGTGGAGGGCAGTGGTCCTGGAGGCAGCCTCCTGAGCCCACAGCTCCAGAAGATCTCACACCTTCTTCTGGTCTCCACAGGTAGTCACAGATGTCAATAAACAAATAAATAAATAATTTTTTTTTAAAAAACAGGACTTTGCACCTAGTGAATGTATCACTGTACTAATAGCTGTACTGTGGAGCCCATTTCCTACATTTTTATTTCCCCAATACATAACGGAGTAGTTTTCGTGTGCTTATTTGTCATTTATCTTCTCTGGTAAAATGTCTACTAATGGCTTTTGCTCATTTTCTTTTTTGGGGAGGGGTCTTTTTGAGACAGGGTCTCCCTATAGCTCTTGCTGTCCTGGAACTCGCTATGTAGACTAGGCTGGCCTTGAACTCACAGAGATCCCCCTGCCTCTGCCTCCCAAGTGCTGGGATTAAAGGCCTGTGCCACCACACCTGGCTGCCCATTTTCTAATTGGTAGTAGTAGAGGGGGGTGGTTTTTTTTTAAGTTTTTTATTTTATTTTATTTATTTTTGTATGTGTATGAATGTACTGTCTGCATGTAGGTTTGTGCACCCGTGTCGTGCAATGCCATGGAGGTCAGAAGAGGGTGTGGATTCCCCTGGAACTGGAGTTAAAGACAGTTCTCAGCTGCCATGTGGGTGCTGGGGATCGAACCCGGATCCTCTGCAAGAGCGGTAGGCGCTCTTAATTGCTAGGCCATCTCTCCAGCCCTGGGCAGTGGTTGTTGTTGGAGACAGGGTTTCATTTATTCTGGATTGGCTTTGAACTTGCCATATAGCTGAGGATGACTTCAGCTTCCTGAAGACTGCTCGGATGTAGGCAAGCTGCCTTGGACTTGCGCCTGATAGGAGCTGTCCTTCCATCATCCTTCCTCACCATGAACCTGAGCCAAAATAAATCCTTTCTCTGGTAGATTGCTTCTGTTCCAGTGACGAGAAAGATAGCTAAAACAGTCACCAAGCATATTGTAGAGAGCCTATGGGCTTGAACTGGCAAGAGTTGAAAAGTCAGTAACTCTACTTGCCAAAGAAGACACAGAAAACCGGGTGTGGTGGTGCACGCCTTTAATCCCAGCACTCAGAAGGCAGAGGCAGGCAGAACTCTGGGGGTTCAAGGCCAGCCTGGTCTACAAAGCAAGCTCCAAGCCAGCTAGAGCTAAAGGGAGACCCTGTCTCAAAAAGACCAAAAACAAAAACAAAAACCAAACAAACAAGAAAAAGGAATTATGCCTCTTAATATGCTGCAATACAATTGTTTTTCCAGGTTTGTTTCATTCTTGATCTTATGTGAATGTTTATACAGGAAATGTTTGTTTTTAAACAATTAAGCCTAAAATTTTTGCTTTTATGACTCATGTTTTGCTTCATTGGACCCAGTAATATACATTGCAAAGGTGCTGGGAGGGAGCTGACATAGCTAGCGGGTCCTCACATTCTTATACCGTCGTCTACCTTAAAAACAGTTGATAGTTGGCACACGCCTTTAATCCTAGCACTTGGGAGGCAGAGGCAGGTGGATCTTTGTAAGTTCAAGGCCAGCCTGGTCTACAGAGTGAGTTCCAGGACAGCTGGGGCTACAGGGAGACCCTGTCTCAAAAAGACCAAAAAAAAGAAAACAGTTGATAGCAAAGTGAAGCCTTTGAGAACAGGATGCAGCCCGAGGACATACTTTGAGCTTAGAAAAATGCTGAGTGGGGGAGGAATTTGGCTAGAAGTTATCTCTACAAATTTCTTTAGAGGTGAAATTTCCAGAGCTGGAGAAACAGCTCAGTGGTTAAGAACACTGCTGCTCTTTCATAAGATGCAGGTTCTGGACATCCTGGAAACCTGTATGTCAACTGGTCTGATGTGACACTAATAAATGATCAGTTTACATGAATTAAAACACACACACAAAACCCCTCAAGTGTATTGCCTGAATGTATATAAGTGCACCCTTGTCATGCAGTGCCCTTAGAGGTCCAAAGAGGGCTCAAATCCTCTGGAACTGGAGTTAGTGATGATTGTTAGCTACTAGGTAGATGCTGGGAACTGATCCCAGGTCTTCTGTAAGAGCAGCCAGTGCTCTTAACCACTGAGCCATCTCTCCAGCCCCAGTTTAATTTTTTAAAAAAGCATGACTAGGCCAGACCTGGTGGTACACGCCTTTAATCCCAGCACTTTGGAGGCAGAGACAGGCCAATCTCTGTGAGTTCAAGGCCAGCCTGGTCTACAGAGCCAGTTCCAGGCCAGCTGGGGCTACAGGGAGACCCTGTTTCAAACACACACACACACACACACACACACACACACACACACAAACAAGCATTACTGCTGGGCAGATCCAATGCAATTGTGAGTCCAGGCCAGCCAGCTGGGATTACGTATGAGACCTCATCTCAAAAATGAAACAAAACTGGCTGGGTTTGGTGACACACACCTTTAATCCCAGGACTTGGGAGGCAGAGGCAGGTGGATCTTTGAGTTTAAGGCCAGCCTGGTCTACATAGGGAGTTCCAGGACAGTTGGGGCTATAAGGAGACCATCTCACAAAATAAAACAAAACAAAAACAAAAATGAAAAAACAGAAAAGAATTATTTTTAGGTGAAGATATTAAAAGGCAAGTAATTTTTAAAAACTCAACAGCCTATTAGAAAGCAAAGAAAAGTTTTCAATGTATGCCAGAAAGAGTGCATACACTGCAAGACTCTGGGCTTCAGGAAAATTATAAATCACTTCTATGGTCAAAAAGGCAATTTGGGCTTTGTGAGATGCCTGCGAACAAAAGTATATGAGCAGAAGTGCATCTGAGACTAAAGAATCTGAATACAATGGTGGCTTCCATCAATGTCGGTTTATTGGTTATGTTTCACATAGTTTGAACTCCATTGTTTAATATAATTTTGCATGACTTTACCCTCAGAGAAACTGGGTAAAAGGTTCTGTATTATTTCCTTTAATTACACACAAATTTACAGTGATTTCTCATTGGCCTGGAGCTCACCAGTAAGGCTGGGCTGGCTGGTCAGGGGGCTCCAGGGATCTTCCTGTTTCATTGCATGAGCTAGGAGTGTTTACATGGACTCTGCGGATCAAATTCAGGTCCTCCTGCTGGCAAGACAAGCACTTATAAACTGAGCCACCACCAGCAGCACCACGCCAGCCATTGTTTGTGCACTCAGTACCTCTTGGTGTTATCATGGGGAAGCCCTTGTAACAAGCATCACTGAACAGCTCTGTCAGATGCCTGTACTGCCCTCCATAATGATACTTGCCTTTTCCAACCTTACCCCTGTCCTAATTTGTGGCAACCTATCCTTGATTCTGTAGAATTGGGGCATTTAAAGAATGCTATATAAATGAAGCTGGGTGTAGTGGCACATACCTGTAATCCCATCCTCAGAAAATGAGGCAAAAGCTGGAGCATTCTAGGCCAGCCTAGGCCATACACCAAGACCCTGTCTCTAAAAATTGAAACTAGAAAAAGCATTCTGCAACTGGAAAACCAGTGGATTCTTTTAGAGCCTGGATTTTTCCATTCTGAATAATTCCTTTAAGAAGGATGCAGTGGGGCATGGTGACACTCAGCTTTAATCCAGCACTCTGGAGGCAGAGGCACAGATCTCTCTGTGGGCTGGAAGCCAGCCTAGTCTGCGCCATCCAGCAGCGCGAATCATCGGAGGCAGACCGGGAATTAATCACTCATTTAACTTGGTCTTTGTAGTTTATTTTAGTGGGACCATTTTCTTCTTAACTTCTATTACTTCTAATGCTACTAACAACAACAGCGTAGAAACCAAGAACATTTATACCAGTAGTGAGCCAATCAGCAGACAGATTATATAACAGTAATGAACCAATCAACAGATAAGTTTTGCGTCTATAGATACAATTCCTTATGTAAAATGTTCTGTTCATGAGGTTGACAAGGTAACATAACATATCATCTTGAGAGCTTGTTTGGAGGTTCTAGCAGGGGAGCGCAGCTACTCGTATACCCTTGACGGAAGACCGGTCCTCCTCTATGCGGGGAAGGTCGTCCTCTTCCACGGAGCGTGCAGCTTCCGGAGGGACGCACGTAGAGCGTTGAGGGAGGAAGGGGATACCCGCCTAGCCAGCCAGATCAGCCGAATCAACCCTGGCGATCAATGGGGTGACAGATGTCGCAGCCAGATCGCCCTCACATCCAACATATCATCTTAAAAGTCACTGAAGCATGCGCACAGTGTTCTTCAGCCACCACCTTTTGGCTACAGACCAAACGCCATGGCTACAGACCAAGCGCCATTTCTCTTCAGCCTGTCACTTCAGGTACTCTTGGACTCCCACAGTTCCCCCTTTTTGTTTTACGTAGGGGAGTGAGTCTTGGAGCTACCACGCACTCAAGATAGACCGTGCCTGTCTTAGGTGTCTCTACATCTCAGGACTGTCTTACCCATCATCGGAGTCCTGACTCTAAGCATTAGGGTCCTGTCTTAGGTTGATCAGTCTAGGATGTGGACTTACCTGTCTTTGACTACCGGCCATCTAGCTGGGTGAGTCATTTTTTAGCGTTTTCTTCATTTTTTAGAGCAAAAAGCTAAACTGTAAGAGCAACCCGCTTGCAGTGGCCGCTCCCACAGCTCAGCCCATTATAGTCCATAGATGACGAGTCCATTGCTTTAGTCTTAGTATAGTCCATAAATGACTATAGTCCATAAATGACTATACTAAGACTATACTCAGATAGAGCCTGCACTTTAAGTTATGTCTGTGTTTTCACAAGTTTCTCCTTTTTTTGTTTTCAATGTAAGAAGTTTCATCCAGATTAAATTTAGATTTTCTTGATTTGGCTTAATACAACAAAGATAGAACAATCCAAATAGACTAATTACAACAGCTAAAACTCCAAACATGCCTCCAGCAGTATGAGTTATACTTTGTAACATTGCTTTTGAATCTAATCCTGTAAGTTTATCAGCAAATATTTGTGTAATAATAGCAGCGTCCTCATTAAACATACTTTTAGCAAAAGTATCCTCAATTTCTCTTTTAAGTTTTATAATTTTTGTCTTCATTGATGTATTACCGTGCAAATAAGCTTGAAACTCCTTCCATTTTATAACAGTTTCATTGTATTGTAATTAGGTAATAAAGTAGTTGAGTTCCAATCACATCTAAGATGCAATTGTTCTTGCAATGACAACATCTTTTTTCCTAACCACCCTACCATTTGTTTTAATACATCTATTTCAGTTTGTAAACGGGAGTCAATTTCAACTTGATGGGACCACATAGTATAAGAATCTTGATGCCATTGTTCTACAAAATGCTTAGTTTGAATAGCAGTATGTAAAGCAATACCAGATACAGCAGCAGTTGTAGTAACTGCGATAAGGCTCAAAATTATAGCAACAACAATTCCTATCATACGCTTAACACGCTTTAAAATCTTCTTTAAAAATTCTAAAATTACAGGATCTAAAGGATCATGAGCCCAGGGCCTACCAAGGTTTATAGGCATCCAAATGTGAGTTTTCTGTTGCAAAATCATTAAAGATTCATTACCATTTAAACTAACAGAGGTATTAATACAGGAGAATAGTCTACATTCAATACAGGAAATATTAGATGAAAAACTGAAAGTTCCTATAAGAATTACATAAGGAGGGGCTGGAGAGATGGCCTAGCGGTTAAGAGCGCCAACGGCTCTTGCAGAGGACCCGGGTTCGATCCCCAGCACCCACATGGCGGCCGAGAGCCGTCTGTAACTCCAATTCCAGGAGAACTCCAGTTCCAGGGGAATCCGACACCCTCTTCTGACCTCCGCGGCATTGCACGACACGGGTGCACACACCTGCATGCAGACAGTACATTCATACACATACCGAAATAAATAAAAAAAAAAAAAAAAAGAATTACATAAGGCAAAGGTACACAAGCAGTAATATTAGTGCTACTAAATTTTGTAAATATATAGGTGGCAGCTGGCACTGAAGTCCCAGCAAAACTTCCATTAAACATGTGTATTGGCTTGATAGCTGCAGCCAATTTCCACAGATGAGTCTGCACCGCAGCAGGAGATGTCAAAATGGCCAATTGATTGTCTGCAATACTGTCATCACCCCAAGTCATTAATCGGTGCTTATCATAGATGGTGTCTTTTTGTTTTGGGTCCTCAGTCATTCTGACAGTTTTAAGCAAATCACAAGTAATAGTATTCCATTCTAAACAAGTTTTAACAAAGAGCCATATGGTCCCCAATTGACCCATCGGTCTTTAATAATTTTTCCAAATTTACCTAAGTATTCAGACCATATAAATGGCTTATATTTTAATCCAATATAAGTAAAATCAGAGCAATTTGACAATGTCAATTTCATTTCTCTAATAGCATTGTCCCGTGTCTGATTTACAGACCATGCAGAAAGCCACTGTAAGCATGTCCAGCTTCCAGTTATATTTATTCCTGGCAATAACCAATGTTGGTATGCCAAATGCAAGCAAAATTTACCATAGCCTAAACAAATGGGAATCTTTTCCATGGTATGAGTAAAATTATATTTATTGCCATCATTAATGTTTAAAGAAGTAAGATCATTCCATGGTGGAGAGAGAATCTTTGGAGTAGTATAAACTAATAAATCCTTATGTCCCCAATACATAGGCTCTAACATAGGAGGATTAGGAATATAAGCCCAATAATTTACACTTACTGCTTGGCCAAAAGAAATAGCAGAAAGTGAAACACACATGGCTGAAAACAAATTTCCAGTAGTAAAGGGTTTTACAACTTTTTTAGATGGGTTAGCAACTAGGATCCACGTCGCCGTCATTCCTGGCGTCATTCTGATTGTCTGTTGGAGGGCTTATCTGTCTAATCAGGTGTTCCAGAACCCACCTTAGCACCTCTTCGTCCTGAGGAAAAACACAAACACTGCCTCGGCCCCATGAGAGGATCGCTCTACATAATCTTTTCCAATCTTCAGGGCGTAAATTCATACTAGCTAGAGTTTCCAGCATACTAACAGTGAAAGGTGCCTGAGGACCATAAGTGGCCACAGCTTCTTTTAATTGTTTAATTGATTTAAAATCTAGCGGCTGGTGATATCTTTGATGATTCTGGTCCTCTGTGACAGGCCATTCCCATTCCCTTTTGGAGTCACTGCTGACCTTAAATAGCCTCTTTATACAGGTGGTGACCTCATCAACGTCCCAGACGGAGGCTAACAGCCTCCCTTTGTCTTGTTTTATCTCTCTCCATGGGGGAGGTGGAGGCGGAGGCTTCACTGGAAGTGGA
Organism: Rhizomys pruinosus; assembly: GCA_009823505.1. NCBI lineage: Eukaryota > Metazoa > Chordata > Mammalia > Rodentia > Spalacidae > Rhizomys > Rhizomys pruinosus. Next base: position 804,099 of record VZQC01013540.1, read on the forward strand.
CCCTTTTCCAAACCTGGTTCTAACTCATCATCCCCACTTAATTCTTCCCCCTCTGATTTGTCTCCATTTCTTTGAGATTCCTGCTCTCTTACTTCCTCCAGGGTTTCCTTCCCACAGGAGATTTGAGTCTTAACCATAGGCTTAGAGGAGCCAAGGCATTCTCTAATTAACTGCCACATTGGAAATATTCCCTTGGGAAGTGGCTCTAAATCTTCTTGTCTTTCTAAGTCTTTTTTATGTTGTTCCCAATGAGGAACATTTAAAAAACCTTCCTCCAGAAACCATGGACTCACCTTTAACATGGTTTCCACATAAGTTTTTGCTGTACTATCCTTTATAGCAGTCCCATTAGACTTTAATAAATCTTTTATGACTCTAGTCATCTGATTTCTTGATATTTCTGAGCCCATTTTATTTATTTTCTGGCTCCCTATTTATATATTTTTATTTTTTATTTCTTATTTTTCTATTTCTATTTTTTATTTTTTATATCTTATTTCCCTGCTCCCTTTAACACTCTGGCCAGAGCTTTTTTACCTGCAGGGTTCCTCGGTTGCTCCACCGTGCTGATGAAACTAAAGTGCTGCAGCAAGGTCCCCGTACTATCCCCATACAGGCCACCAGTTGTGCCGTCCAGCAGTGTGAATCATCAGAGGTGGACCAGGAATTAATCACTCATTTAACTTGTTCTTTGTAGTTTCTTTTAATGGTACCATTTTCTTCTTAACTTCTATTACTTCTAATGCTACTAACAACAACAGCCTAGAAACCAACAACATCTATACCAGTAGTGAGCCAATCAGCAGACAGATTATATAACAGTAATGAACCAATTAGCAGATAGGTTTTGCGTCTATAGATACAATTCCTTATGTAAGATGTTTTGCTCATGAGGTTAACAAGGTAACATAACATATCATCTTAAAAGTCACTGAAGCATGTGCACTGTGTTCTTCAGCCACCACCTTTTGGCTATAGACCAAATGCCATGGCTACAGACCAAGCACCATTTCTCTTCAGCCTGTCACTTCAGGTACTCTTTGACTCCCACACTAGTCTACACAGCAAATTCCAGTTCAGCCAGGGCTACATAATGAGACCCTGTCTCAAGATAAAAGGATGAAAATTGTGTATAGGTATCACCCCTATCTTTACATATTATAGATCTGCCTGCCTCTGCCTCTGCTCTGCCTCCCAAGTGCTAGGATTAAAAGCATGCATCACCACAGCTGCCTCCCAGATTCTTTTTAATCACTAATCTCCTGCAAGACAGTCTGTCGTTTCTAGCATTCAGCCTTTATGAATTAAGTGTCCATGGATATCCTGCACCTATTTTACCTTTTTAATTTTTGTTTGTCTTATATGTATGAGTGTTATGCCTGAATGTATATAAGTGCACCCTTTTGCCTATACCTATTTTTGTGTGAACAGAAGTTTCATTAATCCAAGATAAATGCCAAAAAATGCACCTACTTTGTTGTCTGGCCACTGTTCATATAGACTTACTTATTTATTTATTTATTTATTTATTTATTCATTTGTTTTTTTGGTCTTTTTGAGACAGGGTCTCCCTTTAGTCCCAGCTGGCCTGGAGCTCACTATGTAGACCAGGCTGGCCTTGAACTCACAAACATCCTCCTGCCTCTGCCTCCTGAGTGCTGGGATTAAAGGTGTGCACCACCATACCTGGCTTCATATAGTTTTTTTTAAACTTATTTATTACATTTTAAGGGATTCACAATATAAGAGCACAGTTGTTTTCAGATCACATTGACGTTACTCAGTTTGCCATACAATTAGGTAATTAGTGCTAGCATCCACAGATAAGGGATACCATTCACAGTTGTTTTTTTTTTTTTTCTGGGACTGTGTTACTTCACTCAGCATGATATCTTCTAGCTCTAGCCATTTACCTGTAAAACTCATGATGTCATCTTTCTTTACTGCTGCATAGAACTCCATTGTGTAGATGTACCACATTTTCTCTAGCCACTCGTCAGTTGAGGAGCCATATAGTTTTATTTAAAAACAACAACAAGGGGCTGGAGAGATGGCCTAGCGGTTAAGAGCGCCGACTGCTCTTACAGAGGACCCGGGTTCGATCCCCAGCACCCACATGGCAGCCGAGAACCATCTGAAACTCCAATTCCAGGAGAACTCCAGTTCCAGGGGAATCCGACACCCTCTTCTGACTTCCACCGCATTGCACAACACGGGTGCACAAACTTGCATGCAGACAGTACACTGATACACATACAGAAATAAATAAATGCTGGGTGTGATGGCGCATACCTTTAATCCTAGCACTTGGGAGGCAGAGGCACAGGGATCTCTGTGAGTTTGAGGCCAGCCTGGTCTACAGAGTGAGTTCCAGGACAGCCAGAGCTACAGGGACACCCTGTCTCAAAAAAAAAAAAAATCTTATACCATATTCCACGGCAGCTGCACCATTTTATACTCCCAAATGCAAAGCTTTAGGGCTGGGGTGTCGCCCCAGGGATAGAGAGCTTACCAAGCATGCGTGATGCCCTGGGGTCATCCACAGCACTAGTAGACCAGATTCAGGGGCTCATACCTGTCACTCCAGCACTTCTGAGGGGAAAGAAAGAGGCTCAGAAGTCCAAGTTCATCCTCAACTACATAGTCCTTAATGCCCATCAGCAAATGAATGGCTAAAGAAAGCATGTATGAAATACAAATATATGGAAATGGGGCTGGAGGGATGGCCTAGCGGTTAAGAGCAACAACTGCTCTTGCAGAGGACCAGGGTTCAAACCCCAGCACCCACATGGCAGTTGAGAACCATCTTTAACTCCAGTTCCAGGGGAATCCGACACCCTCTTCTGATCTCCACGGCATTGCATGACATGACTGCACAAACCTGCATGCAGACAGTACATTCATACACATAAAAATAAATAAAGTTAAAAAAAACCCAAATATATAGAAGTTTATTCATCCATAAAGAAAACTGAAATTATATTATTTGGAGGAAAATCAGTAGAACTAGAGATCACCAGGTTAAGCAAAGTAAACCAGACTCAGAAAGACAAATATCACATTTGCTTTTTAAAAATATTTTATTTATTATTTTTATTTCCGTCCTAGTTTGTTTTCCATTGCTGTGACAAAACACTCTGACCGACACCAACTTGGGGAGGAAAGGGTTTATTCAGCTTACATATCCTGGGTCACAGTTCATCACTTAGGGAGCCCAAGGCAGGAACTCAGAGCAGGAACCTGGAGGCAGAAGCTGAAGCAGAGGCCATGGAGGAATGCTGTTTGTTCACTGGCTTGCTCCCCTGGCTCATGCACAGTCTACCTTCTTATACAGTACACAACAACCTACCCAGGGTGGCACTACTCGTTGTGGGCTGGTCCCTCCCACACTACTCGACCATCAAGACAATACTCCACAGATGTGGCCACGGGCCATTCCAATGGAGCCAATTCCCCAATGGAGGCTCCCTCAACCAGGTGTGTCAAGTTGACACTAAAGCTATCCAGCACAATTTCTTATGTGTATGAGTGTTTTGGCTGCATGTATATAAGTGCACCTATGTCATGCAAAGCCCACAGAGACCAAACGAGGGTATCAAATCCCCTAGAACTGGAGTTATGGATGGTTGTTAGCCACCATGTGAGTGCTGGGAATCAAACCCAGGTCCACTGGAAGAACAGCAAGTGTTCTAAAACAGATAAGCCATTTCTCCAGCCCTGAATATCACATTTTTTTTCATATGTGAAATGAACCCTTTGGAAAAAAAAATTATCTATGGCATGTTAATATATATATATATATATATATATTAATAATATATAACAA
>VZQC01013540.1:817583-855462 GCA_009823505.1 Rhizomys pruinosus
TTAAGAGCGCCGACCGCTCTTGCAGAGGACCCGGGTTCGATCCCCAGCACCCACATGGCGGCTGAGAACCGTCTGCGACTCCGGTTCCAGGAGAACTCCAGTTCCAGGGGAATCCGAGACCCTCTTCTGACCTCCGCGGCATCGCACGACACGGGTGCGCAGACCTGCATGCAGACAATACATTCATACATATAAAAATAAAAAAAATAAATTAATTAAAAAAAAAATCAAGTCGGTAGCTAGAGCCCTTTGTGCTGCACCAGACAATGCTGAGAACTTGTTTCTTTTCTTTCTTTTTTTTTTTTTTTTTGGTCTTTTTGAGACAGGGTCTCCCTGTAGCTCCAGCTGTCCTGGAACTTTATGTAGACCAGGGTGGTCTTGAACTCACAAATATCTGCCTGCCTCTGCCTCCCAAGTGCTAAAGGCATGCGCCACTACGCCCGGCATAATGCTGAGAACTTGGGACCAGGAAGCACGACATCATGTGAAGCTGTATGGCTCAGCTATCTCTGAAAACCACTTCTGCATTTATTTCTACACTACCCAAAGGAAAATACTAGAGAAGATTACCAAGGTACATTCCTGGAAAAGGAATTAGAATTTATATCCAACATTCATTATTCAACTATTCATTTCTTTGCAGCTATAAAACTTAAAAGGTAAGAATGACCAAGTGACATTTTAAAAAGAGGAAATTGGGATAATGAGGACATTTAAAACCACCTACTCTGTCCTTGTTTCATCTGCAGCTCAGTTGAGATTTATTGAATACTTACTGTAACATGCACAGAATTAAAACTCCTCTGAAGGAAAAAGGAAGGTGAGCCCAGCAAGGTTCTGATCTGCTGCAGGTTTATTCTAAGCACAGCTCTCTATAAAAGAGGGTATCTAAAGCTGGGTGTGCTAGAGTGGACCTTTAATCCCGTTAGGTTATAAAGGTGCAAACCCCAGATAAAAAGGCACATGAGACTTAAGTCGCTCCAGGAACATGGTTTACTTCCATTGGAACTGCCAGAGCGGGTCACCTGTGGGCACGTGGTGCAAGGAGCAAGATGGGGACTGGGGCCCACCCATTTATAGCCATGGGGCGGGACCTCAGGTACAGGGGAAGAGGTCAGAAGATTGACAGCCTCTGGAGGAAGTGGACATCTGTGTGTCCCTTGGAATTCTGGGAAGCCCAGACCTAACATTCTAGCCTTTTGATTATGACAAGGGAATGGGACGCTGTTCTCTCTTCTGTATCTGCTTCAGAGCTGGCGGGGAGTGGGGGAGTCTCCGGGAAATGCTGTCAGGCTGGAGGGTTAGAATCTGGTTTCCCACCTTGGCTGCTCTGGGTACTCTGCCAGGTGGTTTGGGTCCAGATATATATTGGGCATTTTCTCTGCAACTGAAAAGATAAGCTGGTTGAGTCTTATGAGTATACCAGTGCAGGGACTTCACAGTACCAACGGGCGGTGGGGGGGGCTTCTGGGTGCATTACCAATTGGAGGGTTCTCCAGAGGAAGAGAGGATCAATATTCTATTTCTGAGGAATTGGAAAAAAAGTTTTAGTACACAGGGCTCTAGAATGAGGGCCAGCTTAACCATGAGAATATAAAAGGTGGGATTTTTCTGGCATGGCACAGCAAATCTGTCACCTATCTCTGAGATTTTTTTTTTTTTCATGACACAGTAGGTTTCTAACTTGGCACAGTAGGTCTCTTACCTATCTCTCTGGTAATAAATTATTTCATTTTCTCTTCTTTTGATTATAGTTTCCTGTTGGAGTATTCAAAACCGCACAGTTAGCTCAGATAAATTAAATTAGTTTTGGTGTTAAGATCAGTTGAGGTTCTGGTCTTTAGGGGGTCACTCAAGCCTTGTGCCTGGCTCTTTTTGCCAGTTCCATCTATGAGAGGACAAAGTCAGGTCTTGCTTGACCAGAGATTGCCTTTATTTTTTTAATTAATTTATTTATTTCTGTATGTGTATGAATGTACTGTCTGCATGTAGGTTTGTGCACCGGTGTCCTGCAACGCAGCAGAGGTCAGAAGAGGGTGTCGGATTCCCCTGGAATGGGAGCCAAAGACGGTTCTCAGCCATCATGTGGGTGCTGGGGATAGAACCTGGGTCTTCTGCAAGAGCAGTCGGCGCTCTTAACTGCTAGGCCATCTCTCCAGCCCACGGATGATGTCTTTTTTTTTGGTCTTTTCGAGACAGGGTCTCTCTGTAGCCCCAGCTGTCCTGGAACTCACTCTGTAGACCAGGCTGGCCTTGAACTCACAAAGATCCGCCTGCCTCTGCCTCCCAAGTGCTAGGATTAAAGGCGTGCGCCACCACGCCTGGCTGGATGATGTCTTTTTAAGTGAATCTCTAAGACCTCCCTGGCCCATGACTAGTGACTCACTGCCATAGGACTTGTAGAAAGGTGTCCATGCAGTCGACCTTAGAGGATAAGGGCCAAAAGATTGTTCCTTCAAACCCCTCTTGCCAAATCAGATTGGAGTTTTAAGTATGGTTGCTAAACCTCCAAGAGGATCATTTGAATGAACCTGGTATTTTAATTATTGTATAACACCTAAGTAAAGCTTGAACATTGATTTAAGCACACTTAGTAAATTCTTAATTGCTGTGGCTAAATATTCTGACTAATAATAAAAGCTCATGGTAGGAGCCTGGTGGTGGTAACTGCAGCACAGGCTAGGAAAGGATGCTACTTACTGGCTTGNAGGACTTATATGTATGACAGAATCCATGAGCTCTGTTGGGGGGCAGGGGGCATGAATGGTGGGAATGGAATGAGTCTAAATTTGATTAAGAAATGTTGTATGAAATGCACTCAATAAAAATTAAAAAAAGCACAGTCCATTTAGGGAACATTATTCACTGGAAAATGTTTCAGTTGGGATTAAGAAAGTCACCATTCCTTTTTCCTCATTTAAAGATATTTGTTTTCAACTGCCTGTTCAATAATGTCACCAGGAAGAAATTATGTTCACAGAATAAATTGCTTAGCATCTTAAAGCGGTTAAGAGCGCCGACCGCTCTTGCAGAGGACCCGGGTTCAATCCCCAGCACCCACATGGCGGATGAAAACCGTCTGAAACTCCAATTCCAGGAGAACTCCAGTTCCAGGGGAATCCGAGACCCTCTTCTGACCTCTGCGGCACTGCACGACACGGGTGCACAAACCTGCATGCAGACAGTACATTCATATACACACAGAAATAAATAAAATTAAATAAAAAAATCTTTAAAAAAAATTCTCAATAACAACACACCACTTTACCCATCAAATCTTCTGTCATAATTTCATAAAATTCAGCAGTAACATATAAGACAAGTATAGTAAAAGACATTTAAACTCTGGGGCTGGAGAGATGGACTAGGGGTTAAGAGTGCTGACTGCTCTTGCAAAGGACTCGGGTTTGATCCCCAATACCCTCATTGCATTTAAGAACAGTCTTTGACTCCAGTTCCAGAGGAATATGAGACCTTCTTCTGACCTCCACGGCATTGCACGACAGGGGTGCAGAAACCTGAATGCAGGCAGTACTTCATACACATAAAAAATAAATAAAATAAAAAAGACTTTCTAAACTAGAAAGCAACTGCACCAAAAATAATGTCAATAATTGACAAGAGTGATCTTTTTAAACTTAAGAGCTCTGTACAGTGAAAGAAACAAAGAAGTGAAGAGAAAACCCACAGAGTGGGAAGAAACCTTCACCAGTGATACATGTGATAGGATATTTACACCCAGAGTATATAAACTACTCAAAAGCAAAGGAGCATGAAAACAAACGACTCACTCAAAAGAGGGAGTAAAGGGATGAACAGAGACTTAACAAATGAAGAAGTAAAGATGGCTGAGAAACATCTTAGAAATTGGTCAAAGTCGCTGATAATTAAGGAGATGCAAGTTAAAACCAGCTTAGGATTTCATTTTACACAGGTAAGACTGACTAAGATTAGGAAAGCAAATGACACCAAATGCTTGAGAGGATGTGGGGAAAGGGGAACACTCATTAAATGTTGGGAATGAAAACTCATAGAAACTGCTATGGAAAGTGGTGTGGATAATATTTAAAAATCTCAAATTAAACCTACCACCTGACTCAGTCATACCACTCCTGGGTATATACTCAAAGGACTCAACCTGTCCCAGAGAAACATCCAAAACCATGTTTTTTGCTGCTCTCTTCACAGTAGCAAAGAACTGGAACCAACCCAAGTGTCCCTCTCCCAATGAGTGGATAAAGAAAATGTGGTGCATCTACACAATGGAGGTCCATGCAGAGGTAAAGACAGATGACATCATGAACTTTGCAGGTAAATGGATGGAACTAGACGCCATTATGCTAATGCTAAGTGAAGTAACAAAGTCACAGAAAAACAGAGGATGAATGGTATCCCTCATTTCTGGATGCTAGCACCAAATCCCTAGTTGTAAGGCAAACTTAGCAACATTAAAGTTATATTTATTTTTTATCTGAAATCAACTGTACTGTTAAAATGTGAATCCCTTAATGGGCTCTAGAAATAACCTACCACTTATTTTCAGGCTTTGCGATTTTGGTATATGTGGGTAGACTATGTATGCATTTCTTAGAGTAATATAAAATTAAAGGGAAAATGTGATTTCTTAAACATATTTTGGAATTAACTTGTAGTTTATTTTCAGAGGTCATAATTTTGGTATATATGTGGTGTGTATGCAGGTATATTTTGGAGCAATACAAATTGGAGGGAAAAATAAAAACCCAAAAGGTCTGCGTCAAAGAACTGAGTGAATCAGTAGACTTGTGCCTCAAACAATAAACCTCTGCATAGAAAAACTTTAAAAAGACTGAGAAAAAGAGATGTGAAACATGTATGGCAAAATGATTGAGAAATGTTGTATGAGTTGGACAAAACTTCAATAAAAATACTTTCAAATTTTCTCTCCTTTAAATCATATATTTGTAGTAGTCCAAGCTTACTTTTATAATTTTTTCCAAGGTTGTCAGTTATCAGTCTATGATTCCACACTTGGTCAATTTGACAGATATGTTTTGGCAGTCAAGACTTTTTGTTGAGTACTTATTGGGAAGATATAAATTCTCAGATGCCACATAGCAAATAGAGTATAAAATGGGACTAGAAATCAGCTCTGTTTAGCTATGTAGTTGGCTTAAAGTTACATAATAAATAAATAAATAAATAAATAAATAAATAAAATAAAATAAAATAAAATAAAATAAATAGGGGGATGACCCCTATAGACTCCAAGTAGTGGGTGGTGCTGTTTTGGAAGGTCTTAGAAGGTGTGGTGTTGCTGGAAGAAGCACATTACTTAGAGAATGCTTAGAGAATTTTTAAGCCTTGCTGGATCTGCAGACACTCTCTGTTTTCTCTGCCAGTTTGAAGATGTGAGAGTTCTTTCTCTACATCTTGTCATCATGCTTCCCTACCATGATGGCTTCTTTCCCTTTTGGAAATGTGAGCTAAATAAACTCTTACTTCTTTTTTTTGGTCTTTTCGAGACAGGGTCTCCCTGTAGTCCCAGCTGTCCTGGAACTCACTCTGTAGACCAGGCTGGCCTTGAACTCACAAAGATCCGCCTGCCTCTGTCTTCCAAGTGCTAGGATTAAAGGCGTGTGCCACCATGCCTGGCTGCGCTTTACTTTTTCATAAGCATTAGTTTATGAAAAAGCTGGCAAGAGGATCACGTTGTTTATTCATGCGATTAGCAAGATTATACGGAACTCTTGAAATCAATCATTTTGAAAGTGATAGAACTATTCATAGGAAATCAAAGATTTACGTCGCTTTTGTGCCCTGATGCGAAACTGTGGTTACCAAGTTTTGCAACGTACTTTCTTGGCTAGCTTTTTGTCTTGTGATAACCTTTAGATATGAGTACAGTTTCTTTTTAACTTTATAAGAGTTCTTTTATTTTTATTAATTTTTTTAACCTGGTCCTAACATTTCCTCCTTTGTTTGAAACAATGGTTGTGTTTAGCAGCACACACACACGTGAAGTCCCTTGGAGAATAATGGGCTCTTTAGGGGGTGAGAAGCAACTCCTACAGGGCTGGGAAAGTTTACCCTGACTGTTAGGTAGTTCTGGAAACTAGACCTGCTTCAACTAGAGAGTTGTTCCTGCATGGTTAACCCTTTCCTTTCTGCCATACATCGTGGTCTTCATAATACCATCCTAACCAATATTCTAAAGTCTGCCTAGAAATAGATGGTGTCAATTTCAGTTAGTTCCCTGTAATTTAAGGGGCATCTAAAGTCTATTTCCTATAATGAAAGCTGGACCATTCTTCGTCATAATTGTGGGCTGGATGTTCCCGGGGACCATTTTATTAGCTAATTTAAGAAACTCTTTAACCTTATTTGGATTATAAGGTACAAATAACTTTTGCTGCCTTTGCAGTTGGTCCCATGGGTTTATATTTTTGTAGGATTTTTCTGGTACTTTAATCAAAGCTTGGAGGACAGGCGGAAAGTTTGTGGGAAACACCTTCCCTGGAAACTCATCCATGTCCAATTTATGACTCGGATTTCCTGGAACTGCAAAGGATTTAGAGAGACCATGTTCCAGGACTGTGATACCAGAGCACATGATAATAATCAGCAAAGTACAATCAGGGCCTAAAAAGGGCTAGGAGCACACTCCGCCCCAGGAGGCTAACTTCCTTGAAGCCTGCGCCTCCAACTGGTGAGAGACTCCACTGGGGATGGCGTGGCAAAGACCATCTGGGTATGGAGGTGCATGTCTTTAATTCCAGCACTGGGGAGGCAAAGGCATGAAGATCTCTGAGTTCAAGGCCAGCCTGGTCTACAGAGCAAGCTAGGACTAAAGGGAGACCCTATCTCAAAAATAACAAACAAACAAAAAGAAAAAAATTAAGAAATGAAGGCACCTATGTAGACAATCCCCGAGGCCTGCTGAGGAATTTCGTGGTCCAACCATGAATGAAAAGGGGTGAGAGACTCAGAGTCAAGATGCAGACCCTGGGAATCCAGTGAATGCAGGCAGAGGGCGAGCTGCCTCGAACTCGTTTATTGGGGGCAAGGTTAGGGTTTATGTACTGTTTGCATTCCGCTTTCCTCTTAGTGCAGTCATCGTGTCGCCTTGTGATTGGCACAGGTCTGCAACTCAGCTGCTTGTATGGTAGCCTGCCTAGGGCAGGTTAGGTTGATGAGGGACAAGCTCTGCACAGGTGCAGTGCGTAATTCTGAGCATACTGGCTACTACACACCTATACTGGCTATTTCTGTGTCTGGTTCCATCTAGCCTTCTTCTGTCTCCTAGCATCCCTACCCAGAGAATGGTGCCACCCACAATGGGCTGGTGGGCTTTGTCTTCCTACAGCAGTTAACAATCACAGCAATACACACACACACACACACACACACACACACACACACACACATGCCCACAGACCAACCCGATAAAAACAGTCACTCAAATGAAACTCTTTTCCCAGGCGCTTCTGGTTGTGGCAAGTGGACACTTGAAACAAACACTTACATTTCTACAGATTGTATGTTTGGTGACATTGTTTCTGCAGCAGTTTGTTTTCTCTTTGAGTGGTACGGGGAATGAAGTCCAGAAGAGTATGCTACTGACCAAAACATCCCCACATAAAACTGCAAGAGTGGTCAGAATCAACAGATACACGTCACAACATTAGAAACATGAGAAGGTAAGGCAACAGGATTCCTGCAAAAAATAACTTTTCACGTACTAAATTCAAAGAAAGTAAAATGGGTAGGCGAGGCACCAGAGGCAGATAGCAAAACTTTACTAACAAATAGTATTGATGACCCCAAAGAGGATAGAAACAGATAAAGTCTAAAAATCAATACAGGAGCTAGCAAAGAAAGTCAGCAACACAGAGAAGAAAGTAAACAAAATAGATAAGAAAATTAATAATGTGAAAGAATGAGTCAGCAACAGAAGAATTAGCAAGAAAATTGGTGATGCCTTCAGGAGGGAGAGGCAGGTGGATCTCTGTGAGATATCAGCCTCGTTGGTCCATATAGTAACTTCCAGGCAGTGTGGGGCTAAGGAAACCCTGTCAAAAAAAAAAGTATATATGTTTTATCCGAATGTCTATAAGTGCACCTGTGTTGTTCAATGCCCACAGAGGCTAGAGAAGGCATTGGATCCCCTGAACACTGAAACAAAAGAGGTATTTACAACCTTAAAAAGACATGACCAGGGCTGGAGAGATGGCCTAGCGGTTAAGAGCGCCGACCGCTCTTGCGGAGGACCAGGGTTCGATCCTCAGCATCCACATGGCGGCCGAGAACCGTCTGAAACTCCAATTCCAGGAGAACTCCAGTTCCAGGGGAATCCGACACCCTCTTCTGACCTCCGCAGCATTGCACAACACGGGTGCAGACTTGCATGCAGACAGTACATTCATACACATACAGAAATAAATAAAATTAATAAAAAAAATTTTTTTTAAAGACATGACCAAAAAAAAAAGACATGACCAACCAGACATGGTGGCACACGCCTTTAATCCTAGCACTTGAGAGGCAGAGGCAGGTGGATCTCTCTGAGTTCAAGGCCAGCATGGTCTACAGAGCGAGTTCCAGGCCATAGGGAGACACTGTCTCAAAAAGACCAAAAAAAAAAGACATGACCAGAAAAAAAACCTCTCCACTCAAAATACAAAGCGAAGGTGGGGCATCGGGGTACAAGCCTTTAATCTCAGCACCTGGGAAGCAGAAGCAGGTGGATCTCTGAGTTCAAGGCCAGCCTGGTCTACAATAGCAAGTTGTAGACCAACCAGAGGGACATACTGAGACCTTGTCTGTAAAAACAAACAAAGAGGGGCTGGAGAGATGGCCTAGCGGTTAAGAGTGCCGACTGCTCTTGCAGAGGACCCGGGTTCGATCCCCAGCACCCACATGGCGGCCGAGAACCGTCTGAAACTCCAGTTCCAGGAGAACTCCAGCTCCAGGGGAATCTGAGACCCTCTTCTGACCTCCGCGGCATTGCACGACACGGGTGCACAGACTTGCATGCAGACAGTACATTCATACACATACAGAAATAAATAAAAAAATAAAAAAATAAAAAANTTATAACTGATGGGTTTGTGTTGCTTCTTTTTCCCTTATTATCCATTTGCGGTTTGGTTTCAGTTTCTACTTCTAAAAGTATTGCTTTTTTATTGATTTCTCTTCCTAGGTTACTGGGGTTGGTTGCTCTTTCTTCTGTCCTTGAATGCTTCAAGTATTCCTGAAGGGTTGGTTTTTCTGGACATGTATTTTTTTTTTTTTTTTTTTTTTTTTTTTTTTTTTTTTTTTTTTTTTTTTTTCTTTTTTTGACATTTTTGCTGGGTATAAGTAACCTGGGTTGGCATCTAATGTCACTTAGCACAGGCAATACTTTGTTCCATGTTCTCCTGGCTTGCTTTTCATCAGTGTTGCCATTTTAAAGTCAGTTGTAACAATTTCTGAATATTTTTCCCCATAAGGTCACTTGTTGTTTTTCTCTTGTGGGCTTTAAGATTTTTGTCTTGTTTTGCGTTGTCCTAGCATTTTTAACATATAGTGGCGTTTGAGAATTTCTTTTCGACTTGTCCTTGGAGTTTCTATGTGCTTCTTGTATTGGGTTTATTGTTTTGTCCTTTTTATTTGGGGCAATGTTTTCATCTATTTATTTTTGAATATCTGATCAAATACCATTCTCTTGGGGATTCTTCTCCTTCCTCCAATCCTATGATGCAGAGGAAAAGTTTGAAAAAATCCCCTTTTAAATCTTTTCATAGTGTCCCACAGCTGGTTGTTTCCACTATGTGTATTTAAATTTTCATAATCTTTCTTGAGTTAAGTTGTCTTGTGTTAATCTTTCCAGGTCTGAAAAAAAAAATTCTTTGTCTGCTCCTCCATTTCTGCTCCTGAGGCTTTTTTCCATTTCCTTTCTCTTTAAATGGAATGAGTGGTTTGAAATTCCTGTTCATTCTCCTCTTCCTGATTTTCTTTTAGTATTTCTCCCTCTTTTTTGGAGCTTCTCGATCTCCTCTTCCTTGTAGCTTCATTTGGTTTTGCTGTTGGTTTCTTACTTTTTCAGCCATGGGATCTTCTTTTCCAGTGTTCTACTGTGCCTTCCTTAGTGTCCATTCCTCTCTCTCTCTAGGTCGTTTTTGAGTTCTTCATTCTCTTTTCTTAGTTCTTTGATTTGTTCTTTATAATCTTGTAGTTCTTTAAATATGTTCCCAATTGTGTTTCTGATGTCTGTGTCCTGGGGCATCCCCAGAGGGATCCCACTGCAGGAGTCTTCCATAGGGTTGGTAAAGCTTGGCATGGGATTATCCTGCCCCTTCCAGTGTTGTCTCTTCTTCGTGATCCTGGCATATGGGCTTCTCCTTGCCTGTATTCCAATGGGAGTCCTAAATGCCTCTTCACTGTGTTGAAGGCTTGCTTTGCTTGCCTCCTTCAGATGCCTCTTCATAATCCCAGTTGGCAGGGATGGAGGTGCTCTTCAGCCCATGCCCCAGTACCTTCTGCTGGCCTCAGGAGATCTCAGATCTCAAGAGTCACACAAGCCCACCTTTAATACCCACTGGGAGGATAACTCCGCCCCCACAGCCACAAAATCCAATCAAGCCAAAGACTGCATCTTTAATCCCAGCTGGGAGGATAACTCTGACCCCACAGCCACAAATGCCAATCAAGCCAAAGACAGCTGGATTACGGGATCAACAGTCAGCTTTGCTGAGGCACCCAGTTCCTACCTGTCTCCTGCTCTTCCTTCCGCTGGCCTCAGGAGATCTCAGATCCAGCCTGCTTTCTTATACAATACAGAATAACCTGTCCAGACATGGCACCACCCACAGTGGGCTGGTCCCTTCCATATCATTCAACAATCAAGAAAATACCCCACAGACATGGCCACAGGCCAGTCCAATGGACGCAATTCCCCAGTTGAGGCTCACTCAACCCAAGTGTGTGAAGTTGACATCAAAGCTATCCAGCACATTCCCCTCTCCACATCAGGCTACATCCATAATTTATTCAAAATGTTTTCTCCAGCATCCTTTCCCAATCTCCCCTGTATCCAAGGGGTATGGGTGGGTGTGCTGCTTGCAGCACTTTGGCATGTTAATTCTCAAGGATACACACCTTCATCTTTTTGGGTGCAATACCAGACTGAGGTTACCAAGGAGAAACCCTGGTCATCAGACCCAAGAGCTCATGGGTTTTGGGGGGTTAATTAAAAGTCATTAGTCCAGATTATGCCCATCAATAAAAGCCATTTCCAGAATTGGTGCCTTGTCTGGAATAAATACACATTTGTTTGTATCTCACCAGGAACACTTATGTAACATATAGTAATCATGGCCAGGTGTAGTGGTGCAGGCCTTTAATCCCAGCACTTGGGAGGCAGAGGTAGGCTGATTTCTGTGAGTTCAAGGCCAGCCTGGTCTATATAGTGAGTAGCTCTAAGCCAACTGGGGCTATGGGGAGACTAAATAAATAAATAAATAAATAAATAAATAAAATTAAAAACAAAGAAGCCTGAAGCATAGTTGTTATCACTACCAAATATTGTATTATTCTTGTGTTATACAATTATGGTTGTATGTGTTACACTTGCACACATTTTGCTGTATGGTAAGTTCATTTACATCAGCATCAGCAAAAGAAACCTGAGTAATATTATATTAAGTGAAGTAACACAGTCCCAGAAAAACAAATGACAAATGGTATCCCTCATCTGTGGATGCTAGTGCCAAGTACCTAGTTGTAAGGCAAACTGAGCAACGTTAATGTTATATTCTTCATGATCTGAAAGCAACTGTGCTCTTACATTGTGAATCACTTAGGCTCTGGAACTAAGCTACCATTTATTTTCAGACTTGGGAATTTTTAATATATGGGTGGAGGGTATGTATGCATATTTTAGAGTAATATAAAATCAAAAGAATGAGAAAAAAAAAAAAAAGAAACCTGAGTAATAGATTATACTATATTACAGGGGCTGGAGAGGTGGCCTAGCGGTTAAGAGCGCCGACCGCTCTTGCAGAGGACCCGGGTTTGATCCCCAGCACCCACATGGCGGCCGAGAGCCGTCTGAGACTCCAGTTCCAGGAGAACTCCAGTTCCAGGGGAATCCGAGACCCTCTTCTGACCTCCGCGGCGTTGCATGACACGGGTGCACAGACCTGCATGCAGACAGTACATTGATATACATANAAAAAAAAAAAAAAAAAAAAATATTTTATTTTAAAAAAAAAAATAAAATTTTTTTATTTTTTTTTTTTTTTGGTCTTTTTCATTTTTTCCTTTTGGTATTTTTGAGACAGGGTCTCCCTTTTAGTACCAGTTGTCCTGGAGCTAACTCTGTAGACCAGGCTGGCCTTGAACTCACAGAGATCTGCCTACCTCTACCTCCCATGTGCTGGGATTAAAGGCATGCGCCACCATGCCCGGCTTTTTTTGGTCTTTTTGAAACAGGGTCTCCCTTTTAGTCCCAGCTGGCCTGGAACTTGCTATGTAGACCAGGCTAGCCTTGAACTCCCAGAGATCTGCCTGCCTCTGCCTCTGCTTCCCAAGTGCTGGGATTAAAGGCATGGGTCACCACCCCTGGCCCAATGGCTACATTTGTAATCAGCTATAGTAATTTCAAACATGTTAGGGGGCCACCATTATATGGGAGATATATCATTGGCCAAACCATTGTTTTAGGGTTCATGACTGTTTTTAGAGGAAAGCAGGTTCTACGGCTTGGATCTGAAAGGTTTTCTCAAGGATCCATGAGTAAAGTTTGGTTATAGTGAGGTGGTGTTTGAGAGGTGGAGCCTTGCAGGAGGCTAGGTCATTGTAATTATTCCCCTTCAAAGAGGAATGTGGAACCCCAGCCCCTTCTTCTTCCTCTCTTTTACTTCCTGGTCGTGAGGGGAGTGGTTTTACTCTCCCACGCAGTCCCATCATGAGGTACTGCCTCTCCACAGGCCCAAAGCAACAGGACCAGTTGTTCATAGTGTGAAACCTCCAAAGTTGTAAGCCAAAGGAAATCTTATCTCCAGGATCTCATTCTAGGGAAAAAAAAAAACCTGACTTACACGGCTGGTTTCTCCTCTGTAGTCCCTCCGGGCACCTTCCCATTCCTGACTCTCTGAAAGGCAGTCACTGCCCACAGCCCACACCTAAAGAGTGAGAGTTGTGTTCTACCTCCTCCGGGGCAAATTAGCAAGGACATAAATTACTCGGAATTGTTCTGCATGGAGGATTTATCTCTTCTCTTTATTTCTTTCAGTCATTTATTTCTATTAGTATGGACTCCTGATGTTAACACAGTTCATTTTTTAAAAGAGTAGTTTTGCCTCCCACCCCCTCAACCCCAAGGGAAAACAGGAAAGGCTGCCAAACATTTTCATGAACAAAGTGACCCCGACCTTGTTTCATGCCTCTCTCAGGGGTGTGTTCAATCCTCTGTGTGGCTAGGGACTTGGTGTAAGGGTTGCATCATGCAATCTGAAATGGTTGACTAACTAGATGAAAATTCCCTTTCAAAAACTTCCCAGGGATTTGTTTAATCTAATCTTTCATTTCAATAAGGAAGCAACATTTAAATGCATTCTTTGTTTATAGATACTATTGAAATTACAGCAAAATATAAAGGAATCCAATGCAAAAATAAGACAGAACCTGCTTTACAGTACAAAAATAAAAAGAAAATAAGCAGCACTACTGGATGAGATAGTCTGAAGAGAGGTGGGGAGGCTGTGGGTTCCTGGCTCAGTACAGCCTTGCAGAGTCTTCAGAATCCTGACACCCTGGAACTGTTTCCTTTACCACAATCTAGGCACAGCTCAGTTTACTAGGAAGTTCTTGGTAGTCAAGGTCATCCTAGTAGACAACAATTGGCCTTCAGCCCACTATTAGAGGCCATGGTCCTGGGGCACAGACACTGGGCATTTCTTTTCTCTTCGTTTTTTGAGACAGGGTCTCTTTGTAGCTCCAGCTGGCTGGAACTCACTGTGTGGACCAGGCTGCCCTTGAACTCACAGAGATCGGCCTCTGCCTCCCAAGTGCTGGGAATAAAGGCATGCACCACCAGACCTGGAACTGAGCATTTCTTGGCTTGCTAAAGTTTCCAGCTTCTGTGGAAAGTAGAAATGGTCTTGGGAAAGCCCCATTGTCAGTTGAGTCTTTCTCCTACTGAACCCAGGTACAGACCTTGGCACCTGGCCCTGGAGGATCGGCTGGTAGATTAAGGGTGGTGTACAGTGGTTCCGTGAGTACATCTCACCGGGTGGGTGATTGGGGTTCACCCCACTTGCATGTGGGGAACTCCAGCTGCATTGCAGGAGGCATTGTGACCTTCCAGCCCACAGGACCAGGAGTGCCTGGGGTGCTTGGGGGATTCAGGCCAGCTTGGTTGTTGCATGGCTTAGTCCATTGGGTGAACTGTTTGCTGGTTGGGTGAGGGGCATTGGTTTGTACAGTATTAGGATAGAGTTGAGATTTTGGAGCCTAGAGTGTCCACACCTTTGCATCAATTATTACATAAACAAACACCTGAAGAGTATAACCAACATCAGTGTCAGCTCAATAAGCACCTAGGCTTCACATTGGAACCACTCCCAACAGAGGCTACCCAAATGCCTAAAGCTCAATGAAAGACAGACTCAGGTGGATCTCTGCCAAACACTAATACCACTATTCAAGTACTCTCGACCCCTTGGAGATAACTCAGGATACAGATCTCAAAAGAACAATTATGAATATGATTAGAGAAATTAAGGTGTTGAGGGAATTTAAGGAGCATGTAAACAAGGAAATCCACGATCTAAAAGAAGACAGGGATAAACTGAAATAGGACAACAAAAGCCAGGCGTAGTGGCACACGCCTGTAATGCTAGTACTTTGGAGGCAGAGAGAGACAGATCTCTGTGAATTCAAGGTCAGCCTGGTCTACATAGTGAGTTCCAGGACAGCTGGGGCTACAGGGGGGAACCCTGTCTCAAAAAGACAAAAAAGAAAAAAGACAACGATAAATTGTGGAATGAAATTTGTGCTGGGAAAAGAACCTGGGTCCTCTGCAACAGCAGTCAGTGCTCTTAACCGCTGAGCCATCTTTCCAGCCCCAGTAGAAACTCTTAATAATAGAATGGATGAAATAGAAAATAGAATATCAAGATTAGAAGCCAATATGGAAGAATTAGGTAAATCAAGTAAAGATTATGAAAAATTAAAAAAAAATCCTCAAGAATGGATTAACCAGGAACTGTGGGATACTATGAAAAGTCCAAACCTATGAATTTTAGGGACAGAAGAGGAAGAAGACTCACAGGATGGTGATATGGCCCAGGTCTTCAACAAAATTTTAGAGGAAAATTTTCCCAAATTAAAGCAAAAGATACCTATACAAGTATTAGAATCACATAGAACTCCAAGCAGACAGAACCAGAAAAGAAAGTCTCCACACCATATCACAGTAAAAATACTAGATGTTCAAAGCAAAGAAAGGATATTGAGGGCTGCAAAAGACAACAAGTTACCTACAAAGGAAAACCTATCAGAATTGCAGCTAATTTCTCAATGCAGACAATGAAAGCCAGAAGAGCCTGATCTAAAATATTCCTGGTTCTAAAAGACTATAGATGCCATCCCAGAGTACTATGTCTAGCAAAAATGTCTATTATAGTTGAAGGAGAAAGGAAAATGTTCCATGATATAAATAAGTTGAAAGAATTCTCTCTAATAAGCCATACCTGCAGAGAATACTTCAAGCAATACAAAGAGCAGAGGGCAGCGATGACTATAACCAATCAACACCAGAAAACAAATGATACAACCACTATGGAAATAAAAACCTACAGTAAGAATGTACTAGAAATCAAAATGATTAGAAGCAATTTGATTCTCTCAACAACAGTTTAAAATATCAATGAAGGGGCTGGAGAGATGGCCTAGCAGTTAAGAGCTCTGACTGCTCTTGCAGAGGACCCGGCTTAGACCCCCAGCACCCACATGGAGGCTAAAAACCTTCTTTAGCTCCAGTTCCAGGGGAATCCAACGCCCTCCTCTGACCTCCGCGGCATTGCACGACACAGGTGCACAGACCTGCATGCAGACAGTACATTCATACACATAAAAATTAATTAATTGATTAAAAACAAAAAACTCAATGGAACGAATTCTTCAATTAAGAGACAGAGACTAGTGGAATGAATTAAGAAACAAAGCCCGGGCTGGAGAGATAGCCTAGCGGTTAAGAGCACCGACGCTCTTGCAGAGGACCCAGGTTCGATCCCCAGCACCCACATGGCGGCTAAGAACCGTCTGTAACCCCAATTCCAAGAGAACTCCAGTTCCAGGGGAATCCGAGACCCTCTTCTGACCTCCGAAGCATTGCACGACACGGGTGCACAGACCTGCATGCAGACAATACTTTCATACACATACAAAAATAAATAAAAAAAAAAAATTAAAAAAAAAAAAAAGAAACAAAGCCCATCTTTTTTTTTTTTTTCTCGTCTCCAAGAAACTTACCTCACCATTAAAGATAAATTGCGGGCGTTGTGGCGACGCCTTTAATCCTGCGACTTGGGAGGCAGAGGCAGGCAGATCTTTGTGAGTTCAAGGCCAGCCTGGTCTACAGAGTGAGTTCCAGGACAGCTGAGGCTACAGGGAGACCCTGTCTCAAAAAGACCAAAAAAAAAAAAAAAATTATCCCAAGGTGAAAGGAGGATAAAAATTATTATAAGTAAATGGCACTAAGAAAGAAGGAGGAGTCGCTATGCTAATACTAGATAAAATAGAATTCAAGGCTTTTGGTTGTGTTTTGTGTGTGGGATATTTGATCACTAGGTGGAACATCTTTGGGGCAAATAGACAGGCTTTTTGCCAGGCCCATGTGGTGCATTTTTGAATATCTGGAAAGATCTGGTTGGCTGAAGATGGCCCCAGGACTTTTAGGGTCACTTTAAGGTTTTTTGTTTGTTTGTTTTTTGTTTTGTTTTGTTTTGGTCTTTTCAAGATAGGGTCTCCTTTTATTTTGTGGTGATGTATTTGGGGGAACTGCCCCATTCAGCTGGATGAGCATAAATATTGCAAAGTTTAGTAGAAAGTAAGATACTTGTACTGGAATTAAGTGGTTAAATGTTTCTAGAGTGGAATGGTGTAAACATTAAAGCCAGTTTACTAGTGATCTAAATGACATTATAACCACACGGAGTTGTGGTTGGTTTTCAGTCCATTCCTGGCTTGTACTGGACTTCCAGTTGTAGATTGGGACTAAAGGGGCATAGACAAGGAATGGGTTACCTTTGACTACTGAAAGATATTTTTTGGTATCTGTATATTATGCAACTGTTACTTTTGCTATCTGTTCTGCCCATTTCAAGATAATTTGACTCAAGAAAAGCTAAGTTTACCTCCTGAACTAGTGGCGTGCAGCTCAGAAGGAGACAGTTTGGACAGACTTGGTAAACTTTTTTTTTTTTTTTGGTCTTTTTGAGACAGGGTCTCCCTGTAGCTCTGGCTGTCCTGGAACTCACTATGTAGATCAGGCTGGCCTTGAACTCACAAAGATCCACCTGCCTCTGCCTCACAAGTGCTAGGATTAAAGGCGTGCACCACCACGCCCAGCTGGACTTGGTAAATTTTTTCATGTTAATTCTGGTCAACAGGTATGTTCCCTATTATTGGAAAACTACAAATCAGGATATGGGGTTTGGGAAAGTAAAGAGAAAACCTATGTTTGTAGTAATTTGTTTATATTTAAGATATGGCTAAAGTTATTTAAATTTCTCTTATAGGCTTTGCCTGCTTATCCTATGGTGTTAAATTTCTTCCAGTCAATGTTTATTTATTTATTTATTATTTTATGTATATGAATGTACTGTCTGCATGTAGGTTGGTGCACCCGTGTCGTGCAATGCTGCGGAGGTCAGAAGAGAGTATTGGATTCCCCTGGAACTGGAGTTAAAGATGGTTCTTAGCTGCCATTAGGGTGCTGGGAATCAAACCCAGGTCCTCTGCACGAGCAGTCAATGCTCTTAACCACTGAGCCATCTCTCCAGTCCACCAGTCAATGTTTATGCAAGGCTTCTTAGGCTTTTCTTCAGATTTTATCTAAATATGATATAAAAGTACCAGATTGGTGTAACTTAACTTTTTTGGATGCTTAATGCCCATACCAATTTGGCCAAGGGATTTAAGGGACAATTTTGTTGTTTTTGTTGTTTTTTAATTTTTTAATTTATTTGTTGTTTTACGTGTATGAGTGCGTTAGGCTCAATCCACCACACTCACACAAGAAAGGTGCCGGGGGGCTACAAATAATTGTAGAGTTTAATCGAAGGTTAATTACAAGTAAGCAGAAAAGAAGCCACAACAACCAACAACTCAGATAGAATAGATAGAGCAGGCGACGCATCGGGCCGAGCACACTCCCATGGGACTGGAGGGCAGCGGCCCCAAAACCCAATTTCCCTCAGCTTTTATTCCCAGTTAGGGGTTAGGAGGTTTTCACTGCAGTTACAGTGACCTTTCCTCTGATTGGTGGGGTCTTGGTGATTGCAGACCAGGCAGTTTTTCACTGGATCAGTCCTCCTGTTCTGTTCCCCTTGTCCTATTATTTTATCTGATCTGGACCTTCTGTTCTCATAAACCATTTATCTGTATGCTTTTTGGCAGAAGTTAAATCACTCTACTAATAAGGGATTGATTTATCTATGCCATGCCTTTGTTTGTCCCTTCTTTTAAAACTCTGAGGTGAAATCTAGGCAAAGATGGAGCTGACCAAGCTAAAATGGAGTCAGTTTGGTCCTCACAAGTGTACTGTCTGCATGTAGGTAGGTGCACCCGTGTCATGCAATGCTATGGAGGTCAGAAGAGGGTGTCAGATTCCCCTGGAACTGGAGTTACAGATGGTACTTAGCCTCCATGTGGGTGCTGGGAATTGCAGTCAGTGTTCTCAAGGTGATCTCAACTGCTGAGCCATCTCTCCAGCCCCTTAAGGGACAATTTTCTTCCTTGCCCTCTGAGGTCAATTGGTCCCAGGGGATTTTGTATGCAGGCATCTCTTAAAACGTGAGTCACCAGGTTTCCTGTGCAGGGAGGTTTTAGAGATCCACCAGCAGAACCCTAGCCAGTGTCCAGTCTATAAAGAGGAAGCTCGATATAGAGGAAAGTCACCTTGTGCTCCAAAAGGAAGCCTGGTCTAGAAAGACCTGACCTTGTCCTCGGTAGAGGGAACTGGTTAAGAATGGCTAGAAGGAGCCAGGCCTTCTCTCCACCCCAAAAACCCGAGTGGCCCCTGAAGACCAGAACCTCAAATGACCTTGAGAAAACAAAGATTGGTTCATCTGGGCTGTGTGGACTTAAGCACTCAAAAAGAAAATATAACCAAAATATATATTTCTTTTAAAGCTTGAAAAATTCTGGCTCCACATATTGGGCATAAAGTTATATGAAATAATGTTAAACAGGCGTAAAAACCTTAGATCTTGGCCTTGATTAACAGAGTAGGGTTACCTGCAGTCAAAGGACAAGTCCACTGTTGTTGTTAATTAATGCTCAATAATAAAATTTCCTCTTTCTAGCAACTATCTGAGTGGAAATTCATATCCTGACTATTAAAAAGCCTGAAAGGCAAATCCTGAGTCCAGACATCATTGAAGGTTCTCACTCTGCCACACTTGGAGGCTTAGCCACAAACCTTGTCCACTGAATTAAAGGGAAAAGGGAAAAAGAATGAAAGGCAGCCACCAGCAGCTATCTTTAAACCTTAGGGCTAATGGCTGATAACCTTGTCCTAGTCCACCTGTTTCTACCTAACATCTATACCAGGCAGTGCCCTTTGCCACTGCCGGACCCCCAGGCTGCCACTTGATTAGCATGCCTCAGCCTAAATTCCACCAGCACAAGCTCACCACACACCAGTCATCATGCTGATTGCACTCACTGACTTCCCAGGCTGGCATCTGATTGATTTTCCCCAGCCAAATTCTGCTAGCAAACACCACTTAAGCCCGATGGGCTAAATACATGGTGAAAATAACGGCCCGGAGATTCCTATCTGATGGTGAAAAGAACCTGTTTTATTCATCCACAGCATTCTGTTTTTATACCCAGAGTGACATCAAATCTCAGGGCCTGCTTTTGGACCCCCTACCTCATGTTCTGTAAATATCATGAGTACTTGCCAGAGTTTTTAATCCCAGGGCTGTCACATGAGTTTGCTAACACAGACAAATCCCACCTAGGGCCAGATTTCAGTGTAAATAGACAAGCAGGTAATTTAGCACAATGTAGCCACAGATGGCCTCTTTCTACCTACACATCATGGCCAAATGAACAGAAGGAGAAACTAATAAATGGATGCTTTGAAACCCCAGGTTCAGAAATTCTAATGGACTTTTTTTTTTTTTTGAGACAGGGTCTCCCTTTAGTCTCAGCTGGCCTAGAGCTCACTCTGTAGACCAGGATGGCTTTGAACTCACAGAGATCCACCAGCCTCTGCCTCCTGAGTGCTACGATTAAAGGTGTGTGACACCATGCCCCGACAGAAATTCTAATGGACTTTTTTTTTTTTTTTTTTTGGTCTTTTTGAGACAGGGACTCCCTGTAGCCCCAGCTGTCCTGGAACTCACATTGTAGACCAGGCTGGCCTTGAACTCACAAAGATCCGCCTGCCTCTGCCTCTCAAGTGCTAGGATTAAAAGTCGTGCGCCACCACAGGCCCGGTCTAATGACTTTTTAAGTGACACTGGAATTCTCTTCCCTGTTCTTACTCTCTGTCCCCTGCCTAGATCATGTACCTAACTACTCCTGCCTGCTCACTTCACTTTCTTTTTTTTTTTTAATTTTTTATTTATTTCTGTATGTGTATGAATGTACTGTCTGCATGCAGGTCTGTGCACCCGTGTCGTGCAATGCCGCGGAGGTCAGAAGAGGGTCTTGGATTCCCCTGGAGCTGGAGTTCTCCTGGAATTGGAGTTTCAGACGGCTCTCGGCCGCCATGTGGGTGCTGGGGATCGAACCCGGGTCCTCTGTAAGAGCAGTCGGCGCTCTTAACCGCTAGGCCATCTCTCCAGCCCCCACTTCACTTTCAATGGAACTATTCAAGGACTTCTTCCCCCCTTTTATAGTTATCCTTTTGGGGGTCCTTTAGATAGACCCTCTGAATGGGGGATACCCCAACACCCAAGTCCCTTTTCAGCATGGAAGAAGTCAGAGTGGTCAACATCCTGAGTCCCTTCAGGTGATTGGGGTGACACTTTTCTGAGGGTAACATAACTAAACAGGAGGTAGAAATCAGTTAGGCAGTTTAGGGATGAGACCACCTAGATTAACCAGACTCTTTCTCAGCTGAGAACTCAAGGCTTCCTGGGCTAGCCAGTAAACACATATCCTTCTGGTAGCCCTGAAAGAGCAGGAAAAGAAGAAAGAAAAGAAAGAGAGAAGGGAAAAAAGAGAAGTACATACCAAGCCCTGCAGATTGATTTTTTTTTATTTCACCAGGATAAGAAATGGAAATCCCCCCTTTTTTTTGTTCTTATTGCTTTGTTTGTTATTGTAATTTTTTTTCACATAAATTTATTTTTTCTTTTTTTAACAAATCTAGACCCGTGTTCCCGCCCATTCCCCCACCCCGCCAGAGCTCATGCATTCTGCCAGACATGCTTTTCATCTGTTTCTCGGTCTTTCTCAATATTCTCCATGAGGAAGTTGACTGTTTTGAGCAGAAGTTCACTGTTTCAGTCAGTTCTTTGATGCAGTCCTTTCTGTTGTTGTTGTTGTTGTTTCCAATATGCATCACAAAAGCTCAGGGGGCCCTACACAAGAAATACTTACAACTAGGTAATTGGCACTAGCATCCACAGATGAGGGATACCATTTTCTGGGACTGTGTTACTTCACTCAGCATGATGTCCTCCAGCTCCAGCCATTTTCCTGCAAAGCTCGTGATGTTGTCTTTCTTTACTGCTGCATAGAACTCCATTGTGTAGATGTACCACATTTTCTCCTTCTATTGTCATTTTGTATTGTTTCTGTATTCCTGTGAAAAGAAAAAATAAAAAATTCACACATTAAAAAAAAAGGTGATGTTATATAGGGTCAAACTCTACTTGTGCTATGAATTACTTCTGAGACTCCAGGCCAGACACTTAGCTTCTCTAGGCCTTAGTTTTGAAGTGTAAAATGTAAAACTCAAGTTGACTCCAAATGCTTTTCAGTTCTGAAATTTCATGATCCCATTAAACACTTAAAGGCTGAGAAAATACCATTTCTCAATTCTGTGCAAGCAAAATAGTGGTGGTTGTGTGAAACTGTGAAGCAAAGACCACTGACAAAGAACACTCCATGGGGAAAGCAGTTTATTGGGGAACAAACCACTGGACTGCCATCTGTGATCAGAGACAGCAGCCACCGCTAGCAACCTCTGGCTTGTTGGCACTTTTAATGATATCTGGAATATATCCAGGTATAATAAGTTGTGTAAGTTGTGTTTCGGACTGGAGAGATGGCTCAGCGGTTAAGAGTTCCAACTGCTCTTGCAGAGGACCCAAGTTCGATTCCCAGCACCCATAGGGCGGCTAGGAACTATCTTTAACTACAGTTCCAGGGGAATCTGACACCCTCTTCTGACCTCCTGGCATTGCACTACACGTGTGCACCAACCTACATGCAGACAGTACACTCATACACATAAAAAATAATAAATAATAAAAAAGAAGTCTTTAAAAAAATAAAATAAATTGTGTTTCATTTATTTTCATTAAAAACAAAACAAAACAAAACGTATCTCACAGTGGGGCACACCAGCAACCTTTGGGCTTAAGATATACAGACAAGAGGATCAGGAGATCAAGGCTATCTTCAGCT
Source organism: Rhizomys pruinosus (assembly GCA_009823505.1). NCBI lineage: Eukaryota > Metazoa > Chordata > Mammalia > Rodentia > Spalacidae > Rhizomys > Rhizomys pruinosus. Next base: position 840,423 of record VZQC01013540.1, read on the forward strand.
ACATAGTGAGTCTGAGGGCAGCCTAGGCTACATAAGACCCTCCCCCTACAAAAAAATTCTCAAATTTGCCATCAAAAGGTATATATTTTTCAAAGTGGGATTTTTTTCCTGGCATCTAGCCTTTTTCTTTTCTTTCTTCCTTTTTCTTTCTCTTTTCTTTCTTTTTTCATTTTCTATATTTGGTCTTTTTGAGACAAAATTTCCATGTAGCCCTAGCTGGCCTAGAACTCACTCTGTAGACCAGGCTGACCTTGAATTTACAGAGATCTGCCTCCCTCTGCCTCCAATTTGCTGGGATTAAAGGCATGTGCCACCACACCCAACTGTAATATTTTATTTATTACTTTTATTTCATATGTATGAATGTATTGCCTGCATGAAGGTAAGTGCATCCATGTCATGCAATGCCCATGGCAGAGGTCAGAAGAGGGTGTCAGATCCCCTGGAATTGGAGTCACAGGTGGTTGTTAACCACCATGTGGGTGCTAGGAATCAAACCCTGGTCCTCTGCAAGAGCAGTCAGTGCTCTTAAACTCTGAGCGGTCTCTCCAGTCCCTAAATTGTAAACCTTTTAGAGAAGACAGAATGGGGAGGGGTATGGAGGAAACTTGAATTTCTTATATCTGCAATGTTTTAGTTCCTCAGAAAAGGACATGGCTAAAGCATGGCAGAGTCTTTGGCTAAGTTAAGATTTACGGTGATGGGATAAAAACCTGTGCTTTATATCATCCTCAATATTTTTTGGGGCTCCATGAGAAAGAAACCAGATTTTTTTTTTTTTTTTGGTCTTTTTGAGACAGGGTTTCCCTGTAGTCCCAGCTGTCCTGGAACTCACTGTGTAGACCAGGCTGGCCTTGAACTCACAAAGATCCTCCTGCCTCTGCCTCCCAAGTGCTAGGATTAAAGGCGTGCGCCACCATGCCGGGCTTTTTTTTTTTTTAAGGAAACCAGATTTTTGGCCTGGAGGAACAAGTCAGCACTGCAACCCCCCAAACTCGTAGGGAAAGTTCCTTCTACTGAACTTGAACTTTCATTATCTGCTGATAGGTAGCCATTCTGTGATCTCATTGGCAGGTACTGCCAACTTCAGCAGCGTTGCCCCCCTTAAGGAATATTTGTACAAACATTTAAATATTTTATTGCATTTTAGACTTTCTTAATTTATAACCATGGATGGAAGATGGAAACTTAAAGTGCTGATATGAGTCACAGGAACCACAGATCTCGGAAGTGCACAGCGCTTGAAAAGAACCTGAGGTCTGCAGAAGCCAGGAGCATCTCAGTCCGAGGTTCCTAGAACATTCTGAGCTGACCTCTCAGCTGTGAAGGAAACAAATGAAGCAGAAAACTGCAGCAATATAGCCAAACCCTGAGTGTGAGGCTGGTGAGATGGCTCAGGGGTTAAGAGCACTGGCTGCTCTTGCAGAAGACCTTGGTTTGGTTCCCAGCGCCCACATGGCTACTAACAGCCATCTGTAACTCCAGTTCCAAAAGATCAAACGCCATCTTCCGACCTCCTTGGGCATTGCACGACATGGGTACACTTACTCGCAGATAATTTACTCATAGGTGAAAGCTAAATATAATAAAATAAATTTTTTTTAAAGTTGAGGTGTGAGGCTGGTGAGATAGCTCAGCATGTAAAGGCACTCGACACCAAGCCAGACCACCTGAGTTGGATCCTTGGGACCCACATGGTAGAAGAAAAGAACCAAATCCTGAAAGTTTAATTACACAAATGTAATTTAAAACATTTTTAAGTTGAGGGGCTGGAGAGATGATGGCTCAGTGGTTAAGAGCACCGACTGCTCTTGCAGAGGACCTGGGTCGATTCCCAGCACCCACATGGCAGCTAAGAACTGTCTTGAAGCCTGGCGTGGAGGTGCACGACTTTAATCCTAGCACTCCAGAGGCAGAGGCAGGTGGATCTCTGTGAGTTCAAGGCCAGCCCTCTCTACAGAGTGAGTTCCAGGCTAGCTGGGGCGTGGGGCTATAGGGAGACCCTGTCTCAAAAAGACCAAAAAAAAAAGGGGGGGGGGGGCTGTTAAGAGCACTGACTCCTCTTGCAGAGGACCCGGGTTTGATTCCCAGCAGAGGCAGGCAAATCTCTGTGAGTTCAAGGCCAGCCTGGTCTACACAGCGAGCTCCAGGCCAGCTGGGACTAAAAGAGAGACCCTGTCTCAAAAAAACAAAAACGAAAACAGAACAAAACAAAAAAACCAAAAACACTGACCAAAAACAACTTAGGGAGGAAAGGATTTATTTTATCTTATATCTCCCAAGTCACCATTCATCACTGAAAGAAGTCAGGGCAGGAACCCAGAGGCAGGAGCTGAGGTACAGTCCATGGAGGAATGCTGCTTATTGGCTTGGCCCCCTGGTCTCCACTCAATCTGCTTTCTTTTTTAAAAAATTTTAATTTAATTTTATTTTTTATGTGTATGAATGTACTGTCTGCATGTAGGTTGGTGCACCTGTGTCATGCAATGCCCTGGAGGTCAGAAGAGGGTGTCGGATTCCCCTGGAACTGGAGTTAAAGACGGTTCTTAGCCGCCATGTGGGTGCTGGGAATCAAACCTGGGTCCTCTGCAAGAACCTGAATCCTCTGCAAGAGCAGTCCGTGCTCTTAACCGCTGAGCCATCTCTCAAGCCCCCAGCCTGCTTTCTTATACAACACAGGACCATCTGTCCAGGGTGGCACTACCTCAGTGAATTGAGTCCTCCCACATCACTCAACAATCAAGTAATTACCCCACAGACATAGCCACAGGCCAGTCCAATGGAGGGAATTCTTCATTTGAGGATCCTCTACCCAGATGAGTTGAAAACCGAAGCTATCCAGCATACCAAGTTTATGGAGAGCTGGGGATTGAATCCAGGGGTTTGTACATGGCAGGCAAACACTTGACAAACTGAGCTACATCCCTGGCCTGGCTAACTTTTTAAATTAGTGCATTATCTGTGCCTTGTTTCCTAAGATTATAATAAGGTCCTGGAGCCAAGCTCTAACTGGTGTCATGAACTGAATGCACATAAACCCAAGTGAGACTCTCTGGAAGACAGATGGGAAGTTGACTTAAAGTCTCAGTTTTTTTTCTTTTTTTTTTTTTTTTAAGAGAGATGGCTCAGCGTTTAAGAGCACTATTGATTCCCAGCACCTACATGGCAGCTAACAATCACCTGTTACTCCAGTTCTAGGGAGTTAAGCATGGTTATTAGATGTCATGTGGGTGCTGGGAATTGAACCCAGGTACTGTTGAACCATCTCTCCAGCCCCTTATTTATTTTTATGTGTGTTTTGTCTCCATGTGTGTAAATGGACCCGTGTTGTGCAATGTCCATGGAGGCCAGAAGAGGGCACTGGCTTCCTCGGAACTGTCATTACAGGCAATTGTTAGCCACTAGAATAGATTGTTTTATTTTTAGGGTCACCAGTCTTTTACTTGGGCTTCTTTTATCTCCACTTAAATTATGGCTATACTGATTATACTTTCAAAGTTCAATACCTAATATCTTTGGGATTTAAGTTCCTCAAGCAATTTACTTTAGGATCACTTTTGTGTGGATGGATCTCCCTGAGTCTCACTTGCTGACACGGTTTTCAAAACATGAATTAGCCGGGCATAGTGGTGCACGCCTTTAATCCCAGCACTTGGGAGGCAGAGGTCTGCGGATCTTTGTGAGTTCAAGGCCAGCGTGGTCTTACAGAGTGAATTCCAGGACAGCTGGGGCTCTAGGGAGACCCTGTCTTGAAAAGACCAAAAAAAAAAAAAACAAACCAAAAAACCCCCAAAAAAACATGAATTAATTTTAATCATATTTATTCCTAAACTATCACACTCAGGAATAGTATATGTGTGAGCTATTCTACTACTGTATTAAACAAGTACCATCCACTCATAGTGATATATATCTTTTTTTTTTTTTTTTTTTTTTTTTTTTGGTCTTTTCAAGACAGGGTCTCCCTGTAGTTCCAGCTGTCCTGGAACTCACTCTGTAGAGCAGGCTGGCCTTGAACTCACAAAGATCCGCAGGCCTCTGCCTACTAAGTGTTAGGATTAAAGGCATGAGCCACCACACCCAGCGTGATATATATCTTTAACCCCAAACCTCAAACCCTGTGTTTTCAAGATAGAAGACCCTTTAAAAACAAGGACTTAAAAAAAAAAAAAAAGAAAGAAAAGAAAAGCATGGACTGGCCGGGCGTGGTGGCACGCGCCTTTAATCCTAGCACTCAGGAGGCAGAGGTAGGCTGATATTTGTGAGTTCAAGGCCAGCCTGGTCTACAGAGTTCTGGGACAGCTGGGGCTACAGGGAGACCTTGTCTCAAAAAGAACAAAAAAACCAAAAAACAAAAAACCCCAAACAAACTAAAAAAGCAAGGATTGGGAACATAACTCTGTACAGTGCTTGCCTAGCATGCATGACGCCCTGGGTTCAATCCCCAGCACCATATAAACCAGGCTTGGTGCTACATGCCTATAATTCCAGGACTGGGGAGGTAGAGACAGGAAGATCAGGAGTTCAAGATTTACTCATCTGATGTTTAGGTTTTGAGCTGAGCCTTTAATGGTTAAGCCATTTCTCCAGTCTGATCTTCCTCTTTTATATAGTGATTTTCATGCTACCCTGAGATACACAAGACACTGTATAAAAAGATTAAAACATTGTTTTGTTTTGTTTTGTTTTTTTGGTCTTTTCAAGACAGGGTCTCCCTGTAGCCCCAGCTGTCCTGGAATTCGCTCTGTAGACCAGGCTGGCCTTGAACTCACAAAGATCTGCCTGCCTCTGCCTCCCAAGTGCTAGGATTAAAGGTGTGCACCACCACGCCTGGCTCTAAAACATTGTTTTTATACATCACAACATGAAAGTTGGAATATTTTCTTAAGTACTTATTTGGGGCTGGAGAGACAGTGAAAGCACCTGCTGCTCTTTCAGAACTGTCTGGTTCAGTTCTCTGCACACATACCGGAGGCTCACAACCATCCTAGTTCCAGCTCCAGGGGATCTGACATCCTCTTCTGACCTCTGCAGACATTGCACAACAAAAGTGCACTGGAGCGATGACTCAGTTGTTACAAGCTCTTGCTGCCCTTCCCGAGGACTCAGGTTTGGTTCCCAGCACCCGTGTAGGATGGCTCTGGTGTCTTCTGTAGCCTGTGGTAGGATATGTGAATAGCAGAAGAGCCACAAGCTTGATTGAGGAGGCAAGCGAGTTGTAAATCCTTAAAATGGCTAACTGGCCCTAAATCGGTAATCTGGCCTTGCTAAAGCCTTATCAACCGGTGACTCCCAGGACTGAGACAGTCTGTTTATGGAGCCACTTTTTCATGGCCTTGAGATGCTGCCCTATTCAGCCCAAGAAATCAAAAGAAGGCTTTCAAAGTATCCAAGGACACCAGACCTTGGCATCTGATGCATTCCAGCTGGGCTTAGGGAATAAAATCTTCTGCCTCCATTCACTAGGTTTCAGACGCTCCTTTCGAGCACAATGGAGTATCTGTCATACACCGAAGGATGTATACTTATGTTGCAGGACTGGCTCTGGTTCTTACTTCTTTTTTTATTTTATTTTATTTATTTATTTATTCGATTGTATTATCTGCATGTAGGTTTGTGCACCCATGTCGTGCAATGCCTCAGAGGTCAGAAGAGGGTGTCGGATTCCCCTGGAACTGGAGTTCTCCTGGAACTGGAGTTCTGGAACTGGAGTTACAGACGGTTCTCAGCCGCCAAGTGGATGCTGGGGATTGAACTCGGGTCCTCTGTAAGAGCCGTCGGCGCTCTTAACCACTAGGCCATCTCTCCAGCCCCTGGTTCTTATTTCTTAACTTTAAACTCCTTCCTTTTCCCTTTCCAAAAATCTAACAACCTGCACACTTATAGTATACATACAAGCATATAAATTTAAAAAATTTGTGTGTGTGTGTGTGTGTGTGTGTGTGCAGGTGCATTGGTGCCATGTTGCCAACAAGGAGGACAACTCTGTCAGCTATCTCCTTCCACTTTACAGGGATCAAACTCAGGTTGTCAGGCCCCTCTACTGGCTGAGCCATCTTGATAGCCAAGAAAACAAGAGCTTGATCCTATGTAACTGAGATTCTCTTATATCCCACGCTTGGTGTGGTGGCGCACGCCTTTAATCCCAGTACTTGGGAAGCAGAGGCAGGTGGATCTTTGTGAGTTCAAGGCTAGCCTGGTCTACAGAGTGAGTTCCAGGATAGCTGGAACTAAAGGGAGACCCTGTCTCAAAAATACCCCCCCAAANCTGGAACCACATCTTTTGCAGCCATGCTTTCTTCCAGGCCTCCACTAGAATGGCCCTTTAAGCTCTGCTTACAGTAGTCAACAGCCTTTCTAGCCCAAAGTTCCAAAGTCTTCCACATTTCTCCAAACATCCACATGGTCAGGTTCTTCACAGCCAACAGCCCACTCTCTGGTACCAAATTACTGTATTAGTCACTTTTCTGTTGCTGTGATAAAACACCATGACCAAGGAACTTATAAAAGGAAGAGTTTAGGGGCTGGAGAGATGGCCTAGCGGTTAAGAGCGCCGACCGCTCTTGCAGAGGACCCGGGTTCGATCCCCAGCACCCACATGGCGGCCGAGAACCGTCTGAAACTCCAATTCCAGGAGAACTCCAGTTCCAGGGGAATCCGACACCCTCTTCTGACCTCCACGGCATTGCACGACACGGGTGCACACACCTGCATGCAGACAGTACGTTCATACACCTACAGAAATAAAAAAAAAAAACTCAGATAGGTTAACTGAGTATCCCAAGGAGGCAGTCATGTCCCTTCATGGCAAAATTATACAGATTCACTACAAGAGGTTACCTTAGAGTTCTTGCCTCATGACCCAAGGTGCTGTTGAGAATGTCCCTTTCTAATCATTAGGGAAGTTAAACTCTGCTTGTTACCATGTCAGAGCGACATTTTATTCCTGCTTGTTTTCAAGTCCATTTCTCTCCCTTCCTCAACTTTTTCCTTTGTAAAAATGATAGTAAAATGTACATAACGGCTGGGTTTTAGCACTGGGAAGACTTGAGACAAGAGCCATTCTGTGGCTTCCGGGCCAGCCTGAGTCATAGTGTGAGAACTTGTCTCAATCAATCATCAATCAATCAATCAATCAATCAATCAAGTAAATCCCCTGCAAAGTACCATTTTTATATTTTTGTCATTTTAAGTGTACAGTTGATGGCACTATGTTCACAATGTTGCACCATCATAGTCGCTGTTCCAGCTACAGACATTTCATCATCCCAAACAGGAACCCTGTACCCATTAAGCAATGATTCTCTACCCACCTCTTCCCCGGGCTCTGGTAACCTCTATTTCCTGCTTCTGTGAACTTGCCTCATGTGTATGCCTTACAAAAGTGAATCATGAAATATTTGTCTTCTTTTTATTATTTTTTATGTGTATGAGTGTACTGTCTGCATGTAGGTTAGTGCACCTGTGTGATGCAATGCCACAGAGGTCAGAAGAGAGCGTCGGATTCCCCTGGAACTGGAGTCAAAGATAGTTTTTGCCAGACATGGTGGCGCACGCCTTTAATCCTAGCACTCAGGAGGCAGAGGCAGGTGGATCTTTGTGAGTTTAAGGCCAGCCTGGTCTACGGAGTGAGTTCCAGGCCAGCTGGGGCTACAAGCAGACCCTGTGTCAAAAAGACAAAAAAAAAAAAAAGACAGTTCCTAGTTGCCATGTGGGTGCTGGAATTGAACCTGGGTCCTCTGCAAGAGCAGTTGGCACTCTTAGCTGCTGAGCCATCTCTTCAGCCCCAAAATATTTGTTTACTTATGCCTGCCTTACTTCACTTGGCATGCCGTCTTCCAGGTTCTTCTACGTTGTTCATTTCAGGCTTTTATTATGGAAGCCCTTCCCAGATGAATGGCTGCCCCAATCTAGTCTAACATCAGAACCAAGATGCTTTGGCCTCAGAGCAGGGTGATCTCTGTGCAAGGTTCCTACCGCCTCTGAGCAGGACAGAAAGAGTTAACCGTAGAAAGTCCTGGCTGCAATCTATCTTGGGTCATCTAGTAGAAAACTGCACTCTCGAGTGAGCAGGCTCAGACCCTCACAATGTTTGACCCCCCCAGTGACCTGTGCCTGCTTTGTACAGGGAGCCAGTCCCAAGAAGAGACATACCACTCTGTAAAAGTTATTCCTCAAAAAAATAATGAGACATCTGCCTAAGTATTCAGATAGGAGTCTCGCACAGCCGTCCCACATGATAAGGCCTAACAACTTTCTTTTTAACTACTATAAAAAGCATTTTCCCTCGCTCCTCAAGACATGACCCCTTTCCTAAGAACTCCCAAACTGTGAATTTTGCTTTGTGTTTCCTTAAATCCTGCCTTTCTCACAGCTTGGCCACTCACAGCCCTCCCATCGCTGGCATGTTGCTGGCACTCTTGGCACAACACCTTTTTTTTCTGTCTCTGTTATCTCTGTGACTTGGTGAAATGCCCACAAGGTTCTTTCATGTTGTAGCCTGTGTCAGAATGTCCTTTCTTTTGATGGCTAGATAATATCCTACTGCAGGCTTCTTCATTCATCTGTCATTGGACCCTTGGATTTCTTTTACCTTCTGACTCTCGTGACCACCTCCTGCTCCTGTGCACTGGTGAGGGTATCTCCCAGGTCCTGCCTCATCTGGTTTCTGCGTGTGAAACTCTGGCAGACCGGAAATGTGAGGCAGGAAGAAACCAAGATACTTCTCCTCTTTTCTCTGTGCTTTGGGAAAAGAGTGCCAACAACAGTGGCATGTCTGGCAGCAGCTGTGCGGCCCAATACTCACCCTAGGCCTCACCCTGGCCAGGTGGTGGCAACTTCTTTTCTACTCTCCAATCGCTGGCTTCCCTCATTGCCTTCTCTTGACTCCCTTCTCATTCCTGTGTAACTATGGTGTAAGCTTTAAAGATTTTCATCCTCCTTTCTTCTTCTCAACGTTGAGAGAATTTCACTGTGGGTGGAGAGATTGGCCTAAGGCGGTTAAGAGCACCGATCGCTCTTACAGAGGAACCCGGGGTTCGATCCCCAGCACCCACATGGCGGCCGAAACCTGTCCTGAAAACTCCAATTCCAGGAGAACTCCAGTTCCAGGGGAATCGACAAAACCCTCTGACCTCGCAGGCATTGCAACACGGGTGCACAAACTCTCATGCAGGACGGTACATTCATAACACATACAGAAATAAATAAATGCCGGGCGTGGTGGCGCACGCCTTTAATCCTACACTTGGGGGCAGAGGCACTCGGATCTCTGGGTGAGTGTCAGGCCAGCCTGGTCTCAGAGTGATCTCCAGGAACACGTCAGTGCTACAGTAGACCCTTTCTCAAAAAAAACAAAAAAAAAAAAAAAAAAAAAAGAATTTCACTGTGTAGTCCATGGTAGCCTAGGCTGTACTTAAACTCTGGATTCCCTGCAGAAATGAGAGCCATGCATCCCCATGCTTGGCTAGACATGTTTATCTTATTTTTGATACTGAGGATCAAATCTAGGACCTTTTCCAGGGGTAGGCAAGTGTCCAACCGCTGACCTATATCCTCAACCCGAAAGCTTCTCTGGATGGCAAGACACAGCACAATGATGCAGTGACATCTGACTAGATAAAAGGCGGAGCTCTGTGATAGGCAGCTCCACAGGAGAGAATGCTACCCTACAGTTCCAGGTGCTAGGACCTGAGGGTCGGGGAGGGCAGTAGGAGGTGGCTTCTGTACAGCAGCCTGGGTGACTGAACTAGGTTCTATAGGCTTCCCAGGGTTTGGGAATTTTGAATAATTCTCTGTACCCAAGACAGAAGAGGTCATCCCTGGATGTATGGGGAGACAACTCTGGTCTTGGGTGTGCTTGCACTGACTCCTTCATGTAAGAACCTGATAAGGAAGTCCATTGGAAAGGGGATTTAGCAAATTGCTTATGAAAGAAAATTGAGACCTTTCAGCCAGATTTCAAAAGTAGGTGAAGCTGGCCTTCGTGAAGTATTTCACAGCAGCAACCAATTCCCTGTATTGCATCCTATGTGCTTGAAACATCTAGAATGGTTTCTCTTTTCCTGACTGGACTCTGATGGATAGAAATATATTTGATTGCATTCCAAATCTTTAAACATTGATGGACTACATAGAGTGCTATATTAATATCACTATTAATCAGGATCTGTTGTTTTATTGTTAGCCACATTATCTGCCACTAATGACTCCATCTGCCCATCTTCATCTCTCTCTCTCTCTCTCTTTCATTGTTTTTCATTTCTTGGAGGCAAGAATTGCATCTTATGCACTTTGTCTCCCAGCTTCCAGCCTAGCTCTGACCAACCTCTTCTAATGACTATGCGATTCATCACACGGGCCTCTGAGAGCCCATCAATCTGATTCTTGACTTCCGGCTTGGCTGCAGTTCAGACCTGGAGCCAGCTCCACATTCTGTCCTTCACAGTCCTGACCCTGACTGGGACATGATCAGATTCTTTAATGAGTCATCTGGCATACTTCTGAGTTTCTTTCATACACTTCTACAAAAATGACGTTTGTCACAACCTCCATCAAGTAGCTCATTCTTATCTGACAGAAACAAAAAACAGCTCGCAAAAAGTTCTTTCATTTCTTTTTTTAGATATACAAAGCCTTTCTCCAAGGCCAGCTTCATGAGTGTATCCTGTCCAGGATTCCATCCTCAGAAGAGTCTCAAGCTGGGTTAATGCTCTATCACTGCATCCTGAAATTCTTAGTATTTTTTAAATGAGAAGATCAACATTTTCATTTTGTTCTGGACCCCACACATTCCATAGCTGGTGCAGTCTATCTAATATATCCCAAGGTACATATGTACCTTGGGATATATTATATTTATGAAAATTCCATTGTTCATTAATCCTCCATTCCTTTCCTTCAGAAAATTTTTCTTTCTTTCTTTCTTTTTTTCTTTCTTCCTTTCTTTCTTTTTATTTTGTACTTCTGAAACAGGGTCTCCTTGTAGCCCCAGCTGTCCTAGAACTCACTATGTAGACCAGGTTAGCCTTGAACTCATAGAGATACACATGCCTCTGCCTTCAGAGTGCTGGGATGAAAGGTGTGAGCCACCACTCTCCGATCTACGTATTATTTTTAAATTTTATGTGTATGAGTGTATGCCTGCACGTAAATAGATGCACCAGTATTGTGCAATGCTCGTGGAGGTCAGAAGAGAGCGTCCCCTGGAACTGGAATTACAGATGGCTATTACCTGCCATGTGGGTCCTGGGAATTGAACCCAAGTCCTCTGCAAGAGCATTCAGTGCTCTTAACCTCTGAGCCATCTCTCAGCCCCCAGAAAATATACTTCAGACATCCTGGTAGCATGGTATGTAAAGGTTTTTGTTAGGGTGTGAATTCTGAAAAGATCCAGAGTCCTTTTAAAATGCAGGGGCATTCAAGGCTGGCCACAATGAGAAACCTGCCCTACTAGCCTGCCTTTGCTTGTAGAAACAGTGGGCCATTGGAGAATACTCAGGAATCTTCCATCCTTTTGAAAAGCTATAGCCTTCTGCTTTACACCCTTCCTCAGCCCACCTGAGTTCTTACCTACTCCCTGGAATGCCCCAGCCAGACACCATTCAGTGCTGAGTTTATTTTCATTTGAGCTTAAAGTAAAATTTATCCTGCAGTGCCTAAAACCTGTGGTCTCTATTTGTTTGGGGGAGCGCACCATAACCTAACAGTTTTCATCTTCCCTTACTTCTACTACCCCCTTCTGAAGCTTCCATTTCCTCTTTGCAACCTTTCCTTCAAATTGAAGTCTTAGACATTGTATTAGCTGTTCTTTTGCCCTCATAGGCTTGCCAGCTAAAGTCCTTGCATAGCCTGCCTCTATTTTGGTTCTTGAGGAGCTCTTTCAGCTCTTTCCCTGGTAACTGCACCTTAACCTACAGGTCTGAGTTGTCACTGTAACTGTCCTAGGAAAAATTACAACATTCTTTATTTATTTATTTTTATTTAAAAGGCCCTTTTTATTAAACCTGTATACTTTTTCTTTCAGATTCCTAATTAAAACAAAACAACAACACCTTTCCTACTTAAAAAAAAAAAACATGAATCAAACAAACAAAGGGAACTATTAGGACATGACTAATAGTGATAAGAAAGGAAGCTACTGAGAGGACAGAAGCAGCCAAGAAGAAGCTCTGGGCGCCTGCCTTTCCTGTCAGGGTGTCTGAAAGAAGCCCAGAAGGACCAGGGAGCCCTCCCTGCCGCACAGAGTAACTTAGACCACAATCCCTAGTGATCTCACAGGTACAAGCAACTGCTCTATTTTAAAGCACACGTGTTCTCCCTCCCTCCCTGGGTCTCCTGGCAGCAGGGCCTTTACAGGACATAGGTGCTCTTCACCAGCTGTTCCTTGTCGTCCATGGTGCTCCAGACGGTGCGGAGGGCGTGCTCCTGCCTCCTGCGTACCACCCGGATCAGGCAGATGACAGAGGCGCCCAGGACTATCAGGACCATCACGAGCAGGCCCACCAGGATCACAGCTTTGGTGCCAGGGGTCAGGACAGGATACACCTGCTTACCAGAGCAGTGCTGCATGCACTCCTCCTGGGACGGGTAGCTGTTCTTATTGCCCCGGCACCCGCCATAGATGAAGCTGTTACAAGAGTTCTTCTCAGCATCAAAGAACCAGCGTGGGAAGGCTGCTCGGCAAGGCCCAGTGGTAGCTTTTGGAAGGCCATATTCTTCATAGTTGAAGATCTCAGTAGAGGGGTCATCAGAATCCTGCTTTCTGGAAACACTCAGGACAGAGGACTCAACTCCATTCCTGCTGCTGCCCAGAGCATCAATGGCATTCTCTGTGATGCCCGCACACTTCTCCAGACACTCCTCCTTGGTCTGGTAGTTGTTGTTGTTTCCTTCACAGCCTCCGTACACAAAGGGCTGGCAGGACCCGTCGGTGACATTGTACCACCACCTGGGGAAGGATGCCCGGCATCTCCCCACTTCTTTCAAAACTCGGCAAGACTCATGGATGCCTAGGTCCCTGTCAGCCGCCTGGGCCCCAGAGAGGAGCAGCGAAGCAAGCAGGGCGAGGAGCGCCCGGCCCCGCAGTGGCCCACACAGCTGCGCCATGACCAGCTGCCCGCGACGCACGCCAGGCCTCGAGCTGCCGGCCGTTGGGTGTAAGAAATTACAACATTCTAAAGAGACACTGTGCCCCCCTTTTGGCAATCAGATTATTAAAACAACAATCCCCAAGAAATTGGATTTTCAGGCTTTTAGACTCAGAACTTGGGGGGCAGAGGGAGGTAGCTCGCTGAAATTTGAGGCCACCTCAACTACATATTGAGTTCCAAGCCAGCCAGGCAACATAGACTGTGCCTAAAAAAAAAACAACAAACGGGCTGGAGAGATGACCTAGCGGTTAAGAGAGCCGACTGCTCTTACAGAGGACCCGGGTTCGATCCCCAGCACCCACATGGCGGCCGAGAACCGTCTGAAACTCCAATTCCAGGANCCGCGGCATTGCACGACACGGGTGCACAGACTTGCATGCAGACAGTACATTCATACACATACAGAAATAAATAAAATTAAAAAAAAAAATAAAAAAAAAAACAAAAAACAAAACAAAACAAAAAACAAAGAAGAAAAAAAATTGGTATTTCCCCAGGAATTCTCATGCTGGGAACAGGAAAAGGCTAAAGCCTGGTGCCAGCCAGAGAAGAAAGGAGATTTCGCAGTTTGTTAGATTACTTTGCAAAGGAGAGATTGCAGCAAAGACAATGCTGGGCAGGACCACACTGCCTTAGTTATCTACACCTCCTCTGCTTTCTACTAAAACCTAAACTCCATATCAGGACCCAAAGGTGGATTTAGGGGGTGAATCCCTGACTTAGGAGGGCTACAACCTTACATATACTTACTCTGACAGAGTATACACTTATTCTGATAAAGTAGACATTCTTTGCCTGTTGCAGGTCTGCCTCTGGTTCTTATTTCTTAACTTTGAACTCCTTCCTTTTCTTTCTCCCAAAATCTAACACCTTATGGCTCCAGCTGACATGGAATTTGGTATGTACATCAGGCTGGCCTTGATCTCACAGAGATCCCTCTCTGCCTTCAGAGTGCTGTGATCAAAAGTGTGCACCACCACTCTCAGACTTTTTCTTAATAATAAAAAATATTTTTCTTTTATGTGTGTGTTTTGACTGCATATATTTTTTAAACAATTAAAAAAATTTTTTTTATTTTTGTATGTGTATGAATGTACTGTCTGCATGTAGGTTTGTGCACCCGTGTCATGCAATGCCACGGAGGTCAGAAGAGGGTGTCAAATTCCCCTGGAACTGGAGTTAAAGATGGTTCTCAGCCACCATGTGGGTGCTGGGGATCGAACCCAGGTCCTCTGCAAGAGCAGTTGGCGATCTTAACCGCTAGGCCATCTCTCCAGCCCCTTGACTGCATATATTTAAGCACACCTGTGGGTGCAATAGGAGAGGAAGACAGAAGGCGTCTTTGGATCCCCCTGGAACTGGAGTTACAGATGATTGTTAGTTGCCATGTGGGGCTGAGAACCAAAACTGGATCCAGTGCAGTGCTCTTAACCCCTGAGCCATCTCCTGACCCAGAGAGAAACGTTTACATTGGATGTGGGCCACAGCAGGGAGACAGCGAGGGATTGGAGAGGAGCCTCAAGCTAGTTGACCAAGCAGAACGACCAGGACCATGAAAGCTGTTCTTCCGGCTCCAACAGAAATGCGCCATTGAGCTCTTCTACTCCTAAGACTGAAAAAAAGTTACCAACATGAAGGCCTGAGGAATGCTAATAAAAATTTTTCTTCAGGGGCTGGAGAAATGGCCTAGCGGTTAAGAGCACTGACTGCTCTTGCAGAGGACCCGGGTTCGATCCCCAGCACCCACATGGCGGCTAAGAACCGTCTGTAACTCCAATTCCAGGAGAACTCCAGTTCCAGGGGAATCCGAGACCCTCTTCTGACCTCCGCGGCATTGCACGACACGGGTGCACAGACCTACATGCAGACAGTACATTCATACACATACA
>VZQC01013540.1:859531-924770 GCA_009823505.1 Rhizomys pruinosus
TTTTTTTTGTTTTGTTTTTTTTTTTTTTTTGGTCTTTTCGAGACAGGGTCTCCCTGTAGCCCCCAGCTGTTAGGAGCTGTAAGCCTGCTCGTAAAGAGTTAACTCTGAAATAGCTTCAGAGCTGTTCCCTAAAGATGCAGATATGCAGAGAAGCTTCCTACCTGCATACCTGAGGTTCTGGAGGTAGCTTATCACAAGTAAACAGCTTCTGCTGGAAGCCAGCAGCCGGCAGAGGAAGCTTATCGTGGGCAATCTCTGCCGGCTCGAGCAGCCAGCCCTGATAAACTTTAACTTTTACAAGACCTACCTTCCACCTCCTCCCCTCTTCCTGATTCTTCCCACCTTTTGCCAAATATATACTGCTGTCATAATTCAATAAATCAGACTTTGACAACCTCGCAAAGTCTCGTTCTTTTCTCTCGCTTATCTTACAGGTTTTGGGGTTCCCTCGGGTACCCAACGTTACATGACCCGTAGACAGGGTCACCCAGCTGTCCTGGAACTCACTCTGTAGACCAGGCTGGCCTTGAACTCACAAAGATCCGCCTGCCTCTGCCTCCCGAGTGCTAGGATTAAGGGTGTGCGCCACCACGCGCGGAATGTTTTTTTTTTTTTTAATTTGACAGCAATTTGGTAACTGTGACTTCAGATCTCGAATAGTAAATTTCCCGAAGTATTTAATTCTCTGTAATCAATGAGTCATTTGCCTAATAAATCCGAAATTCTGGCGGGAAAAGAGGAAGGTAACTATGGTAACTTTCCAAGGGCGCGAATTTTAAGTGTCTTTCAATACAGTATTCCCCAGCCCATATTCCCATTCCTTCTTAGACCATAACGCTTGTCCTTTTAAATGTGGCTGTGGATTTAATTACATATTAAAAGTTTTTGCAGCACTGGGGTGCAACTCTGGTCTCCTGCATGCGAGGATAACACTCTACCACAGGAGAAAAGCCTCGGCCTATACCTAAATTATAAATAGAAGAGCCCAAAGAGAAAACTATATATAATGTTAGGAAGAGAACTAAGCAACGACTGAGCTTTTCCGATCGGTTTCTCTGATTGCTTCCCACAATAATATTGGTTTTTATTTCTGCTCAAGGACCTGCAGTGCACTCGGCATCTCTGGGGATAGCTCTTGGCTCTCTTAGAACCGTTAAGCTATACAACGAAAATGTGGGAGGTTTACGTCCCTGTGAAACCGACCAATCCTGCCCTGGCGCGGCCTTTCCTAACGTCATCTTCGTATTTAACACGTCCTTATATTTAAATCGAACCCATTTTATATCCTGTTCCAAGTCTGAAATAAAACTTTCACACACACTTAATCCAATTTATCTGAGATTCTTTGGCTTTCACAGTGGCCAGAGGCTAAACCTTGGATCAGAGCCTTCAAGACAAAACAGTCGGGGAGGAAGCACTATCCTCGCACCCGGCCCTGTATCCTGTAGGCTCTCTCAACGCTGTGTGTGGTGTTTTGCAGAGACCTGCCGGCAGTAATTGGCTTGATGATTGTTTCTTTAGAACTGCAGTCATGATTTAAAATGCTACCCAAGCACAGCGAGGATGCCCTTGACACACATCCTATTTTCTGGAAAAAGATTACTATCATAGTAACTGAGCTGGGAAGCGGAGACAAATTGCTCTCAGCGGGTTCCGCAGTACTGTAATTGAATGGAATCACGCCACGCACAGTTTCTTTTTTCTCTCTCTCCAGTTTGCAAGATAATTACAGTCCTAGCACACTGCAAGGTAGAACTGAGGCTAACACAAAAGGTCTTTAAATGCATCGGAATCCGAAGCAGACCTGCACCCGCTGCTTGAGGAAAGCGGAAAGGACGGAGGTCCCCTGCGGGTCGGTTCTGGAACATCCGGGAGGGCGCAGCAATGATGCATTTATTTGCAGAGGGCTCCCGGCGCCCGCAGCTGGCTGGAGCCCGCGGTGACGTCACGAGCCCGGACAGGTCACGTGGTTCGGGGCCGCCCCGCCCCCGCCTCCTCCAGCTGCAGTCTTAGGGCTCTGGGTCCGGCCGCAGT
Source organism: Rhizomys pruinosus (assembly GCA_009823505.1). Taxonomy (NCBI): domain Eukaryota; kingdom Metazoa; phylum Chordata; class Mammalia; order Rodentia; family Spalacidae; genus Rhizomys; species Rhizomys pruinosus. The sequence continues at coordinate 861,566 of VZQC01013540.1, forward strand.
CGCCGCTCGGAGCTGTCGGGGCAGCGGGGAGCCAGGGGCCTGGGGAGCAGTCCGGGCGTCGGAGCGGCAGAGCAGCAGGACGGGAGAGGCGGAGGAGCCGGCGACAGGCCCGGGGCGACGCGGACGACGCTCTCGCAAACTTGGAGCGCACGCTAGAGCCGCTGCGCTCCCAGCCGGAGCAATGAAGATGGTCGCGCCCTGGACGCGGTTCTACTCCAACAGCTGCTGCCTGTGCTGCCATGTCCGCACCGGCACCATCCTGCTCGGCGTCTGGTACCTGGTGAGCGCCGCCCCGCGGTGTGCGCAGGGGCCCCGGGAACCCGGCCCGCGCCACCGAGTCGCTTGCGAGGTCGGCCCCGGCTTGGGGCACGCCCGCGCTCATCCGCCTAAAGTTGTATTATTAGAAAGTTAATTCCCGGGCGAGCCTGGCTGTGCCAACCTGTGGCGGGGGAGGCGGCCGGCGCGGGGTCGGCGGGCAGAAGGAGGATCGCGGAGCTCCTGCGGAGCTCGGAGCCAGACACCCAGCACGTGCCCCTTCCCCTTTTGGGGTCCCAAGACCCGTTGGGGTTGCGTGGGGCCTTCCAGGGCGCGCTGACCCGGGCTCGGGTGCAGATCAGGCATGCCCCCCCTCCCAGGGCGCATCACCTCGGGTCTGCATAACGTTCCCCCCTCGCGAGTTCGTATCCGAGTGGAAACGGTTGCGGGGGGCGGGCGAGTTCTTGTCTCCCTCTTGTGAAGGGTGCCCCGCACATACTTGTTTTTAAGTACTCAGCCGGGTTAGGCATCTGCGTGTGACTGTGTCCCAGTCGGCCCAGGGAAGCCATTTTACATTCTCTCCCTTTCCTGCCCCTGGACAGGTGACCCCTCTGAACCCGCAGGGCGGGCAAATGGAGGGGGTTTGTGTTGTCTTGTTTATTGCTTTTTAGCTTGGCAATTTTACCGGTCTCATTTGTATAGAGAACAAGCTGTGGTTATCCCGGGCAGCGAGGAAGCCCGAAGGCCTCTTGTCCGGTGCTGCCCTCGGTTGATGGTTGGCATCCCGGGACTGCAGCAGTCCTGAGCCGGATTTCTCAGCATTATAGATTTTGTGCCATCATGCTTGGGAGCTAGAGCCGAGCTACATTGCAGTGAATAGCCCTGCAGGATGGGGATCTGCCTTAAAAAAAAAAAAAAAAAGGCAGTTAAGTGTCATCTAAAACTTTTCCGTGAGAGTGCATTGTGAGCCCCTTCAGGATGAGTCAGTTTTTTGTTGGCTTGTATTTAATATTTGATAGCTTTAATAGAATAAAGACAGTATGTTGAATTCCAAACGACGTTGTGCCGTTTTAAATACAGCAACCCCCGCCCCCCATGTGATGTTCCTGTGTTATTTATAGTTTCAAGTTTCCTTTAGTTCGACCATCATTGACCACACAATAGAAATTTTTACCCTTAAAAGCTTTCAAACAGATCATTGATATGCGTGGGTTCTTGCAGTGTAGTGTGAGTGCAGAGTGAACATTGCGGATTGGCTCCCTGACTATTCGAAAAGCCAGGGAATTATTTACAGAAATCAAAGCTAGCTGAAGTATAGTTAAGCAGCTTCAAGTAGTAGTTTTACAGATGGTCAGGGCAGACAGTCTTCTACAAATGTCTATGTCCTCCTTGAAAACGTTCAAATCTGCAGACTTGCAAGTACTTCAGTGAATGTCATTTGTAAAATCTAGGGCATTGCATTAGGCAAATGTACTATTCCATCTACAGGAAAGATAAATCTACTTGAGGCCTGTTGGCGGTAATCCAACCCGACAGCATTGGTATGATAAAGGGAGACCCTTCCACATTCCTCCTACACAGATGGATCCTGCCTTTTGTGGGGGTGTGCTTCCTTAGCATTTGGAAATCGACGTGGCCATTTGCTAGATATAGTGCTTCTCAGTAGGTAGGAATTGAAAACGAGGTTTGAATGAGTACTCAGTATCTTAGTAAAAATTCTTTTTATTTCACAAGATAATTGAGACTTTTTTCCTTAGTTGTTGAGTTTCCTTTTACCTTTAAATATAATTTGGTTATCTAAAACTTTAATTTCCATGTTGAAAGACTAAGGTAGCTAGGGCACTGGGCCTTTAGAAGGCCAAGGCGCCTCCCCTCCACTAACCCCTCTCACCAGCCACTAGGATGAAATGGAGTATTAGGAAGGGGGACCAGTTTTCTGGAAAACGGTAAGAGTGTGGACTGCCATTCACATAATAGTCCACTGTAGACTAAGCCATATAAATAGAAATAAAGTAATTCTTCTTCTTATTCTTCTTCTTATTATTATTATTATCATTATTATTATTATTGTCTTTTTGAGGCAGGGTCTGCCTGTAACCCCAGCTGTCCTGAAACTCAACTGCGTAGACTAGGCTGGCCTTAAACTCACAGAGATCCACCTGCCTCTGCCTCCCGAGTGCTGGGATTAAAGGCATATGCCGGGCTGGAAAGATGGCCTAGCGGTTAAGAGCACTGACTGCTTTTGCAGAGGACCCAGGTTTGATCCCCAGCACCCACATGGTGGCTGAGAACTGTCTGTACTCCAATTCCAGGAGAACTCCAGTTCCAGGGGAATCCGACACCCTCTTCTGACCTCCGCGGCATTGCATGACACGGGTGCACAGACCTACATGCAGACAGTACACTCATACACATAAAAAGAAATAAATAAAATAAAAAAAAATTAAAAAAATAAAGGCATGTGCCACCATGCCTGGTTACTATGTTTTCTAATTGCTGTTTCTCAGCCACTGCCATTTACTAAGTCGGGCTCTAGGTTAGGTTCCTAGGTAATCTTAATTTTGCATAGTCCCAGTGAGGTTAATTTTCATTCCTGTTTTATGGATGAAAACTGAGGTTAAGAATGCTTACACAGCTGGTGCACGCCTTTAATCCTAGCACTTGGGAGGCAGAGGTAGGCGGATCTTTGTGAGTTCAAGGCCAACTTGGTCTACAGAGTGAGTTCCAGGACAGCTGGGGCTACAGAGAGACCCTGTCTCAAAAAAAAAAAAAAAAAAAAAAAAAAAAAAAAATATGCTTACACAACCCACCAGGTGTGGTGGCGAGGCCTTTAATCCCAGCACTTGGGAGGCAGAGGCAAGTGGATCCCTGTGAGTTCAAGGCCAGCCTAGTCTACAGAGTGAGCTCCAGGCCAGCTGGGACTAAGGGAGACCCTGTCTCAAAAATACAAAAAATAAAATAAAATAAATAAAAATAAATAAAAAAAGAATGCTTAATTTATTTATAGTCTTTGGTTTCATTTCAAGTGATGTTTTAGTTCTATCTCTACTTTTAGAAGTTATTCACAGCTGGGCTTGGTGGTGCAGGCCTTTAATCCCAGGCAAAGGCAGGCGGATCTCTGTGAGTTCAAGGCCAGCCTGGTCTACAGAGTGAGCTCCAGGCCAGCTGGGACTAAAAGGGAGAGAGACCCTGTCTCAAAAAAAAAGTTATTCACGTGTTTTGTTTTTACCTCAGAATATCAAGATCTTTCTTAAAATATTAGACATTAGTTCAAGTATTTGGGATACATGGGGTTTTGGTTTTATTTTCTCCTTTTATTAGACTGTCATTTACATACCATGGAATTCCATTATAACATATATTTCATGGAGTTGGCAAATAGATATAACTCTGTAACTACTTCCCAGAGAATATTCTGAAACTCTAGAAAGTTTCCTTGTGCCTCTTTATGGTTAGTCCTCACCTCAGACCTTTCCCATCCAGTCACCTTAGATGAGCTTGCCTCTTCATACAATAGGATTTTACTGTATATACCTTTGTGTTGGGCCCCTTTTGACACTTGATCTTAGCCAAAAGGCTGAGAGGCAGTTGCCCCCCTCTTTAGATTCCTCATGTTGGAGTGTATGAATAGCTTGTTACCTTTTGCTGGTGAGTATTTATTCTATGAATATACCGGATTTTATCCATTTGCCAGAGATTGGGTTGTCTATTGTTTGGAACTATTTATATATATTCAGCTGCCTGCAACATTTTTAACCAAGATTTTGCTTTTGGAGGTTTTCTTTTTTGTTTTGTTTTGTATTTTTGAGACAGGGTCTCCTTTTAGTCCCAGCTGGCCTGGAGCTCATTCTGTAGACCAAGCTGGCCTTGAACTCACAGAGATCCCCCTGCTTTTGCCTCCCAAGTGCTAGGACCAAAGATGTACACCACCACGCCCAGCTAAGATTTTGTTTTTTGAAATATACTTATTTCCATTGGGTAAATAGACCCAGGAGTGGTATTGTTCTTTGGGTAAAGTATGTTTATCTTACTCAGTGTTAGCCAGTTTTCCAAGTGGTTCTACCAGTTTGTACTTTTAACTATTAATGTATGAAGTTCTAGTTTCTCCACATTCTGCCAAGTATTTCATGCTGTCAATCTCTTCGATTTTAGTCATCCTAGTGGGTGGGTATGCAGTGGTACAGTGGCTTAATTTGCATTTCCCTCGAAGAATTTATCCTTGATTATTGGCCAATTGCCTATCTTCCAGTTTTTTTCTGGGCTCTGTATACTTGTAGAAACTCTATATTCTTGGATACCAGTCCTTTGTTAAATATATATTTTGACTTCCAGAGTGCGACTTGCATGCTCATTTTCTTAATGATATGTTTTAGGGAATGGAAGTTAAGTGTATTTATTTAAAAGGGCAGTTTAGGGGCTGGAGAGATAGCCTAGTGGTTATGAGTGCCGACTGCTCTTGCAGAGGACCCGGTTCGATCCCCAGCACCCACATGGCGGCTGAGAACCATCTGTAACTCCAATTCCAGGAGAACTCCAGTTCCAGGGGAATCCGACACCCTCTTCTGACCTCCGTGGCATTGCACGACACGGGTGCACAGACCTGCATGTAGACAATACACTTTTTCTTTTTTTTTTTTTTTTTTTTGGGTGGCTGGAGAACCGTCTGTACTCCAATTCCAGGAGAACTCCAGTTCCAGGGGGAAAATCCGACACCCTCTTCTGACCTCCGTGGCATTGCACGACACGGTGCACAGACCTGTATGTAGAGCGGAATACACTTTTTTCTTTTCTTTTTTTTCTTTTTTTTTTTTTTTGGTGCTGAGACTGTCTGTAACTCCAAGTTCCAGGAGAATCCAGTTCCAGGGGAATCCGACACCTCTTCCTGACCTCCCGTGGGCATTGCACGACACGGCGTGCACAGACCTGTCAGTAGACATACACTTTTTTTCTTTTCTTTTCTTCTTTCTTTTCTTTTTTTTTTTTGATGTGCTTAAACTGTCTGTAATCAATTCCAGGAGAACTCACAGTTCCAGGGGAATCCGACACCCTCTTTCTGACCTCTGGCAATTGCACGCAAGGGTGGCACGACACTGCAATGTAGACAAATGCAACTTTTTCCTTCTTATTCTCGTTTTTTTTTTTTGGTATTTGAGACAGGGTCTCCCTGTAGTCCAGCTGTCCTGGAACTCACTCTGTAGACCAGGCTGGCCTTGAACTCACACAGAAAATCCGCCTGCCTCTGCTCCCGAGTGCTAGAATTAAAGGCGTGGGCCACCACACCCGGCCTAGACAATACACTTATAAGCATAAATAAATAAATAAATAAATAAATAAATAAATAAATAAATAATTTAAAAGGGCAGTTTAAAGCTGAGCATGTTGGCTCGTGCCTGTAATACTAGCACCCAAGAGGCTGAACCAGAATTGCCATGAGTTTAGATCATCCTATGGAGACCCTGTCTCAAAGAAGAAATGTGTAGCAGAATGATTGCTGTGCATTCTGGTGTGTCCTTTTCTTTTTGTCCCTCAGAGCAGAACAGTGGTGCTCAGTACCCAAGGGTTCCACGTCCTTGCTCTCAGCCAGTGTTCTGGAGGTGTCTCTACCCAACACAGGCGAGCTCCCTGCCCCCTTGTCATGTGTTAAATAGTACAGTATAATCACATCACATTTACATTTTTTAATTTATTATTTTTTATGTGTATGAGTGTACTGGCTGCATGTAGGTTGGTGCACTGGTATAGTGCAATGCCTCGGAGGTCAAGAAGAAGGTGTACGATTTCCACTGGACATGGAGTTAAAGATGTCCTTAGCCGCATGGTGGGGGCTGGGGAATTTCGACCCGGTCCTCTGCAAGAGCTTAGTCAGTGGCTTACTTAAACCGTTGAGGGCCATCTCCTCCGCCCACATATTTACATTTTATTAGTTATAAATTCCTGGGGGGGGAGTAATACTAGGTTATTTGCAAATGCTAAGCTGTTTTATATAAGATTCAAGCATGAACGGATTTAGTGCTTTCTCTTGCACCCCAAATTTGGCCAGACTCTGTAGTTTCCATCCATCCATTTAGACTTCCCAATTTTATATACCGTCTTCTTTTAAAAACATTTATTATTATTATTGTTATTATTTTGTCATTTTGACACGGGTTTCCTGTAGCCCCCAGTTTGGTCCTGGAAACTCACTATGCAAACCAGGTTTGGCCTTGAACTAACAGAGGATCTGCTTGCCGTCTCGCCTCCCAAGTGGCTAGGATTAAAAGGTATGTTCACCATGCCCCCAAAAAAAAAAAAAAAAAAAGATCTGTTTGTGTGTATGTGTGTCTGTTTCTGTGTCTATGTGAGTGAACGCCATGTGTGTGCAGGTACCTTTGGAAGCCAGAAGAAGACTGGATACCCATACCCTGGAACTGGAGTTACAGGTGAATGTGAGCCCCGTGATGTGGAGTCTGGGAAAATGTTTAGGTCCTCTGTACGAGCAGCAAGTGCTCTTAACTGCTGAGCCATCTCTCTAGCTCCAGATATCCTTTTTAAAAAATTTTTATTTTATTTTTTTTATGTATATGAGTGTACTGTCTGCATGTAGGTTGGTGCACCTGTCTCATGCAATGCTGCGGAGGTCAGAAGAGGGCGTCGGATTCCTCTGGAACTGGAGTAAAAAACGGTTCTTAGCCGCCATGTGGGTGCTGGGAATCAAACCCAGGTCCTCTGCAAGAGCAGTTGGTGCTCTTAACCACTGAGCCATCTCTCCAGACCCCCTCTTATTTCTTTTTTTGAGACCAAATTTTGCTATGTAGTCCTGCTTGGCTTGGTACTTATGTAGTCCAGTATGATCTTGAACTTAGAGCAGTCCTCCTGCCTCTGCCTCCCAAATGCTGGGATTCTAGGTATGTGCCATTATGCCCAGCCTGCAGTCCAGTGCTTAATCCTACAATTCTGAGATTCATTCTGATTTGACAAGCTTAGATTATCTGTCCATCTCTGAATCAAACACTGGGGCTAGGGATATATGACTGAAATATCTGGAGTTATCTGTTCTATACAGCTTAGGAGAGATCCAAACTAGGGGTGGTATTAGATTAGTTTTACTTAAAATAGCTAGGCTGAGAATGGAGGAGGACTTCCTTTGTCAAGGAATCAGAGGCAGTTACTGGGAGGAGGGGAGAGTGGAAGACCATGAAAATACTGGCCACCCTCCTTAAGATAAAGACCATATTGCTTAGGGTGTATTTTTACAATCAGACAACACCTGCACTTCTGACCGCTTTAATTACATTGTGGTTCTGGTGATTGGAAGCTTCTGCCTTTGCCTTGGATGGACAACTCTTTGTACATACCATCCTTTTTCATAATTATAAATATATATTTTTTAAAATATGGAACGCTTCACGAATTTGCTTGTCATCCTTGCGCAGGGGCCATGCTAATCTCTGTATCGTTCCAATTTTAGTATATGTGCTGCTGAAGCGAGCACTCATAATTATATTTTAAGAATTTAGTAATTTCTGACCAGTTCCAGGGGAATCTGACCTCCGCAACATTGCATGACACAGGTGCACCAACCTACATGCAGACAGTACACTCATACACATAAAAATAATAAATTAAAAAAATAACTTAGTAATTCAGCAAATACACACTGAATGCCTCTTGGTGCTAGCCTCTATCCACAGAGTAGTTGGCTGTATATCAGTATAAAAGATGAAAGGCTAGAATAGCTGGTCTCATTGGCTTTGCGACCCCATCTTTTTTTTTTATTTTTTTTATTTTATTTTATTATTTTTATTTATTTATTTATTTATTTTTTATTTCTGTATGTGTATGAATGTACTGTCTGCATGCAAGTCTGTGCACCCGTGTTGTGCAATGCCGCGGAGGTCAGAAGAGGGTCTCGGATTCCCCTGGAACTGGAGTTCTCCTGGAATTGGAGTTGCAGACGGTTCTTAGCCGCCATGTGGGTGCTGGGGATCGAACCTGGGTCCTCTGCAAGAGCAGTCGGTGCTCTTAACCGCTAGGCTATCTCTCCAGCCCTCGACCCCATCTTTTAAATTAACTATACAGTTCCCTTTGAAGTCCTGGCCAACTTGTGTTTCAAGCCTGATGAATTAATTCTCTTTGTATCCCAGGAAGTTCTGGTGTTACAACTATTGACTTCTGTCTGGGTACAGAACTATACAATTGACATCCTGTATGTGTAGGGTGATTGATAGTTTCTAGTGAACTTTCATGTTCATTCTTATTTAGACCTCAAGACAACCCTGGGTCAGGCTTGATAGGTGGCACTATTCTCGTGCAAGATTAATAGTTTCTTGCCAGCTATCAGAGTCTATGACTTCCGGTAAGTCAGGACAAAATATGGGCTGACTCATGGTACTCTGTAGTTCTTATGGTCTAGTGTTTTTCTCCATAAAAGATTGACATATTATACCCAGGAGGAGTGAGTATTCTGTCCTGTAGGCAATGGGGGAACATTGAAGAATTATAAGCAGGATTGGTATGAGGCTGGCTTTCTTCTACTTTCTTCTTTGTTTTTTTTTTTGTTTGTTTGTTTTGTTTTGTTTTTGTTTTTTTGAGACAAGATCTCCCTAGTAGCTCCAGCTGGCCTGGAACTTGCTATGTAGACCAGGCTGGACTTGATCTCACAGAAATCCACCTCCTGCTGGGATTAAAGATGAACATAAGCCACCAGTCCTGGCCTAAAGTATCTATGGAAGCCAGAAGATGACATCCAATTATAGTCAGTTATTAGCCGCCAATGTGGATTCCTCTGTAAGATCATCTAGTTCTCTTAACCAACTCCTGAGCCAGCACTCCAGGCCCTACCCAGCCCCTTTTTTTTTTTTCATTGAGACAGGATCTCATTCTGTATATAATCCTGGATGACCTGGAACTCATTATGTAGACCAGGCTGGCCTGGAATTTATGTCAGATTCTCCTGCCTGTGCCTGGCAAGTGCTGGGATTGTAAGTATATACCACCGTTCCTTGCTAGCTTGTTTTTAAGGAAGATTAAAATGACAGGATGTTTTAGATGGCTGGCAAACCAGATCAGGGTGTGGCTAAACCTTGGACTATGAGATGTAGCAGGTTCTTTCCAGGCCAAGTCTCATTTGCTAATGGTATGAGTAATACAGGTGGAGGTTTCTTATCAGAGAGTGAGAGGTCTCTGTTGCCATGTAGGTTTAAGGAATTGAATCCATTTGGATAGTTTTTTTGTTTTTTTTAAACATATAGCCCTCCTCCTGTCCCTCCCCACCAAAGGGTCAAGGACAATTCTATAAAATATTGGCTGGTGGGGTATTTAATGTTACCTTTTAAAGTCTTTTTTTAGCTTTTATTAAAATTATGACTAAAGCTGGGCGTGGTGGCACACGCCTTTAATCCTAACACTAGGGAGGCAGAGGCAGGCGGATCTTTGTGAGTTCAAGGCCAGTCTGGTCTACAGAGTGAGTTCCAGGACAGCTGGGGCTACATGGAGACCCTGTCTCGAAAAGACTAAAAAAAAAAAAAAAACTTAAAATTTTACTTACAGTGCATATTCATTAGAACATTTTAAAGGCAAGGTGGCCTAAATAAAAGGCTACCATTAGGGGCTGGAGAGATGGCCTAGCAGTTAAGAGCACCGACTGCTCTTGCGGAGGACCTGGGTTTGATCCCTAGCACCCACATGGTGGCTGAGAACTGTCTTTGACTCCAGTTCCAGGGGAATCCAACGCCCTCTTCTGACCTCCACAGTTTTGCACGACATGGGTGCACAGACCTACATGCAGACAGTACATTCATACACATACAAAATCAATAAAATTTTAAAAAAGGCTACCATTAAAGCTGTTTAATGTCAAGCTCCCTGGGATCTATGACAGAATGTAAAGCATTAAAGTGGTCAGTGTATATTTTGCATTACAAAGTATATGATGTCTAGTGTGCTGGGCATGGTGGCACCTACCAGTAATCTTACCAAGGGAGAGACCGAGGCAGGAAGATTGCTACAGATTTGAGGCTTGCCTGATCTACAAAGCAAATTGCAGTCTAGCTTGGTGTTACATAGCAAATTCCAGGCCAGCCAGGATACATAATGATTTTAGACTCTTGTCTAAAAAAGTAAAAAGAACCAGGCTGGGTATGGTGCATGCCTTTAATCCCAGAATTTGGGAGGCAGAGGCAGGCGGATCTCTGTGAGTTCAGGACCAGCCTGATCTGCGTACTGAGTTCTAGGCCAGCTGGGGCACAAGGAGACTCTGTCTCCAAAAAAAATAAAAATAAAAAAATAAATATATAAATAAAAATGAAAAGACCCTCAGCTGGCGGGGGTGGGGAGGGTGGAGGGTGGTGGTGGTGGTAGCACAGGCCTTTAAACTTTAATCCTTTAATCCCAGTATTTGGGAAGTAGAAGTGGCCAGATCTTTGTGAGATAGAGGCTAAGCTGGTCTACATAGTGAGTTCCAGGCCATCTGACTCCCTCATTTGGTTTCTGGGGGGCACTGCACTCACACACCCCATTCCCCATACACATAATGAAAAAATAAAATAAATCTTGAAAGGAACTTTTAGTGTTTAAATTATTATTATTATTATTTCTCATCCAAGGAGGATGTAAGGGAGTAAGGAAATGTTTACAGTACCAAAACCATAATTAAACAATTTTGTTTATAAATCTTAATTGACCTTGCTTTCAATTATAGAATCAGTTAGTAGTACTTCATTCTGTAAAATCAAATGTTGACATGAGCAGAGGTTAACTTTGTAGAAAAACTGCAGAAAGCAGAAACAAACCAAAAAGCAAGCAGTCATTACAAAGATAACTCTCCTTGAAAGGCTGGGGTCTAGGGGAACAGAACAACCAGGAAGAGCTGATTGGTTAGCATTAGGTTACTTCAGGCTACCCCATTAGTGTAAGGGTTAAGGCAGGGGAAACTTCCTTATCATGCCAGGGGACTTTGGCTGTAATCTCTTTCAACTTAGTTTTAGTTAAGTGACATGGAACTTTAGTACAATCAACTCTATTTTGAGTCTTAACTTGGTCTTTTGGGGCCCAGGGCAGGAACTTGGTCCCAGACAATAGCCTGTTATAGAGTTTATTTAACTGTGGAAATACAATTTCATGTTAGTAAAAATAAGGTTGAGGGCTGGAGAGCTGGTTCAGAGGTTAAGAGTACTTACTTTTTAAATTATTTATTTATTTATTTATTTATTTATTTATTTATTTATTTATAGACAGCCTCTCCCTTTTAGTCCCAGCTGGCCTGGAGCTCACTCTTAGACCAGGCTGGCCTTGAACTCAGAGATCCTCCTGAGTGCTGGGATTAAAGGCGTGCTCCACCACGCCCGGCCTAACCCTGGTCCTCTGCAAGAGCAGTCAGTGCTCTTAACCACTGAGCCATCTCTCCATCCCCAAGAGTACTTATTTTTAACCTCTTGGAGCAGACTCAAGTTTAGTTCCAGCACTCTCAAGGCGACTCACAACCATCTATAACTCTGGTTCCAAGGGATCCAATGTCCTCTCTGGCCATCATGTGGTTCACATACATACAGTACAATATAATGCAGGCATAACACCCATGCACATAAAGTCTTAAAAAAAAACCCTCTAAGGTTGATTTTTTTTTTTCTTTTAAAATTAACTTTGAGCTAAAATTTAATGGCTAACTGGTCTCATGGTATAGGCATGGTAAAGTGGGGGCCCTTGGCATGGAGTATGTCTGTGTTGACCACAGCAGAAGGCTTGAAATTAGGAAAAACGGGGATGTTAACAGACTGGAGATGAAGAAAACATTATGTTAGGGGAGCTTCCCTCTCTACCATAGGACATGATTCTAGATCCAGATTTACTGGGTCAAACTGTTAGGGTCAAAGTTTGAACTCTGGTAGACTTGGCTACCAGTATGCCAATTAAAGAGACAAGTAATAGCGAAAGCAGAGAATCAAGATGTATTCACTGTGGCCATATGGGTCTGCATTTGGGGTACTGACATGAGATTTGAGTATATAACCAAGCAATCTTGCTCAACATGTGATCCTGCCTGTTACTGACCTATATTTGTCTTTAGTTTGTCCAACAAGGAGGTCTGACAAGTTGTCAGACTGAAATCTCCTTCCAGAAGGCAAATACCTCTTCTCCTGGAACCAGGCCTCCCTCAGCTTTCCTCTTCCCTCAGCATGAGATTCCTGAGGAAATTTTAATTGTTTGGGGTCATTTGTTTGGTGTTTCATGTCTGATAGCCAAAGGGAAGGGTTTTTGTTGTTGTTGTTGTTGTTGTTGTTGTTGTTCTTGAGGTGGTTTCCAGTAGCTGAGATGCCCTTGAACAACTCCTTCCACCTCCCAAATGCTAGGATTATAGGATTATACTCATGCATTTACCACACCCAGACTTCATTAATATATAGTCACATATTTAAAAATAAGGCTGGAGAGATGGCTCAGCAGTTAAGAGCACTGACTGCTCTTGCAGAGGACCCGGGTTTGATTCCCAGCACTCACATGGCAGCCAAGAACCATCTTTAACTCCAGTTCCAGGGGAATCTGAGGCCCTCTTCTGACCTCTGTGGCATTGCACAACATGGATGCACCAACCTACATGCAGACATACACTCATACACATAAAAAATAATAAATAGGCCAGGCGTGGTGGTGCGCGCCTTTAATCCTAGCACTTGGGAGGCACAGGCCTCTGTGAGTTCAAGGCCAGCCTGGTCTACAGAGTGAGTTCCAGGACAGCCAGAGTGACAGGGAGACCCTGTCTCAAAAAAGGCCAAAAATAAAAATAAAAATAAATAAAATAAATAAATAAATAAATGCCGGGCGTGGTAGCGCATGCCTTTAATCCTAGCAGAGGCAGGCGGATCTTTGTGAATTCAAGGCCAGCCTGGTCTACAGAGTGAGTTCCAGGACAGCCAGAGTGACAGGGAGACCCTGTCTCAAAAAAGGCCAAAAATAAAAATAAAAATAAATAAAATAAATAAATAAATAAATGCCGGGCGTGGTAGCGCATGCCTTTAATCCTAGCAGAGGCAGGCGGATCTTTGTGAATTCAAGGCCAGCCTGGTCTACAGAGTGAGTTTCAGGACAGCTGGGGCTACAGGGAGACCCTGTCTTGAAAAAAACCAAAAAGTAAATAAAAATAAAAATAAAAGGGGCTGAAGGGATGGCCTAGCAGTTAAGAGGTACGACTGCTCTTACAGAGGACCCGGGTTCGATCCCCAGCACCTACATGGTGGCTGAGAACTCTTTAACTCCAATTCCAGGGGAATCCGATACCCTCTTCTGACCTCCATGGCATTGCACGACATGACTGCACAAACCTACATGCAGACAGTACATCCAGACACATAAAAATAAATAAATAAAATAGAAAAATAGAAAAATGGGGGGTGGCTGCAGAGCTGGCTCAGTAGTTAAGAGCAGTGGCTGCTCTTACAGAGGACCCAGATTTGATTCTCGGCACCCACATAGTGGCTAACAAGCATCCTTAACCCCAGTTCCAGGGGAATTCGATGCCTTCTGACCTTCGTGGGTGTTGCATGACAGGGGTCCACCTATCTACATGCAGGCAACTACTCATACACATAAAATAAAAATAATAAACAGAAATTTTAAAAAGGGATAATGAATTTATTTACAGTTTTGGCTGTAGCTAGGGAGGAAGATTTTTTTTTTTTTTTTTTTTTTTTGGAGACAGGATCTCCCTTTAGTCCCAGCTGGCCTGGAGCTCACTACATAGACCAGGCTGGCCTTGAACTCACAGAGATCTGCCTGCCTCTGCCTCCTGAGTGCTAGGATTAAAGGCGTGTGCCACCACGCCTGGCCGAAGAAATTCTTAATCTGTCTTGGTAATGTTAGAATTTACAGAAACAAAGCAAAGGCCAGAAAATACACACGTGGAGCTTTCCTCATGGGCCCTATTTACTGCCAGTAGGAATTAGCACTCTTGGGATAGGGGATCTTCATTCTCAGAACATGTTTCCTGCAGGGATCCCCATGCTTAGGGCCCCAGTTAAAATGAGGCCAGGCCAGATGGTCTATATCACAAGTGACCTTTCCTTTAGTGAGCCCTCAGCCTTCCTGGAGATAGGATCTTATCTATGCCTTGAAATTGAATGCCGGATTTCACCCATGGTGAACTCACCCTGAAATAGGAAGCCAGCAAGCCTGCATATTCAGTGGGGAACACAACCTGTCCATGAGAGGAATGCTCCTGTCCCTGGGCCTATGCACTCTTTTCCTTCAGAGGACACTGATTATGACGGTGGGATGCTTTCAGTTCTTAATAGCTTCTCCTCAAGACAGCTAGTGAACCCACCTTGGTGAAAGAGATGACAGTCTGTGCCATGAGAGTGGAAGATGAGTTTGCCTCTCTCTCTTGAGAGTAGAAGATGAGTTTGCCTTGTTCATATTACTTCGTGAAGGACTTTTTAAAAATTTTTTTGGCCCTTTTAGTAGTGGTATTTTGTTTTGTTTTGTTTTGTTTTTCTACCCTTGATCTTGGTCATAAGATAGTATTGGCTTTTCTGCTGTTTTTGTGTTTTCCTCTTAACCCTCTGTATTCAGTACAAGTAGGTAAAGCTGCTGCTAGAGATGCTGAAATGTAATAAATACATAGGTAACATGGATGTGTCTTCCTCCTCTGTTAGTAGTCTAGGGAGGATGTGTCTTCCTCCTCTGTTACTAGTCTTGTTCCCACAGGCTGTCCATCCAGAGGCTAGGCAGGTGGGATCTGCGTTCTAGAGAGGCTGCTACTTTTATCTTGGTGTTTGGCTGGAGACAATTCACTGTCACCATATATGGTTCTGGCCTGCTGAAAGGCAGGGAGAATTGGGGGACCATGAGAAGAAAAAGGAGTCCTTCACCCTGGAATCCATTTGAAGCCTTTCGTCAGCAGAGAAACAAGGATTCCAGCACAATTATCAGCTGCTTAAAGCCCTTCCTAGCCTTAAACCTGTAATTCTCTAGGAATTTCACCAGAAACCTAGTGTACAGGAAAAGGATGCGTGCTAAACCCCTTGTGCAATCCTGGTGGCGCCTGGATTCATTGTATCAGATTACAAATCCATCCAGGGTATCGCCTCATGTTCTCACTATCAAATGAGAAGGAAAAAAGGAGGGGGGGGTAATTAACCTTTTGAGAATATAACCTGAGATTGGTTTACATAACCTAAAATGACGTACATGGTTAATGCTGGGACAGTTGCTTACTCTCCCTTGAGCCTGTACCCGCTCTTGGATATATTTCCCTTTCTACAATTGTTTGTTTCAGAAGCCCACGCTTGTATTCTTAGGTGTGTCTTACTGTCTTCTGAGTGCCTCTGTCTTTTTTTTTTTTTTTTGTCTTTTTGAGACAGGTCTCCCTATAGCCCCAGCTGTCCTGGAACTCACTCTGTAGACCAGGCTGGCCTTGAACTCACAAAGATCCACCTTCCTCTGCCTCCCAAGTACTAGGATGAAAGGTGTGCACCACCACGCCCGGCTTAAAGAGGGTTCTTAACCACCATATAGGTGCTGGGAATCGAACCCTAATCCTCTGCTAGAGCAGTCAGTGCTCTTAACCGCTGAGCCATCTCTCCAGCCCTAGTGCCTTTCTCTTAACCCTTGTGCTATGGCCCATATTAAAGTATTTTAGTCCACTTTTTGCCTCTTTCTAGGCATCTAAGATGTTGAAGTGAGAGCATGGTGGGTCCTCTGGTACGAAATTTCACATTTCCCAGGGTTCTCCAGTAGGAGCTGCGATCAAGTATGCTGACAGCACAAGAGCTGAAAACGTGTATATCATCTCTGTGAAGGGAATCCAGGGATGGCTGAACAGTCTTCCTGCTGCTGGTGTGGGTGACATGGTGATGGCCACAGTGAAGAACTCACCAGTGAGAGAGAAAGCAGGTAGTAAAGCAAGTGCTCCCTTCTCCGTGGCCTTTTATATGGGCCGCCATCAGAAGGTAATGTCCACGTTTAGGGTGGGTCTTCCAGCATTAAGTGATCCAATCAGAAGGTCGCTCTCATTTTAGTTGATCCCAGATCTAGTCAACTTGACACCCAGGATTAGCTATCACAGGTGGCTTAGTAGATAAGAGTAGGTACCACTCCTGAAGAGGACCCTGGTTTTATTTCCAGCACCTTCATTGGGTAGCTCACAGCCACATGTACCTCCAGCTCCGGGAGGTCCAACGCCTCTGGCCTCTGGAGGCAGTGTATGTGTACACATATGTTTGTGGGTCCATATGTGTACACATGTGCATGTGTACACATATGGACCCACAAACACCCTAAGTAAAAATAATAAAGTAATTTTTAAAAGTGTCATATGCCCAGCATGGTGCCACATGCCTTTAATCCCAGCTTATGGGAAGCAGAAGCAGGAGGGTCTCTGTGAGATAGAGGCAACTTGGCCTACATAGTGAGTTTCAAGACTCTGACAAAACAAAACAAAAACAACCCTCCCCCCCAAAACAAGAAAGAAAGAAAAAAAAACCCAAGACGAAAAGTAAAGCGCCATAGCTATCATGCCTGGACCACCCCCCTTCCCTCTTCCCCAGCTTTTACGTTTGTTTTGACACTTCTCTAATATTACTTGAGCTTTGGTGGAGGTGATACAGATGTCCCCTTTATGACCGGGAATTCAGCAGTTAGTTATTCTTAGTACTTTGGCCAGTTCTGAGTCTCTTTAGTTATTATTGACCACTGCAGAAAGAAGCTTCTCTGACCAAAGCTGACAGCAGCACTAAGCATAGACTGCTGATGGCACGTCTACCCAAGGGCCTCCAGAGCACCTTCCAGCACAACCGGGGCTATCAGAAGCTTCCAGCCCAGTTCTAGCTCGACTTCCTTATGTCCCTTGACCTAGACATGTGGTGTCTTCAGCAGTAGGGTCCTACTACCAGGTCCTAGTGGGCACCCAATAACAGTGGCAGTTTGCTTGCATTGTTTTGGATCTGTAGGGACCTCTGTCACCAATAGCATGTAAGAAGATGGCTCCCACCTGGCACTGGGATCTTCTGTTTAGTAACCTATGCCTTCTGGGAATTATTTAATTATTTTGAGGTAGGTTCTCATGTAGCCCCTTAAATTATTTTTTATTTTACGTATATGAGTATTTTGTCTGTATGTATGTTTGTGCACCTGTGTTCTGCAATGCCCTGGAAGATCAGAACAGGGCGTTGAAGCTGGGGTTACAGATGTGTGTGCTACCATGTGGATCCTGGGAACTGAACCTGTGTCCTCAACCAGAACAACACAGACTCTTGACTGCTGAGCCATGTCTTGTGTCTTCCCCCCGCCCCCCAATTATCTAGAATTATCAATGTATGTATTTTTTTGTCCAACAGATTCTTTTCATCCACTGTAATTTTTTGTTTGTTTGTTTGTTTGTTTTGAGTCAGGGTCTCCCTGTAGCCCTAGCTGGCCTGGTACTTCCTATGTAGACCAGGCTGGCCTTGAACTCTCAGAGATCTGCCTGCCTCTGCCTCCTGAATGCTGGGATTAAAGGCATGCACCACTATGTCCAGGTCATCCAGTAATTTAAAAAAAAAATTTTTTTTTATTATTATTTATTTTTGTATGTGTATGAATGTACTGTCTGCATGCAGGTCTGTGCACCCGTGTCGTGCAATGCCGCGGAGGTCAGAAGAGGGTCTCGGATTCCCCTGGAACTGGAGTTCTCCTGGAATTGGAGCCACAGACGGTTCTCAGCCGCCATGTGGGTGCTGGGGATCGAACCCGGGTCCTCTGCAAGAGCGTCAGTGCTCTTAACCGCTAGGCTATCTCTCCAGCCCATCCAGTAATTTTTAAAAATTGGAAATGTTAGCACCCAGTATATGGGAACATATGGCCCATGTCTCCTGCACCTCAGACCTGCTACCAGGAGCACTGTCTATAAGGATCTGCTGGTGCTGAACTTTGCTGGCTGAGTCTTTGAAAATGTCTTTAATTTGGTCTGCATTGTTGACAGCCTTCTGCTGGATTTACAAGTCTAGGTTGACAGTTCCTATCTGTTAAGATATTGAAGCTGACCTTCCACTGTTTCCTACCAGTGTTCTGCTACCAAGAGGTCATCCATCATCTAACTGGCATTTCTCACAGGTTTGCCTGATATGGACTTTATAACTATATGTTGTCAGTAAACTCCTGGTCCTGGTTCAGTGGACATGTATGTTTTTTTGTTTTGTTTTGTTTTTTTATTTTATTTATTTTTGTATGTGTATGAGTGTACTGTCTGCATGTAGGTTTGTGCACCCGTGTCGTGCAATGCCGCGGAGGTCAGAAGAGGGTGTCGGATTCCCCTGGAACTGGAGTTCTCCTGGAGTTGGAGTTTCAGATGGTTCTCAGCCGCCATGTGGGTGCTGGGGATCGAACCCGGGTCCTCTGTAAGAGCGGTCAGCGCTTTCAACCGCTAGGCCATCTCTCCAGCCCTGGACATGTATGTTTTTTGGGGGGTCTTTTTGAGACAGGGTCTCTCTGTAGTCCCAGCTGTCCTGGAACTCACTCTGTAGACCAGGCTGGCCTTGAACTCACAAAGATCTGCCTGCCTCTGCCTCCTAAGTGTTAGGATTAAAAGCATGCATCATCATGCCTGGTGACATGTATGTTTTTTTGCAACCCTCCCCACCCCCATTTTTATTTTATTTTTGTCTTTTTGAGACAAGGTCTCCTTGTAGCCCCAAATGGCCTGGAACTCACTGTGTAGACCAATTCAAGGCTGGCCTTGAATTCAGAGATCTGCCTGCTTATGGCCCCTTAGTGCTGGGATTGAAGGCATGTGCCCACCACCTTGGCCCCTATTGTTTTGTTTTTTTGAGAAGCTTTCACTTTGTAGTCCAGGATACTCTTAACTTGGTGTCCTCCTACCAGTCTTTCCAGTGCTGAGATTACAGGTTTGCACACTGAACAGTAAGCTTTCTGATTACAAAACATTAGTATAATAGATGCTCAGCAGTTATGAGTACTGACTGCTGCTTTTTCAGAAGACCTGGGTTTGAATTCTAGCACCCATATAGTGGCTAACACCAGTCAGTAACTCCAGTTTCAGGGGATCTGATGCCCTCTTTTGTCTTTGGTGGGCATTGGATGACACAGGTACACTTACATACATGCAGGCAATACATATGCATATAAAATAAAATAAAGACTATATATATAGTCTTTTTGAGATAGGGCCTCCCTGTAGCCCCCACTGGCCTGGATTTCACTATGTAGACCAGGCTGGCCTCAAACTCACAGAGATCAGCCTGCCTCTGCCTCCCGAGTGCTGGGATTAAAAGCGTGTGCCACCACACCCAGCGCAGCACCAAAATTGTATTTGTATGTATGTATGTGGGTCTGTTTGTTTCTCTGTGTGTTTTGAGGACAGGGCATCACTCCATGCCTAGGCTGGCCTTGGAGTCACTGTGTAGCAGAGGCTGGGCCTGTATTTGCAGAAATCCTGTCTTAGCCTTCCAAGTTGAGCAACCAGAACCTTGCCCATTCTGAATACCTCAGCCTCCAATCTCTTAGGACTTGGTACTTTTTGAACTTTAGAGCTTAGGTCTCTGTCGCCTAACCAGATTTTAGGCCCTGTAGGACTCTTCACATTCACACGTTCAGAATGTTATATGGATAAAGGTGACTACTTTTTTCCTTCAAAGCACATATCTCGTACCCCAAGATGCCTTGCTCTTGCCTTTGCTCATGGACTGTTGTTGCTTCTGGGCATTGTCCAATGTATTTCTTATTAATTACACTATCCTGCGGTTTGAATGTTTATAAAGATGCCTTAGCCTAAGTATGCAGAACAGAGCCCAAGCCTATTCAGAGAAATAGGTTAGATTGTTTCTGCCACGTTGGCAGATTGGATTTTATTTTGTTCTCTAGCCTTCTGAGTGACAGAGAGTGGCTGGCAGGAACACTCCCTAGGAAAGCATTCTGAGCCTGCTGCCTCATATCTGAGTGTGTGTGAACAGGGTGTGGTAGCTTCTTAGAAGGAACTTGGATTACTGGGTTACTGAGCATATTTATCCCATGTGCCATCAAAAGGCCTCGTCTGTAACTCCAATTCCAGGAGAACTCCAGTTCCAGGGGAATCCGAGACCCTCTTCTGACCTCCGCGGCATTGCACGACATGGGTGCACAGACCTGCATGCAGACAGTACATTCATACACNCTTGGGAACTGATAGTTTTCTTTAAGCATGGGATGCTGGGTGGGTTGACCAGGCTCCAGGCAACAGACCCATATAAACAGGCACCTGAAGACATGAA
Organism: Rhizomys pruinosus; assembly: GCA_009823505.1. Lineage (NCBI taxonomy): Eukaryota > Metazoa > Chordata > Mammalia > Rodentia > Spalacidae > Rhizomys > Rhizomys pruinosus. Next base: position 882,034 of record VZQC01013540.1, read on the forward strand.
ATCAGTTGATAAGGGAGGGAGTGTAAATAGGGGAGAGGGCTGAATATGATCAAAATACATTTTATGGAATTCACAAAAATGCCATTAAAATTTTTTTTTAATTTTATTTATTTTTTTTTATATGTGTATGAGTGTACTGTCTGCATGTAGGTCTGTGCACCCGTGTTGCACAATGCCGCGGAGGTCAGAAGAGGGTCTCGGATTCCCCTGGAATTAGAGTTACAGACGGTTCTCAGCCGTCATGTGGGTGCTGGGGATCGAACCCGGGTCCTCTGCAAGAGCAGTGCTCTTAACCACTAGGCTATCTCTCCAGCCCCCAAAATTTTTTTAAAGAAACCAAATGCACAACGCAGGACAGTCACAGGTTCTGAGTCTCAGAAAAGGAAGACAGACAGAGGAGACATCTAGAAGGCAGACAGAGGAGACATCTAGAAGGGCTGGAACACAACCAACAGAACTGGTGTACGAGAAACTGGTGGGTGGTATAAGTGGTCAGGTAAGCTGTACCACCTGCTGTTGCTCCTCTGGGCACCACACAGTTCTTCCCTTGGGTGAAGTCAGACTCACTCAAACACACACACATACTCAGCTATACTCTCCTTACAGAGTCCTCCTTGTTAAGCGGATGCAATTTTTTTTTAAATGTAGGAGAAATATACTACCACTCAACCTCTACTGTAAGGTTGGCAGCCCTGAGAACTCCTTTTTCACTGTAGCATGTAGGATGTATTCCTGCTCCAAAAGCATGAGGAACACTTTATATTTTTAATAATTGCCTGTTGTCATGGGATGTGATAAAAAGTACAGCTGCCATTTTATTCCTTAAATGTTTCCATTGTCCAATGTCTTACTACAGATTTTGGTAACAAGTTCCTTCAGTGTCGTCCAAATTTACCTTTGTTTTTTTTTTACCCTGCTGGATTTGATGTAAAATTATAGGCATTCCCAGTTGGGTATGGTACTGTCTGCCTATACCTATGATCTCACTCAGCAGGGAGAGGCAGGAGGATCATGATCTTAAGATTATTTTTTGGGGGGGGGGTTAAGATTATCTTCAGCTACATATGAGTCAAGGTCATCATCACCTATACAAGACTGCCTCAGAAATTAAAAAAAAATGAATGGAAAATTAAAAAAATAATTTTATGTGTATGAGTGTTTTACCTGCATGTATGTAAGTTCACCTTGTGTGTGCAATGCCTGCAGAAGCCAGAAGGAGGGCTTAGATTTCCTGGAACTGGAGCTATGGGAGGTTTTTAACTGCCGTGTGGGTGCTGGCAATCAAACAAACCTGGGTCCTCTGGAAGAACAGCAAGTGTTCACTGCTGGGCCATCTCTACAGCTCCCAGAAATAACATTTAAATTTTTTTTTTAAATATATTTAAAAATTTTTTTATTTACTTATTTTATTTCTTTATGTGTATGAATGTACTGTCTGCATGTAGGTTTGTGCACCCGTGTGGTACAATGCTGTGGAGGTCAGAAGAGGGCGTCTGATTCCCCTGGAACTGGAGTTAAAGACGGTTCTCAGCCGCCATGTGGGTGCTGGGGATCGAACCGAGGTCCTCTGCAAGAGCAGTTGGTGCTCTTAACCACTAGGCCATCTCTCCTTTTATATGTGTGAATGTACTGTCTGCATGCAGGTTTGTGCACTGGTGTCGTGCAGTGCCACGGAGGTCAGAAGAGGTTCTCATTTCCCCTGGAACTGGAGTTAAAGACGGTTCTCAGCTGCCATGTGGGTGCTGGGGATCAAACCCGGGTCCTCTGCAAGAGCAGTTGGCACTTTTAACTGCTAGGCCATCTCTCCAGCCCCAGAAATAACATTTTGTAAGAGGTAGGCATCGCCCCATTCTTGTCCCCAGCTTTGGAATGTGTGTAGCTCCATGGTGTTCTGTCCTCATTTGTTTCTGGTGACTTCTGCTGTGTTTACTTCTGTTAACCACTGTGCAGGATAGCTTTGGTTTTCAACTTGACTCACCTGGGAAGAGGGAACCTCAGTTGGGAAATTTTCTCTATTAGGTTGTTTAATGTTAGAGGGCCCAACCCATTGTGGGTGGTACCACCTCAGAGCTTATGGTCCTGGGTTGTGTAAGAAAGGCTGTGCATAGGACAGAGTAGCAAGCCAGTGAGTGCCATTCCTCCATAGTCTCTGCTTCAGCGCCTCGGGTTTCTGCCCTGGTTCTCCTCAGTGATGCATTCTGACCTGGGAGTTGTCAGCTGAAATAAATTTCTTTCCTCCCATAAGTTGCTGTGGTCATAGCATTTATCACAGCAACAGAGAAACCAAACCAAACTAATAGAACCACGAATGTTCTTGAAGCTGTCTATAGTGGTCAAATGCATCTCTTTTTAGTTTATCACCCTTGACTGGTAGTTTTAGCAACTTAAGCAGGCACAGTTTAAGTGTTATTATCAATTCACAGGAACAGCAGAGAGGCTCAGTTATCTTAGTCTCGTACTCCTCAAGTTGTTTGTGCTATTATTTTTCTCTTTCAAGATTTCCAAGCCTGTTACTTTCTAGCGTTGATGTGTTGCTGCCTTCCTGTGAGGTCCTTCAACTACATGCCTCTCCCACTCCCCCAGCTGGTATTCATTTTCACTGGGAATACAACAGCAGTGTATTTGATGTTTCCCCCATTAACTACTCGCCTGTGCGTGTGGTGCTCAGCCTAATTCCTGGTATGTGTGGGCCGCTTAGGATTTTTGTGTAGTTGAACGAATACATTGATGAATGTTATGCATTTTTTTGTTCATTTTTTTTAAGGGATTCTACAATATAAGAGCACAGTTGCTTTCAGATCACATTAACGTTATGCATCTTTATGTATCTTTGCTGACTGGATTAATCCGTAGGGGCAGTGATTGTGTCTTAATCATTTATAATCCAGTTTCCATCAGATTATAGGAAACAGTAGGTGAACTAATTCAGTTTTGTAGGTTATACAGGTAGAGTTATATAAATCTTAAGATTTCCCTGTAGAATATGTTTATTACGATTGTTTGAAGTAAACAAATATTAGAAATATATTTCAATATAACAAGATCACATGGAGATAGTTTTTTAATTTTTTTAAATTTATTTTTTATGTGTACTGTCTGCATGTAGGTTTGTGCACCTGTGTCATGCAATGCCGCGGAGGTCAGAAGAGGACATCAGATTCCCCTGGAACTGGAGTTAAAGACAGATCTCAGCTGCCGTGTGGGTGCTGGGTATTGAACCCTGGTCCTCTGCAAGAGCAGTCGGAGATCTTAACCGCTAGGCCATCTCTCCAGCCTGGAGATAGTCTTTAATTAAGAAATCACGGGGCTGGAGGGATGGCCTAGCGGTTAAGAGCGCCGAACGCTCTTGCAGAGGACCCGGGTTCGATCCCCAGCACCCACATGGTGGCTGAGAACCGTCTGTGACTCCAGTTCCAGGGGAATCTGAGACCCTCTTCTGACCTCCGCGGCATCGCACGACACGGGTGCGCAGACCTGCATGCAGACAATACATTCATACACATAAAAATAAAAAAATAAAATAAAATAAAAAAAGTCAATGTTAAAAAAAAAAAATCACATTTTGAGCTGGGCGTGGTTGGTGCATGCCTTTAATCCTAGCACTCGGGAGGCAGAGGCAGGGGCAGGCGGATCTTTGTGAGTTCAAGGTCAGCCTGGTCTACAGAGTGAGTTCCAGGACAGCTGGGGCTACAGGGAGACCCTGTCTCGAAAAGACCCCCCCCCCAAAAAAAATCACATTTGGGGCTAGACTTGGTGGCACACACCTTTAATCCAAGCACTTGGGATGGGTGGCAGGGACAGGGGCAGGGGCAGGGGGAATCTCTGTGAGTTCAAGGCCAGCCTGGTCTACATAGCCAGGTCAGTTGGCTACAACAGGGAGACCCTGTCTCAGATCAAAAAAGAAATTTCAGTTGAACATTCAAAGTTGAATTTCATGTGGCTATTAAATTAAATTGAACCCAAGTGAAAGACACAGTTGCCATTGATAGGTATAGGGAAAATTTTCTAAATAATGGATTATAAAAATTGGCCAAGGATCTGAAAACAGAATTATAACAGATTATAATTTATATTTAACCATTTTTTACTGTGACTGTTATACACATAGAAAAGTCTACAAACTATAAACTCAGTTATGAAAGTGAATGCCCATTGCCCATGTTTCTACCATCCAAGTCTGACTGTCCTTAATGCATACAGTAGAGATTATTACATCTATCCTTGACTTCACTAATTGCCATTTCGTCCTCTTCCTGGATAATGTAGCCAGTCATCCCATTTTGGTTTAATGGTGTTACTGTGTATTTGACTCTATATTTTATTTAATTCATTAATTTTTTTTTTTTTTTTTTTGAGACAGGGTCTCCCTATAGCCCCAGCTGTCCTGGAACTCACTCTATCGACCAGGCTGGCCTTGAACTCACAAAGATCTGCCTGCCTCTGCCTCCCAAGTGCTAGGATTAAAGGTGTGAGCCACCACACCTGGCTATTAATTCATTAATTTTTATGTGTATAATTGTTTTACCTGCATGGATGTAGGTGCGCCACAAGAGTGCAATGCCTGCATAGACCAGAAGAGGGAATTGTATCTTCTGGAACTGGGTTTACAGATGGTTGTTAGCTGCCATGTAGGTGTTGGGAACCAAAGCTGGGTCCTCTGCAAGAGCAGCCAGTGCTCTTAACCACTGGGCCATCTTTCCAGCCCAGCCTTGAGTGATCTTAAGGTTTCTTACTTGAAGTTCATGAAAAACACAGCTGACAGTCTTGGGGTAGTTTAGACTCAAGCTGCAAGTCTCTTGCAAAACTCTTGAGAGTTTGAGATCTAATTCATGCTTTAATGGTGAAAGCACTTTGGAGCTGTGGAAAATATACAAGGGCTTAATACCACTTAAGTAATTGGATAGAAGTTGAACTTATTTATGTATGGAAATAATAATTACTATCAAGAAAAAACTGATAGCACAGGAACAATTAGTACCCATTATTCTAAAGCAGACAAAGCCCAAATATAAGCAAGCAGCAAGTGAAGGGGAGCATGCACCTGCTGTTTCCTGCAGTGAGTAGATGTGACCATGATGTAGCTTCTCCTGGCAAGTCTTAGCGGTCATCATCTGTGGGGATATTTCATTCTTGGTCAGAACTGAAGATCTGGTGTGTCCATCTTCTCTTTTGGGAAGTTCTTACCTAGTGTTTTTGAGGCTTTAACTTTTATTTTACCTCGTCCATCTGACTGTTAGCAGCTGCCACGGTGAGTCAGACTTCTTGCCTGTGTGTCCAGACCCAATTCCTCCTGGCTCCTGCATTCACCTCATTTTTGTTGGGCTGAAGTCCCAGACAGCTGTTGAGGCTTTATGTAGTAATACAGAAAAGATAAGTCAGATTCTATTAGGATCCTACCCCTTGGTGAAGGAGCACAGTGGTGAGCCAGGAGAAGCAGAGTTCCTGGGAAGATCTGCCCCTTCCACCAGCGATGTGGAGATCTTGAAATGTTCAAGGTCCAGAGCCATCTCTCCTACTTGTGAGGATTGTGCCTGTGATATAAAGGGGGCCCGAGAGAAGGACATAACCAGCCACAGAGTCCCAGTACCCCCATGGAGAGAGGAGGACATAGCAAACTAGTGCCCAGAACTGTTGTGAGACCCATGTGCCATGTCAGACCAAGAAGGGAGAGGCTGGCTGCAGCAGGCTGGGCGAACTCGGAGGAAAACCGGAAACGGGGTGGACATGGCTGCTAGAGCTGAATGAGAAGAGGAGGGCCTGAAGCCAGGTGCACACCTAACGGTGTGGTTACCTAGCCTGGACTGTCCATCAGTTACTTGTATCACTGTGTGCCTAAAATCAGCTTGTAGCCCTCCCAACCACCTTGCTTATTCCTGATAAGATGCTGGAAGTCCACCTTGCTTGTTTCCTGTGCCTTCAGCTTTGCATCTAGTCAGGTACTATGTGCCTAAGGATTCTGATTCCTTGGCCTTACCATACCTGATACCTAAGATCTCACACAGAATGTCAGAATTGGAGATGAAATAAATAAAACCTTATCTGTCAGCAGGAGACTCCAGAGGGGTTCTGCTTCATTGTAGTGTGCCCCCGCCCCAATTACCTAACGACATGTCTCTGACCCTGTCATATTCCATCTTATGAATGAACTATTTGAAGAAAGCCCCAGAATCCTGTCCTGGCTTTCAGGACTCTCGGTTTCCCTTCATATCCCTCTACCCCCAAACGGAGCTACTTGGTGTTTTCAGCACAGGTCCTCACTAGTGTGAGAAATATTGCTCATGTTTGAGACTATTCTTTTCCATGCCATTTAGGCTTAAAGTACTGTTCTGCTTAAATTGTGCTGTGAAAGATCTTGGATTTTTAGAGAAAAACAGAAAATGGTAGTTCTAACTACCATGTTTAGAGATAGACCAGTTTATCACTATATACCCTTTATATTTGAAAAACAAATTAAGTATGTGATGTGTGGTGGCACATCTTTAATCCCAGGCAGATTTCAAGTTCAAGGCCAGCCTGACTGCATATTGAGTTCCAGGCCAGCTAGGGCTACATAGTGAGACTGTATCTCAAATGATGATAGATAGATAGATAGATAGATAGATAGATAGATAGATAGATAGATAGATAGATAGATAGATAGGGATGGATAGGAAGGAAAGAAGAAGAGAAAAAATAGCTTGGAGTGTAGCTCAGTTGGCAGAGTTCTTGTTGGGCATGCAGATATTCTCTCAGGGTTTGATCCCCAGCATCCTATAAACCTGGCATGGTGGTACATACACACCTGTACTCCCAATACTCAGCTCTCTGGAGGTGGGCAGGAAGATCAATAGTTCAAGGTCATGGCCTCAGTAAATTTGAGGCCAATCTAGACTACTTCAGACCCAGTCTTTTTTTTTTAAATATATTTTTAATTATTTATTTATTTATTTTCTATGTGTATGAATGTACTGTCTGCATGTAGGTTTGTGCACCCGTGTCATGCAATGCCATGGAGGTCAGAAGAGGGTGTCGGATTCCCCTGGAACTGGAGTTCTCCTGGAACTGGAGTTACAGATGGTTCTCAGCCATCATGTGGGTGCTAGGGATCGGACCCGGAGCAGTCAGCGTTCTTAACCACTAGGCTATCTCTACAGCCCTGAGACCCAGTCTTAAACACAAACAAGATTCCCCTCAAAACCATTAACCTCATGCTTCTGGTTAATCTATGTCAAGTAGTTATATATGTGTATTCTGGAGAATTGCCATTCACATTACTGTACTTTTTTTCTTTTCTTTTGAGACAGGGTCTCCCTGTAGTTCTAGCTGTCTTAGAACTCGGTGACCTTGAACTCACAGAGATCCACCTGCCTCTGCCTCTGCCTCTGCCTCCTGAGTGCTGGGATTAAAGGTGTGTGACATCATGCCGGGCTTGGAGTGGGTGTTTTAACAAATAACCTTACTCTGTGAATCTCTCAAAAATATTTTTATTTTAGGTGTATGAATGTAAGTATGTATGTATGAAAGTATGCCTGCATGTATATGTATGTAAGTACATCATGTGTGTACAGTGCCAATGGAGGCCAGAAGAGGGCTTTGGATCCCCTGGAACAGGAATTATGAACAGTTGTTAGCTGCCAAGTGGGTGCCGGGAACTAAATCCTGGTCCTCTGCAAAAGCAGCCAGTGCTCATAACCATTACAGGCCATCTCTCCAGTTCCTATGACTCTTTTCTGTAGTAAATACTTCCAGATGTTAGGGTAGGACTTTAGTTAACTTTAGTAAAAGCTCTTTCTTTTCATTTTGAGAAGAATAAATCAGAGTTGAATTATAAAGTTTCAGAATTTGAGTGGGGAAAGAAAAACCTAGTGTAGTAAGAGTCTGGGCCTCACCTAACTAAACTCTAGAACGTTCCCTTCCCCACTTCCCGTACACCCCTTCAAAGTTGACATCTGAATATGGAAGAACAAAGGAAAAGCAGAGGGCAAATAGGAATTTGCTGTCGGTTTGGTGTGTGAATGGGGCAGATGGTGAGCTCTGAGATGATAACCTTGTGAGCAGCAGGCCTGAAGAGGTTTGGCTTTAGAATTTGAGTTCCTGGCTGGGCGTGGTGGCTCACGCCTTTAATCCTAGCACTTGGGAGGCAGAGGCAGGCCGATCTTTGTGAGTTCAAGGCCAGCCTGGTCTACAGAGCGAGTTCCAGGACAGCTGGGGCTACAGGGAGACCCTGTCTGGAAAAGACCAAAAAAAAAAAAAAAAAAGAATTTGAGTTCCTGGAATTAAATCCCATCTCTCCAGTTTGTTAACTTTATGATCCTGAGCAATGTTCTTAATCTCTGAGCCTCAGTGTTCTCTTGTATACACTGGGCATCATTTTGCTTCTCCCTCATTAGCTTGAGGATGGGCTTGCAGGGCTTGAGAATACAGAGAAAGTGCTTAATGGAGTATCTGAGTGTTGTTCCTTTTTAAATTACTAGTATGATACTTATTTTTAGGATAGAGATTAGAAAAGGAAGAGCAGAGGTAGGAGGTGTGGTTAGGGATGAGGTCTGCATGGGTGTGTGGAGTTTGAATGGCACTGCACTTAGCAGGTGGAGACCCGGACCTGTGCCAGACATAGTCAGGTGGGCTGCTCTCGGGTAAGGATCCTGGCCTTCCGCCAAGTTGTTTATTTTCTGAGTGATCTCAAAACAGCCGTGGTTTGAAATGTGTGGTCAGTGTGGAAAACTTGGCTGACTGAAGAATTTTGGTGGTTTTTCCAGCCCCTGATTCTAGGCTCTATGTTGGACCATTTCCCAAGGTTCGTGTTGTATGTGTGAGCATGCACTTGTTAGGTGTGTGTACGTGTGGAGGCCAGAGGTTGATACTGGCTATCTTTCTTTGATCTCTTTCCACCTTTATTTTTTGAGATAAGGTCTCTCGGTGAACCTGAAACTCACTGATGTGGCTAGGTTGGCTGGCCAATGAGCTTCAGGACCCACCTTTCCTGCCCCTTTCCCCCAATAGTGCTGGGGGTTACAGGAACATGCCATAAGTTTGACAGCAAGTGCCTTTATCTGCTGAGCCATCTTGCCTGCCCTCTAGTTACTTTTTTTTTTTTTGGTCTTTTTTGAGACAGGGTCTCCCTATAGCCCCAGCTGGCCTGGAACTCTCTGTATATACCAGGCTGGCCTTCCTCACAGATATCCTTCTGCCTCTTCCTCCCCAGTGCTAGGATTAAAGACATACGTCACCACGCCCAGCTAGTGTACTTTCTAAGAGCTTTCCGACATCCAAATTCAGGTGCTTATGCTTACACAGTTGAGCCATCTTTCCGGCCCGGCTTCAGCTGAACTGGCTACAGCCGAACTGGCCAGCACCCTCTGCTTGGGAACCTTTGCTCGCTCACTCAACATGTAGTGTCTTGGATGGATGGGTAGTGGCTCCAGACATAATCATCACGTGTGATCTCTGAACTTCTGGCTAGGCTTCTCATGCCTTTTTTTCTTCTCCTTCCTACAGATCATCAATGCTGTGGTCCTGCTGATCTTACTGAGTGCCGTGGCAGATCCAGATCAGTATCACTTTTCAAGTTCTGAACTAGGAGGGGACTTTGAATTCATGGATGATGCCAGTAAGTACATCAGATAACAGTTGGAGATATTTTGGGATTTCGCAGGGCAAGGAGTCTGATTGTCTGTCTTTTCTTCTAAATTACAAATATTGATTCAAGGGTCTATTTGAGCTGCTATTTTAACCTTGTTTTCTTTTTTTCCATCATTACAAATCAAATCAGCAAATACTTAATGTGCTGTCCATGTTCTGCCTGTATTCCAAGAGCCCTATTTTTCTCTCTAAGAATTTATCCTTTTAATCTCCCACCCACCTCTATTTTTTTTTATTTTATGAGACAGTCTCCTCTATTATAGTTAGAAGATTTTTTTATTTTTATTTTTGTATTATGTGTATGAATGTACTGTCTGTATGTAGGTTGGTGCACCCATGTCGTGCAATGCTGCGGAGGTCAGAAGAAGGTGTTGGATTCCCCTGGAACTGGAGTTAAAGATGGTTCTTAGCCACCATGTTGGTGCTGGGAATCGAACCTGGGTCCTCTGCAAGAGCAGTCAGTGCTCTTAACCACTGAGCCATCTCTCCAACTCCAGATTTTTATTTTATTTTATTTTTTATTTTTTTTATTTTTGAGACAACATCTCCCTTTAGTCCCAGCTGGCCTGGAGCTCACTATGTAGACCAGGCTGGCCTTGAACTTGGAGATCTGCCTGCCTCTGCCTCTGCCTCCTGAGTGCTACGATTAAAGGTGTGCACCACCACTCCTGGCTTAATGATGGTTCTTAGCCGCCATGTAGGTGCTGGGATTTGAACCCAGGTCCTCTGCAAGAACAGTCAGCACTCTTAACTGCTGAGCCATCTCTCCAGCCCAGAAGATTTTGTTTTGAATTCATTGAGTAGCCTAGGATGACCTAGAGCCTCCTGATCCTCTGCCTCCACTTTCCAAGTGTTAAAATTATAGGCATGTGCTACTATGCTGGGTTTGAGTTTATGCAGCTTTAAAACTACTACTTTGTTACAGTCCTTTTTTTTTTTTTTTTTTTTTTTTTCAGGCTTTTCTTTTTTGAAGCCAGTATCTCATGTAGTCTTGGCCGACCTGGAACTTTATATGTGTTGGACTCAAACTGCCACAATCACAAGATTAACCAACAAGGGGCCACAGATTGATATGAAATTTATTTAATTTGCTAGTGCACCAGAACCCAATTAAGAAAACTGACACATCAAGGGAGCCAATTGTTGATGTGTCAAGGACACAACCCATTCCACGCAGGGATGAGTGTGACCCCGACTGTCTGTTACAGAGACCTTTTAAAGCCAAAGCCACAAACTAGAGGAACTTGGTGACATCATACATACACAATTGCAAGGCTATAGAAACACAATGCAAGCAGTGGTGACCTTTAAGCTGATTGGTTGTGTTTAGCATCGTGAAGTCCCTTGGAGAGGAATGGGCTTCTTAGGGGGTAGGAACCACTCCTTCAGGGCTGGGAAAGTTCATGGGAACTAATAACTCAGGGTCAGACTGTATTCTTGTGGTTAAGGTAGTCATGGGAACCAGACCTGCTTCAACTAGAGAGTTGCTCCTGCATGGTTAACCCTTTCCTTTTGATTAACTTCTTTATGACCTGGTCCTAACAATATGTAGCAAAAACTAGCCTTGAACTCCTTCTCCTTCCCTTCCATCTCCTGAGTGCTAGGGTCACAGGTGTACTGATATATACCCAGCTTTGTCATAGACCTTTTACTTACAGACTTTGGCCTTTTTGGGAGGAGATTGAATACACAGAAGGAAAGAAAATGAGAAATGTACATATCTCGTTGTGTATTCTGTTATGCTCCAGTAAATTTTCTCTTTCTTCTAGGAAGTGATTGTTCTCTATTATAGAAACTGTTAGTTATATGGTAAAATTATAGTGGCTTCCCCAGTAATAAAATCAGGCATGAGGCTTAGTGGGGAAGAGATGGCCAGCTCAGAGATGGCCTAAGGCACGTACTTGGGGTACCAAATCATTCTGGGTCTATGCATAACCCCAGGCAGAAGGTTGGGCACATTTATTTATTTTTTTTTATATTTTTATTTATTATTTTTTATGTGTATGAATGTACTGTCTGCATGTAGGTTGGTGCACCCATGTTGTGCAATGCTGCAGAGGTCAGAAGAGGGTGTCGGATTCCCCTGGAACTGGAGCTAAAGATGGTTCTTAGCCGCCATGTGGGTGCTGGGAATCGAACCTGGGTCCTCTGCAAGAGCAGTCGGTGCTCTTAACCACTGAGCCATCTCTCCAGCCCCAGGCACATTTATTTATTGTTAGCTTTGTAGAACTTCTACAGAAGTTTGGCTGGAAGGCAAGGTGAGGGGAGGGAGTGGTTCAAGGTGCAGATGTTTGTTGTTGGTGGTGGTTTTTTTGTTTGTTTGTTTGTTTTTTTGAGACTGGGTCTCCCTCTAGTCCCTGCTGGCCTGGAGCTCACTATGTAGAGCCAGGCTGGCCTTGAACTCAGAGAGATCCTCCTGCCTCTGCTTCCCAAGTGCTGGGTTTAAAGGCGTGTGCCACCACACCTGGCCCAGTATTTAATTTTTGAGAGACCACACCTGATGAGACAATGCTGTTCAGCGCCCTTAACTAAATGCGTGACCTGGTGGTGTCTTAAGGAAGATTTCTTTTGTTGATGAGTGGAGAGTGGCATTTGGGGACTGGCTTTGAGCATAGGGGGATTTTGGTCTTGGGATGTTTTTCTCTAGTCCAGGCAGCACTGAGGTAGAAGAGCTTTGGACAGAGGTTGGTGAGGGATACAGGAGAATCAGTGATGGCTTTCTTCAGACTCAGGTGTCCACAGAGTCGCAGAGTTGAGAAAGTCTGGGGCGGAAAGATGAAACATACCAGGGAAAGAAAACTAGGTTCAGAAGACAGAAGAATTTGGTTTCAAGGTCTGAATGCAAATTCCAAATGTCACTCTGAGCTTATTACTAACCTTTGTTCGTTTTGGAGTCTGAAAGGTAGAGGAAATTGTTGGACCCACCACTTTTCATAGAGTTGGGAAATGCTAGGAAAATGCTAGCCCATAGTAAGTGTTCAGTAAAGCTCACCTTTCCTAATTCTTTAGATATATTGTGGTTAAAACATATGTTAGCTTAAAGTGAGAGGCCAGACATGAGTCTGGAGTCCAGAGGAGAGGTCTAGATTGAGATACTCATTTGAAGATGTCAGTCTGAAAGTATTATTTCCCCTGGGGAGAACAGGAAGACGAAGAGGGGGTCCCATGACTGAGGTCCTAGAGGGCCCTAATCCAGAGAGGTCAGGAGGAGCCCGAGAACCGTCAGGTGGTAACGAGGTCACTGCACACAGAGTGCTTTGTGCCGTGTTTTGGCTTCATATTCATCATTTTTCACCACCAGTGTTTCATACGAAGGGTTAAGAAGTCAAGTGTGTATGTAATCCTGGAACTTGGGAGGCTGAGGCAGCAGGCTAAGGATTGTTCAAGGCCCTTACATAGCAGATTTAAGGCCAGCTTGAGCTATTGGAGAGTCCTCGTCTCAAAAATATCAGATCAGGGCCTGGAGAGATGGCTCAGGTTAAGAGCACTGGCTGCTCTTACAGAGGACCTGGGTTTGACTCCCAGCACCCATGTGGTGGCTAACAACAGTCCGTAACTCCAGTTTTCAGGGAATCCAATGTCCTCTTCTGATCTCCTCAGGCATTGCATGACATGGATGTACTTACATACATGCAGGCAATAAAATCATATACATAAAATAATAAATAAAATATTTTAAAGATCAGACACAGATGAGATATCTTAAACATTTCTTACTCTATTCTGAATAACCCTGTGACTCTTTTTTTTTAATATATTAAAAAAATTTTTTTAATTAATTTTATTTATTTCTGTATGTGTATGAATGTACTGTCTGCATGCAAGTCTGTGTACCTGTGTCGTGCAACGCAGCGGAGGTCAGAAGAGAGTAGACTCTCCAGAAAGGCTAGTACATTCTAGTAATAATAAATTAGTATCTTTCCCCTGAGTTTAAAGACTTTAGATATAAAATGTTTTATTTATTTATTGAGACAGGTTTTTACTATGTAGTCTTGTCCAATATGGAACTTACTATATAGATCAGGCTAGCCTTGAATCCACAGAGATCTGCCTGCCTCTGCCTCCTGAGTGCTGGGGTTAAAGGTATGTATCACCATGCCTAGCCAAACACAATGTTGATGGACATTTAAAAATAAGTTTTCTGGGCTGGAGAGATGGCTGATCTGTGGGCATTGCAGACATGGGTGCATTTACATGCCTTCAGGCAATATACACAAAAGAAAAGATTTGTTTTTGACTATGTATCTGTGTGGGGTGTGTGCACACAAGTGCAGGTGCTCATGGAGACAGGAGTAGAAGTTATTGGCTTCTGTGAGCTGTCTGGGTGCTGGGACCTGAAACCAGCTTTTTTGTTTTATATTTTTAAGTTGCGTGATTCTTTCCAAAAAATGTTCTCATATTTATTAGTGATTCTTCCCTTCCCTTTCCTCCCTTCTCTGTACGTGGGTATGTGATTGTGTAAGTACAGATGCCCAGGGAGTCCAGAAAAGGGCATCAAATCCCTCTAGAGCTGGAGAAACAGGTAAGTTGTGAGCTCTTAATATGGTTGCGTGGGATATAGCTCAGATCCTCTGTAAGAACAGTGTGTGCTCTTTCCTGCCAGCTATCTCTCCAAACCCCTACAACTTCTTTTTTAATGAAAACAATCATTAAAAATGGAAAAAAAAATTATTTTTTCTATTGTTATGTATCTCCAACTCTAGGAGTATGGGTAGAAGCCACGTTCCCCAGCTGGGAGTCCAGAGGTTCTCTGAGGTCTAAGTAATTTACTTCTCAAGCTAATCCTCCCTCAGTTTTTATAGCTTGTTTTTAAATCTTTAAGTCTTGCAGCATGTGTAATGCTAAAAGAATGAAAGAAGCCAGGCACCGAGGCCGAGGACTGCGTGGCTGCGTATGAAATGTGCAGTGTAGGCAGGTCCAGATGGACAGGGATCAGTAGGTGCCAGGCCCTGAGGGAAGGAAGAGCAGAAATGACTTTATGGATCCTGGGCTTTCTTCTGGGAAGAGTGGAACCATTTTGGTCTCGTGGTCGTGCAGCTTTGTGAATATAACTAAGCCTATTGACTTATACATGAAAGGGTGGCTTTGGATTATGTTTCAAGTTCTAAAATTTATGAGAAAAGCTCCAGTATTATGTATTTTGATAAATTTAGTATTCCTCTTGGCTGAAAATCCAGCCCTGTCTGAGTGCCCCTCCATTTATCTCTTGAATTCTTCCCTCTTCCTGTCCATAGAAACTACTTATCTCCTCGAGAACAAAGGTAGCCTCCTGTTAGTCTTTGCAGTCTCATGAATTAGGTTTTACCTACTGAGTATTCTTTTTTTAAAAAATTTTATTTATTTTTGTATGTGTATGAATGTACTGTCTGCATGTAGGTTTGTGCACCCGTGTTGTGCAATGCCGCAGAGGTCAGAAGAGGGTGTCGGATTCCCCTGGAACTGGAGTTCTCCTGGAATTGGAGTTACAGACGGTTCTTAGCCGCCATGTGGGTACTGGGGATTGAACCCCGATCCTCTGCAAGAGCAGTCGATGCTCTTAACTGCTAGGCTATCTCTCCAGCCCTTACCTACTGAGTATTCTTTAAGCAAATGCTGGGTTTAAACATAAAATTAGAAATTAGCAAATTACAAAAAACCCTCTCTTCTGGCTGAACTTTTTAAATTAATTAATTAATTTTTTATTTTATTTTTGTATGTGTATGAATGTACTGTCTGCATGTAGGTTTGTGCACCCGTGTCGTGCAATGCCGCAGAGGTCAGAAGAGGGTGTCGGATTCCCCTGGAACTGGAGTTCTCCTGGAATTGGAGTTACAGACGGTTCTTAGCCGCCATGTGGATACTGGGGATTGAACCCCGATCCTCTGCAAGAGCAGTCGATGCTCTTAACTGCTAGGCTGTCTCTCCAGCCCCTACCTACTGAGTATTCTTTAAGCAAATGCTGGGTTTAAACATAAAATTAGAAATTAGCAAATTACAAAAAACCCTCTCTTCTGGCTGAATTTTTAAAATTAATTAATTAATTTTTTATTTTATTTTTTATGTGTATGAATGTACTGTCTGCATGTAGGTTTGTGCACCCGTGTCGTGCGATGCTGCAGAGGTCAGAAGAGGGTGTTGGCTTCCCCTGGAACTGGACTTAAAGACGGTTCTTAGCCACCATGTGGGTACTGGGAATCGAATCCGGGTCCTCTGCAAGAGGAGTCGGTGCTCTTAACTGCTGAGCCATCTTTCTAGCCCTGAATTTTGTATTTTGATGAGAAGCTGTAAACAACCACCAGACTCTGGTGTTTTAGGGGACTAGAATGAGTGTCTTATTGATTATTCTTCCCCAAACTTTCAACCTCAGAATGTAGGCTCACATAGTAGTTTTTTTTCTTTTCCCCTATGAGGTTTGAGGGCTTTGCATTATATACTATTGAGAGCTTAGCTAAAAATAGCTCTCTCTCAAAAAAAGGAAAAAAATAGCTCTTTCCACTTCATGATGACAAATACTGTCGGTTTTCATGTACTGTTGTGCCTGAAATCTGACCGCAAAGTAGAGAAAGTCTAGATGTAAATGATGTATGACTAAACAAGACGTAGGAACTTAAATTAGCTAGGTAGGGAGTTACTCCAAGTTTCATGAGAAGTAAACAAATCCAAGTGGTAAGGAGAAGTAGAATTAGAAATTGATTTTTTTGTTTTTGTTTATTTTTTTGTTTGTTTGTTTTGTTTTTTCCTTGCAGCTTTGCTTTGATTTTTTTTTTTTTTTGAACCAAGACATTTCAGCCTATGCTATTTCAATGACTAATTGAATTCAGGGAGCATTTTCTTTATTTTTTATTTTTTATATTTTATTTTTGAGACTGGGTCTCCCTTTAGTCCCAGCTGGCCTGGAGCTCACTATGTAGACCAGGCTGGCCTTGAACCCACAGAGATCCTCTTGCCTCTGGCTCCCAAGTGCTGGGATTAAAGGCCTGCACCACCACGCCTGACTCAGGGAGCATTTTCTTTCTTCTTTTTTTTTTTTTTTCTTTTGGTCTTTTTGAGACAGGGTCTTCCTGTAGCCCCAGTTGTCCTGGAACTCACTCTGTAGACCGGGCTGGCCTTGAACTCACAAAGATCTGCCTGCCTCTGCCTCCCAAGTGCTAGGATTAAAGGCGTGCACCACCACGCCCGGCTTAAGGGAGCATTTTCTAATTATGTCTTTTGTGCCTATGATATAGGTTTTCTTAGGATCCTTTTCAGAGTAACTGCATTATTAAAGTAGAAATTAGTAACTAATGTGATGTTAGTGTGGCTCCAAGAGTGGGTTGGCACTATGCAAAGATTAGGTAACAAATAGACATTGGCCAGACTGTTGATTATTAGGGTCCTTTTCTCAAAGGCCACCGTCTTGTCTCTTTGTCCTGCTAGATTGAACCTGAGGCCTTGCTCATGTTAGGCAAGTATTCTACTGCTGAGCTATCCTCTGAGTCCTAGGAAGAAATGCATTTTAATTCCTTAGAGTAACATTTATTTACCATGTATAGTACCCATTATTTCTGTGGGGTTGACAGAGGCTCTAGATTACTGGGAGATAAGAGTGTATATAAGCCCATTTTATCTTATCTGCTCTGTGTTCTTATTTGATTTACAGTTTGGGTCTACTTAAGCTGTTTCACATGCTTAAGTCCATGCAGTATAGTTAGAATTATTTATAGGAGTAGAATTCCATATCTCACATTTTTTTATGAGTGGTGATAGGATACTGTGTTTCATGACTTTTATTTGTAGCTTTAAAATTTCTCTGAGTTTTATGCTCTTTGAAAAAAGACATAAATTACAAAGTTTGAAATTATGACTCTGCTCTTCACTTCTAGAGTGCTCTTTCCCCCTGGAATAAGACATCAGCCTTCATTAAGGTTCATTTTTGTAGGGCAATATAGTTAATTTATTGAGACTAGCCTTGACTAGGCTGGAACTTGCTATGTAGACAAGGCTGGCCTTGAACTCACAGATGTCTACCTCTACCTACTGAATAAATTGGGATTAAAGGCATATGTCACCATGTTTGACAATATTTTTATTTTATTTTTATTTATTTTTGGTCTTTTGAGACAGGGTCTCCCTGTATCCCTACCTGGCCTGGAACTCACTATGTTGACCAGGCTAGCCTTGAACTCACAGAGATCCACCTGCCTCTGCCTCCTGAGTGCTAGGATTAAAGTCATGCACTACCACACCCTGCTATATTTTTATTTTTTAAATAAAAGCTTTGAGTCTATATACTTACCTCTTTAGAGATCTAGTCAAAGAATAGCCTATAATGGGCTGCTTTCCATAAAAATTTTTTCTTATTAAATATACGGAAGTAGGTGCATAATATACATATGCATACAGACTTCAGAAACCATTAAAGTAGAAAACTATAGGTTCTACTTGGTTTCAAGTTTCTGAGATTGTCACAAACTCTTGGCTTTGTGGACAGTAGCGCCCACTTAGCCCCAGCTCTTTTGGTATATTCCTAGTGCTTTGGTTGGCTTCCTATATATTTGATCCATTTCTTTCACAGCCAGGTAGCATAGTGACTACAAGCATTGGCTGGGGGTTAGCTCTCTGGGTAGAATATTTCATCCATCACTTGCTGCTTGGGCAGGCTGCTTGCCTTCTATTAGTTAACTGTTTCTTCTCTACAATGGAGATATGTTAGATCTTCACACAAAATACTTGTTAAACAACTGAAAGGAGGAAAAAAGTGTCATCCCACCTCCCACCTCATGGTTTCATGACCTTTCAGACATCCTGGCAAGGTAAACATGGTGGAACAGAGCAGCTCACATGTCTGAGAGAGAGAGAGAGAGAGAGAGAGAGAGAGAGAGAGAGAGAGAGCTGCTTGCTGTAGCTGGCCCTTTTCTTTTTCTCCATTTGGGGACCTCAGCCTATGGGATGAAGCCTCTCCCATTGAGGGTGGGTTTTCCCCTCTTAGTCCTTTCCACAAACATTATCTCAGATATTGCAGAAGTATGCTTTTACTAATCTAGGCATCTCTCCATCCAGTCTACGTTAACAATCGAGATGAACCATCACAGGATAATAATCTACTTATCTCATAGGGTTGTTACAAGAACTGAGTGTCTGGTTCATTGGAGAGAAAAGACATGAAGAGGTGGAAAGACAAGGCAGTGTGCATTTCATTGCGACCATAACTTCATGCAGGAAATCAGCCCCAATACCCTCATTGCTTATTATTGCCAGTGATGGCACATACATGTGTGTGCAGAGGCTTTCTCTTTGCATTTAAGAGTTCTTTAGCCTCGGTTGTTTTGCATGTAAAATGCACTTAAGTTTATTCCCTGCCCACCAATGATCTCACAAGAATTGAGCCCACAAAAATGTGAGGCATACAAGAATTTTATTTGCGGACTGGAGATATGGCTCAGTGGTTAAGAGCACCGACTGCTTTAGCAGAGGACCCAGGTTCGATTCCCAGCACCCACATGGTGGCTAAGAACTGTCTTTAAGCTGGGTGTGGTGGTACACACCTGTAATCCCAGCACTTGGGAGGCAGAGGCAGGCAGATCTCTGTGAGTTCAAGGCCAGTCTGGTCTACAGAGCGAGCTCCAGGCCAGCTGGTACTTAAAAGGGAGACCCTGTCTCAAAAATACCCAAAAAAGGGAATGGAGAGATGGCTCAGCAGTTAAGAGCACCGATTGCTCTTGCAGAGGACCCAGGTTCGGTTCCCAGCACTCACATGACAGCTAAGAACCGTCTTTGACTCCAGTTCCAGGGGAATCCGACACCCTCTTCTGACCTCCGGCATTGCACGACACGGGTGCACCAACCTCCATGCAGACAGTACACTCATACACATAAAAAAAATAATAAAAAATGTACCCCCCAAAAGAATTTTATTTGCTACCAAGCCTGACACCTTGAGTTAATCCCCATACTACCATGGGATGTCATAAAAATGTATATATTACTATATTATAAAAATTTATAAATTATAAATTACAAAGTTAAATTATTATACATTGCATGCCTAAGAAATCGCATGCAGGTTTGCAAAATGAGTCCTGGGATAGGAGTGCAGTCATGCCAACAAAAAGCATTTGCAAAACTCCAGGTTCCTTTGTCTACAGACTCCATGCAGTAAATTCATGAAGATGCTGCTGATGACTTAACAGTTTCTTAAAAAGAATAAAACTGACAGTTAGGAGATGCTCAGAACATGGTTAACAAGCACCTTTGCCCACTGATTACCCCATCACCAGCTGTAACTTTGTAACATCAACATTTACTTTTCTCTCTTTGGGAAGATATTTACAAAGAAAATTCTTGTATGCCTCACGTTAGTTCACGGCCAGCTGTCAAGTGCAGACACCTTTTTTTATTTTTTATTTTTTGGGCTATTTTTGAGACAGGGTCTCCCTTTAGTCACAGCTGGCCTGGAGCTCTCTATGTAGACCAGGCTGGCCTTGAACTCACAGAGATCCGCTTGCCTCTGCCTCTGCCTCTGCCTCCCATGGCATGTGTCACCACACCCAGCAAAGTGCAGACACTTCTACTGCATGGTGTTGTGTTCTCTTAGCTTAAGGACAGCCCATCCCCTGAATATTCATTGCCTTTGGAAACTTAGCTGTTCCATTCTCCTGAGTAAATAAATGCTTCCTATCTACTACCATATGGACAGCATTCTAGATCTGCACTGCACAATAGGAATAGAATGCGAGCATATGTCACTTTTCTAGTAGCCCCATTCCAAAAAGAAACAAGAAACAAGATTAATTTCAATTAATGTAATTAGATAAAAGTTATTAATGATGTATTTTATACTGTCAGTGTTGAGTCTTGATGTCTAGAGTGTGCTCATCTTACAGGATTTCTCCGATGATCACTGTCTAGGTGGGGCTGCTGCAGGGGCCTCAGCTTGCCTAGGTGCTTTAGTAGGTAGCAGGATAACATCCTTCCTATCAGGAAAGCTTTACTATTGCAAGTAGAAAGATTAATAGTGATAAGTGCTATAAAGACAATTCTATAGTGTGGGGATAGTGACTCGGGGGGAGGAGAGCTCTGTCAGCCAGGTACCAGGAAGCTTTCCGGACACGTAATTTTGCCTGGGACCTAAATAATTAGAGAACATTCTGATCATGTGAAAAATGAATTAAACTACAAACACAAGCCCCTAGTGTTAATGTTGTCTGATCGTGGCTGGGTGATAAACAGCAGATCACTGAGCTGAAATACGGTGGAGTCTCTGGAATCCCTTGTGACATCTGGGCTTTGGAAAGAAACTGAGATTTTGAAAAAATTTAAACAAATGAGTAATTTATGGTAAAGGCTTTTTTAGATTACTATTTATGCATATGAGTGCTTTGCCTTCATGTATGTAAGTTCACCATGTGCATGTAGTGCTCATGGAATCCACAAGAGAACATTAGATCTCCTGGAACTGGAGTTATGGGCTGTTGTTAGCCACTGTATGGGTGGTGAGAGAATGGAACCTGGGTGCTCTTGCAGAGCAGCCAGTGCTGTTAACCACTGAGCCATCTCTCCAGCCCCACAAGGGTGTCTTTTTACTATTTGTAATGATATGTCTTTTTTCCCCTTTGTAATCTTTGTTTTATTTTTATTTTTTTTGAGACAGGGTCCCCCTGTTGCCCCAACTAGCCTGGAACTCACTCTGTAGACCAGGCTGGCCTTTGAACTCACAGAAATCCACCTGCCTCTGCCTCCCAAATCCTGGGATTTAAGGCATGCACCACCACGCCTTAAATTAATGTAATCTCTTACAGTCACTTGTGATTGAGGGAGATCATCTTTTGGGCATTTTAGATAGCTCTCTCTGGTGTTTTATTTAGCATAAAATTTTCACATATAATTGTTTTATAAACAAAATGATTTTGGGAACTAAAAGAAGTTTAAATAGTGGATCTAATCGCCTATTATTTGTTTCCCGTCTTTTGCCAGACATGTGCATTGCTATTGCAATCTCTCTTCTCATGATCCTGATATGTGCAATGGCTACTTACGGAGCATATAAGGTAAGCAGCTGCAGTGAGGTGCCAGGCTCTTCCTCAGACCTACATGATTGTAATTTGTGAGCTTCCTGTGATGACCATGAAACAGCTATTCCAAGTTTTCTGCAAGAATCTTTAGAGACTCTCGGTAATACTCATGGTACTAGGAAGTCCAGCTATTCCAAGTTTTCTGCAAGAATCTTTAGAGACTCTCAGTAATACTCATGGTACTAGGAAGTCCAGTAACACCAACGTTATCACCCCAGAATGCTCACCTCCCATGTTGCCTGCTTCGGCTTGTATACCAGCTACTGTCATGACCTGGTCTAATGACCGCCAGTCCTCCACGTCCCTTCAGATTGGTGAAAGTTTTCTTGGGATTCAGTATTTTGTGATACTGAACACATTATCATTCTGTTTTCTCACGTTTAGCAACACGCTGCCTGGCTCATCCCGTTCTTCTGTTACCAGATCTTCGATTTTGCCCTGAACACCTTGGTTGCCATCACTGTACTTGTTTATCCAAACTCTATTCAGGAATACATACGGCAGCTGGTAGGTGACTTTCCCTCTAGTTGTCATGAGGTAACCTGCTTGAGTAAAGGACATAGCATTGTGGAGGTAGATATGCATATTAATTGTGAATTTATTTATTTATTTATTTTATTTTTTTGGTCTTTTTGAGACAGGATTTCCCTATAGCTCTGGCTGTCCTGGAACTATGTAAACCAGGCTGGCCTTGAACTCACAGAGATCCGCCTGCCTCTGCCTCCCAAGTGCTAGGATTTAAGGCATGCACCACCACTCCCAGCAATTGTGAATCTTAAGCTTGTAGCTGAGTCAGGATGAGATTTTGTTTTACTTTGTTTTTGAGTCAGGGTCTCCCTTGCAGTACCAGGTGGCCTGGAATTGGTGTGTATACCAGGCTGGCCTCAGTCTCACAGAGATCTGCCTGTCTCTGCTTCTGGAGTGCTGGGATTAAAGGTCTGCATCACCATGCCTGCCTTTTTTTTAATGAGGTACTACTGGGGCTTGAACTCAGGACTCCCACATGTTAGATAAGCACATTATTACTGACTGAGTCATACCCACAACTCTCCTTTTTTTAAAATTATTTATTTTTAGTTTATGTGTGTGAGTATATTGCCTGCATGCATATTATATGTATCCATGTTGTCCAATGCTTATGGAGGTCAGAAGAGGGTGTTAGCCAGGCGTGGTGGCGCACACCTTTAATCCCAGCACTTGGGAGGCAGAGGCAGGTGGATCATTGTGAGTCCAGGACAGCTGGAGATACAGGGAGATCCTGTCTTAAAAAGACAATAAATAAATAAATAAATAAATAAATAAATAAATAAATAAATAAATAAATAGAGGGTGTCCAATCTCCTAGAACTGGAGTTACAGATGGTGGTTAGCCACCATGTGGGTGTTGGGATTCAAACTGAGATCCTCTGCAAGAGCAGCCAGTGCTCTTAACTGCTGAGTTGCTCATTTTGTCCTCTGGGCTCAGCCTGTCTACTAGCTGGGACTGCAGGCATGTGACAGCATGCTTGATTGCAGACATGTGACAGCATGCTTGATTCTTAGAGGCCTTTTATAGTAGTTTCTGAGTCCTGGGTAGTGAATAAGTTTCTTCTGAAGTGAGAGCGGTGAGAGTAGGGGGTGTGATGTGGCACTGGGAATAGAAAGGGTCAGTGGAAAGGACAGTGGAGGAGGGAGGGAGGAAACACAAGAGAAGTTTGTAGTGTTGATGAGGTCATGCTTTGATTATCACCTCAGCCCAGAAAGCCTCTAGTGTTGCTTCTTACTGGTGTCTATGCTGTCAGGGCTGGAGAGATGGCTTACCTCATCCGTTAAGAGAACCGACTGCTCTTCCAGAGGACCCCAGTTCAATTCCCAACACCCACATGGCGGCTAAGCACCATCTTTGGGCCGGGCACATGCCTTTAATCCTAGCACTCTGGAGGTGTAGGCAGGCAGATCTCTGGGTTCAAGGCCAGCCTGGTCTAAAGAGTGAGTTCCAGGCCAGATGGAGCTATAGGGAGACCCTGTCTAAAAGAAGAAAGAAAAGAAAGAAAGAAAGAAAGAGAGAGAGAGAAAGAGAGAGAGAGAGAGAGAGAGAGAGAGAGAGAGAGAGAGAGAGAGAAAAGAAAAAACAAGTGTCTACACAGTCATTCTTGTTACCACTCTTTTAAAAACCAGGGCCATGCTTTGAAGTTACTTTTTGTGCATTGCCTCTTGTGGCACAGCAGAATGTTCCTGTGCCCGATCCGTGATGAGCAGGTGGAGAATTTCCTCTGTGCTGACCATTCACATTTACTGTGTGGTGGTGGCCTGGTGCTTTGCTCCTCAGATCACCTGGGAAGTGAGGAGGAAACTCAATCTCTTGTCCTGTGAGGGGCTGGGACCAGCTGGGGATAGTTAAAGAGACCTGAAGATGAGCCCTGTGCTGTTGAGTGGTAGATTGTGTGCCGAATTCCTCAGACTTCAGATTTAGCCATAGCATAGAGCCCAGTATCTGACTCGCTCAGTTACTGACTTTCCAATTCCACCTTGTTCTGAGACTCTGCTTTTCACTTCTGAGCCATAATATGGTCAGAATGATAGTGTTCCTGGTGCTGATTGGAATTGTCAGTTACAACATTGGAATATCAAAAATTTTTTATTGAAATAAAAAATTGGAATATCATTTTAAAAAACCAGCTTCCCCTTTTATTTGTCATGACAAACCAAATAATGCCAGTGAAAATATACTAGGAAGCCAGGTGTAGAGACAGAGGTAGAAGGATCAGGAATCCAAGATCATCCGCAACTACAGAATGAATTTGAGGCCAGCTTGGGTTACATGTGACCTATCTCAACCTCCCCTCCCCCAAGAAAAAAATTAATGCTACTTTAAAGTTCAGTATGAGCTGGGCATGGTAGTGCATGCTTATAATCCCAAAACTCAAGAGGCTGAGGGACAAGGGTTAAGTCCGAGGTCAGCTTGGGCTATATACTGAGTACCCATCCCCAAAAGAACCAGATCAGCCTGGGCTCTAATAACAAAAGCCATATACATTATCAGCAGTGAGTAGGAACGTTGACATTCCCCTGATGTCAAGCCTATGTTGACAAACTGAGATGAAGCATCTCAGAGAGGCAGCGATGTGAGAAGGCTGCAGTCCAGTCCAAGCCTGGAGTCCTGTAGAACACAGTTTAAATAAGTTGTGTATGTCTTTTTATAGATCTGAGGGTCCCCAGTCCCCTCCCCCAGCAGGTAGGGATGGAACCCAGGCTGTGCTGCTGCTAGGCCAGCACCCTAACATCCGAGCTGCATCCTTTGGCCTCTTATATAGTTCTCAGCTCTGCATAGAAACTGTTTCTAGTTTTCTGCTGTAAGATGCAAAGATGCTTTCACAGGATCCCATTCTAATACGTTTTGCCACCTTGTCCTGCAATATGCCCTTTAGAATATCCAGATGTTGAAGAAAAGCAAGACACTGCCCAATCCAAACAGCACAGGTGTACAAAGTCTCCCCACACTGACTCCCAAGGTGCGGTGGGAGGTGGAGCGATGTGCCAGCTCTCACTCAGGACTCTCCTGTGACATTCCTTTCCAGTAGTTACTGCCTGAGTCAGGAACAGGCTGGCTCTCTGGCTACTTATGAAAGCTATTTTATGGTAGAGGTAGGAGAGAATTTTATGTGAATTCTAAATAGTAACTGCCTGTTCTTTGGTGAATACTTCTAAATTGCTGCCTATGGATTATATCTTGAAAAATTAGTGAGATTTGCTAATGAAGCACCGTTCTTTTGCAGCCCCCCAACTTTCCCTACAGAGATGATATAATGTCGGTGAATCCTACCTGTTTGGTCCTTATTATTCTTTTGTTTATCGGCATTATCTTGACTTTTAAGGTAAGCATGGAGATTCTACTTATGGTATAAATATTAAATTTCTGAATGCCAGGAAAATCAACAAGCTAGTCAGGTTATTGTCTGAATTGCCTTTTGGTTTCCAAACATGTGATAGATGCTTTTTTACTATGATGAATAAAGCTGCTTTGCACATTCCTGGATGAAATTTGGATACACATAGGTTTTCATTTTTTCATTTCCCTTGGGTGTGTGCCTAGGGTAGAATTGCTGGGTTGTATAGTAACTTAATTTATACTTGTGGCTGCACTGTTTTACATTTTTACCAGTAATATCTGGTTTCTCTCTCCATGTAAACCTTTAAGGGTAGGAAGGAATTTTGAAATGATTTAGTTCTAAGCCAATTACAGATAATTATACTAAGAATGTAAAAGAAAGAGTTCCTGATTTAAACATTTCTTAGACTTTCTTCTGGGTGTTAATCTTATGTACCTTTAGATATTTCATTTTGAAAATGGAAATGTTTTAATGAATTTTATAGACCATGAAATAAACCCATGCTGTGAATCTCACCCCTCCCCCATTTCTGTAATAAAATCATAGTTCATCACATGAAGTAAAAATAGTCAAATGGTGGTACGTGTTTGTTTGTGAGTAATACCGGTAGTGGAGAAGCTGAGGCAGGAGGATGATGATTTTGAAACTCGCCTGGGCTACACAGCAAGTTTGTTTTACTCTGTCAGAGAAGAGGTAGTGCATGTACTAGGGTGATTTACGTTTTTTTTTTTTTTTTTTTTTGTCTTTTCAAGACAGGGTCTCCCTGTAGCCCCAGCTGTCCTGGAGCTCCCTCTGTAGACCAGGCTGGCCTTGAACTCACAAAGATCTGCCTGCCTCTGACTCCTGAGTGCTAAGATTAAAGGCGTGCATCATCATGCCCAGCATGGGTTAATAAATTTGACAAATGTCTCTAGCTATTATTCCTCCATCTGATCATTTCAACTGTCGGTGTCTTGCCTTCCTACCCTCCCTTCCTACCATACTGTTACCAGTGCCCCGTGGTGTTCTGTGACAAAGTAAGGCTGTACCACAGAACCCTTACCCAAAAGTTACTATCCTCAATATTGGTAATTTTCAAGCCATTGGGTTTAGTTGTTAACACATGCACTCCATTTATGTAAATAAAAACTTTAATATGACTGTAGTATTTTTAGGTTATCTGCAGTTTGAAAATTAAAAATCCAATAACCATTACTTTCAGGGCTACTTGATCAGCTGTGTTTGGAATTGCTACCGATACATCAATGGCAGGAACTCCTCGGATGTCCTGGTTTATGTTACTAGCAATGACACCACGGTAGGTGTAAAGTCACCACAGGTGAGACCTCCTCCAAATTCTACTGTGTGACAATTTCTAATGTTTCTCGTGTTTGCTACTTCCTGTTGTTGAAACATATTCACCAGCTGCTTGGTCATTGAAGTATTCATAGTTAAATGAAATGCATTTCTTTTTCCTTATATAAAATGTAGGTGGCTCAACTTGTGGTTTGATTTTTCAAAAAGTATAGAAGGTTTTTAGGGCTTTTTTTTTTTTTTGTCACCATGAAAGATACCTAAGAGAAACAACTTAAAAGGAGAGATGAATTTCTTTGCTCAGATTTAGATATCTCCATCCATAGTTTGACTTATTCCATTGTTCTGGGAAAACTGCTTACCTCCGGGTGGGTAGGGATGGAGAGAGCATTACAGAGAGGGGCTCTGGGCAAGACACAGTCCCCAAGGACATGCCCCAATCACCTGCTTCCTGTAAGTAGGCCCCATTCCCAAAAGCTTCTGTCAACTCCCCATGGCACTATCAGAGTATGAACCTATCAATAAATGAATCCATTGATCAGGTCAGAACCCTTGGTATCCAGTCTTGCTAGAGACCAGGATTTTACACATGAGTCTTAAGGGCATCCAGGGCATTTGATATCTGAGCCACAACATATGTAATAATTGTACCTTGAGAAACAACAAAAAGAAACAATGAAGAGCTGGGAATGTCCAGCTGAGAAGTACCTCTATTTTGATAAATTTGATAAATAAGCCCAAATGTAACTTGGGCCTTTAAAGAGGGAAACAGAAGTGTTCCCAAACAGCTGGTACATTGCAGTTAACATTGGGCCACCCGTGGATCATTGCAGCCTCATCAGTAAAGCTGAGTGACCTTGCTTGTCTTTGATGGCATCCTTGCTCTCTGGTATGACAAGATGATCCAGGTTCATCTTATACATTTCCTGCACCAGACCTTTAACCCACCCTTTGTCCAAGGAGCCCTGTTTATTTGGGGTGGGAAATAATACCTAGAGGCCATAATCTGGACTTTGGAGATTTTGCTTATTTACTTTATTTATTTATTCAGTCTTTTTTCAGACAGGGTCTCCCTATAGCCCCAGCTGGCCTGGAATTCACACTGTAGACCAGGCTGGCTTTGAACTCACAGAGATCCCCTACTTCTGCCTCCCTAGTGCTAGGATTAAAGGAGTCCACCACCACTCCTGGCTTAAAGATGCTTCTTAGCTGCCATGTGGGTGCTGGGAATTGAACCCAGTCCTCTGCAAGAGCAGTCGTGCTCTTAACCACTGAGCCATCTTTTCAGCCCCTTTGCATTTTTGAAGGACTTAATGTTAGTATCCTAACTAGCTTGTTTTGAAGGACTTAATATTAGTATCCTAACTTAAAAAAACAAATGTGCCAATGTCTTCTTCAGGACCTTACGTGGGGCTAGAGTGATTTAATTTTTCATGTCCCCTCAACGTATCCCTCCTTCGTCCCTATCAAAGCGGGCATCCACGTTGGCATAGTAACATGCCATGCCTGGCTTTCACTTCCTATTAAATACTGAGCCAGATGGCTCTTCTCCCAGGCTAAATATATTCATGTTGACCTCTGTGAAAAGATACTGGGACTCTTGTTAGAAAATAAACATGCTTTGTTTCTTTTTCTAAGACAGTACACATGCTGTGGTACAGGTACATGCTTTTCCAAATTCTGTTCAGTAAGCACAGGAAAAAGTTGTGTTAGATTCTGGAAATCATTCTCCAGGTTGCCAAAACCAGACCCATGATTGGAATGCCTGGGACAGAGAGTCACAAGCTGAATTTATAATGCCTTGAGGTCTGAGAAATTTGTTCGGGCCATGAGAGTAAATACCTAACTTTTTTCATTTCATTAAGTAGTCATGATAGATGACTTGATAGCAGTCTGCTCAGTGTGTAAGAAGCGTTTCTGTTATCATCGAGAGTTTAGAATATCCCAAGGTGCCGCTTTATCACACAGTCGCCTGGTCACAGTACTGTTGGTGCTGTAGGGAGATGCACCCTCCTTTTTATAGCCAGTTTTAAGGAAATCAAATGGTGGATACATGGGGAAATCAAATGATGGATACATGTTATGTAACACCACACTCCCTACTGCCATGGAAATGTGTCCTAGAGAAAAAAATGCATTATGATGAGCACGTAGATGGTGTAGAAATGCTTTATGATGAGGATGTAGATAGTATAGAAAGAGGTGTTTTTCACATTGAACATTATGCAAACTGAGGTTTTATAAACTTTAGTCTGTTTGTATTTTGCTAATAATCCTGAGATGTATGCCTTTGCAGTGTCCTCAGTATTTGCCCAGTGTGAAAGTATGCAACCTAATTCCTGTAGAACTACGGTTCTTTAAATCAGTGAGATTGATATTGAGCCAAAATAGCATCTCCCTGGGAGGCAGTAAGACAAGGGGAGAGAAGACTCTCTAAGCATGGTACTAGTCATGCGAAAACGATTGGGTTTGGAACCCAGCCATGTAGTCTACTTGTTTGGAAGTACAATACTAAATACTGTAATGGAAGAGGGAGATGAGATCTTATTTCTAATATCTCATTAAAGTTTTTAAAAAATTTGTTTCTGGGGCTGGAGAGTTGGCTCAGCAATTAAGAGCACTGACTGCTCTTGCAGAGGACCTGGGTTTGATTCCCAGCACCCACATGGAGGCTAAGAACTATCTTTAACTCCAGTTCCAGGGGAATCTGACACCCTCTTCTGACCTCTGCAGCATTGCATAACACGGGTGCACCAACCTACATGCAGACAGTATATTCATACACATAAAAATAATAAAGGGCTAGAGAGATGGCTCAGTGGTTAAGAGTGTCGACTGTTCTTGCAGAGGACCCAGGTTTGATTCCCAGCACCCACATGGTGGCTAAGAACCATCTTAGGCCGTGCGTGGCGGCACACGCTTTTTTATCCTAGCATTTGGGAGGCAGAGGCAGGCAGATCCTTGTGAGTTCAAGGCCAGCCTGGTCTACAGAGCAAGCTCCAGGCCAGCTGGGACTAAAGAGAGACCCTGTCCCCCCCCCAAAAAAAATGGGTTTCATTTCTTTCTAAATTTTTTATTTAAGTTTTTTTTTTTTTTTTGAGACAGGGTCTCCCTGTAGCCCCAGCTGTCCTGGAACTCACTTTGTAGACCAGGCTGGCCTTGAACTCACAGAGATCCACCTGCCTCTGGCCTGTCTGTGCTAGGATTAAAGGCATGTGCCACCATGCCTGGCTTTTATTTAAGTTTTTTTTTTTAACTACATTTTCTTTTTTATTTTTCAACTTTTTTTATTTATTATTTTTATTTTATGCGTGTGAGTATATTGCCTGAATGTGTGTAAGTACACTCCTGTCGTGCAGTGCCCACAGAGGTCAGAAGAGGCCATCAGATCATCTTGGACTAGAGCTACAGGTGGTTGTTAACCACCATCTGGATGCTGAGAATTGAACCCAGGTCCTCTGCAAGAGCAGTCCCTGCTCTTAACTGCTGAGCCATTTCTCCAGCCTCCTTATTTAAGGTTTTTTTTTTTTTTTTTTTTTTTTTTTTGTTTTTTTAAGAGAGGGTAAACACTATGCTAAATGTTTTATTTTAGCTGGCCAAAGGAATACAGGGCAGGAAGATAAAGCAAAATAAAATCTAGTTTCCCAAACATTTAAGCCTGAGATATTTCATGAACAGCTACTCCCATGTACAGTTTTAGACTGGTTCCTGTAAAAAAATAGGGAAATGGCACTACTGAATTAGAAAAGAATTCTAATTCTTTTCTAATTCAGTAGTGGACCCTATCACTGTGCGTCACTGAAAGATGTCTTAGAACACTCAGCTCTGCTACATTTCACATGCCAATGATAACACTTAACTCTAAGAATCAAGATTATTCAAATAGGAACACCATCTTCAATCAATTTACAGAATTTGTAAACAATGCTAACATCTCTGTCTATCTAAAATAATTATCATATGGGAAACCAAGTAATACTCAAACCCAATTTCTGGGATCGAACCTGGGTCCCTCTGTAAGAGCGGTCGGTGCTCCAACGCAGGCCATCTCTCCCAGCCCAAATTCAGCTTTCATTTGAGATGGCACACAGGACTGTCTTGCAGGTCAGGCTCATTCTCCAGCACTCAAATTTGCCAGGTAAACTGTCTGAAACACAGTTCCAATGGATCACCCCTTCCTGGCCTCCATGGCACTGGATTCATGGAGACTTAAAGCAGGCCAAAATATCATACACGTTAAAACTTAAAAGTGTCGGCGCATGTGACAATACCTTTAATCCTAACACTTGGAGGAGAGGCAGGCGGATCTTGTGTCAAGGCCAGCTGGTCTTACAGAGTTCCAGGACAGCGACTATAGGGAGACCCTGTCTAAAAGGGACCAAAAAAAAAAAAAAAAAAAAAAAAAAAACCTTAAATAGGAGGCTGGGAAATGGCCAGCAGTTAAGGAGGCAGGCTGCTCTCAGAGGACCTGGGTTCAATTCTTCAGGCATCCAGTGGTGGTTAGACAAACCACCTTAGCTCTAGTCCAAAGATGTCTGATGGCCTCTTCTACCTCTGTGGGCACTGCACGACAGGAGTGCACTTACATACATTCAGCAATATACTCACACGCACTTAAAATAAAAATAATAAATAAAAAAAGATGAAAAATAAAAAAGAAAATGTAGTTTAAAAAAAAAAACTTAAATAAATAAGCCAGCGCATGGTGCACATGCCTTTTAATCCTAGCACAGACAGGCCGAGGCAGGTGGATCTCTTGAGTCAAGGCCAGCCTGGTCTACAAAGTGAGTTCCCAGGACAGCTGGGCGGCTACAGGGAGGACCCTGTCCAAAAAAAAAAAAAAAAACTAAATAAAAATTAGAAAGAAATGAAACCCATTTTTTTTTTTTTTGAGGTAGGGTCTCTCTTTTAGTCCTAGCTGGCCTGGAGACTTCTCTGTAGACCAGTGCCTTGAACTCACAGAGATCCACCTGCCTCTTGCCTGTCTGTGGCTGGGATTAACAGGCATGTGCCACCATGGCCTGGCTTTTTATTTAAGTTTTTTTTTTTAACACATTTTTCTTTTTTTTTTTTTCAACTTTTTTATTATTATTTTATTTTATGCGTGAAAAATGTGAGTATTAACTGAATGTGTGTAAGTACACTCCTGTCGTGCAGTGCCCACAGAGTCAGAAGAGGCCATTCAGATCATTCTGGACTAGAAGTACAGCGTGTGTAACCACCATTGTGCTGAGAATTGAACCAGGTCCTCTGCAAAAGCAGTCCCTGCCTCTTAACTGCTGGAGCCATTTCTCCAGCCTCCTTATTTAAGGTTTTTTTTTTTTTTTTTTTTTTTTTTTTGGTCTTTCAAGACAGGGTCTCCGTATAGTCCCAGCTGTCCTGGAACTCTGTAGGACCAGGCTGGCCTGAAAACACACAAAGACTCGCCTGCCTCTACCTCCCAGTGTTAGTATTAAAGTATTGTCCACCATGCCCGACACTTATTTAAGTTTTTAACGTGTATTTGCCTGCATTTTAAGTCCTTCCCATGTATGCAGTGCCCGGGAGGCCAGAAGAGGTGTTGGATCCATTGGAACTGTAGTTTCAGACAGTTTTTACCTGGCATTTGAGTGCTGGGAACTGAGCCTGACTCTGCAAGAACAGTTCCTGGTGTGCCATCTCAAAAATGCTGGAATTGGGCTGGAGAGATGGCCTAGCGGTTGGAGCACCAACTGCTCTTACACAGGACCCACTTCGTGATCCCCAGTACCACCATGGCGGCTGAGAACCCATCTTTAACTCCATTCCAGGGGAGAAACTCCAGTTCCAGGGGAATCCAGGAGACCCTCTTCTGACCTCCGCGCATTGCACGACACGGATGCACAGACCTGCCATGCAGACAGTACATTCATACACATTACAGAAATAAATAAAAAAAATAAATAATAAAAAATAAAATAAATAAAATTAAAAAAAAGAAAGCTGGAAATTTGTTTATGGGCTGTTTTTTGATAGAGGGTCTCCCTGTATCCCTGCTGTGGGAATTCACCATTGTAGGGCAGATTAGCCTTGAATTCACAGAGAACTGCCTTCCTCTGCTTTCCAATGCTGGGATTAAAGCCATTATATACCCACCAAGCCCTCATTATGATAATTTCATATGCCCATATTGTTTTACTGAAGCATTGCTCTTAGTGGCAAAAGCATTCCAATTTAATTGTCTAATAATTCAGGAATGGTTTGGTTAAATAAGGGTATATCCACAAGGTAAAATGTCTTTATTGCCATTAAAGTCGATGTAGGCAGTATGATATGAAAGGAAAGTTTATGGTGTTTTTAAGTGTTTCAAAGGGCAATGTCAGAATTTGTGCTGTGGTTACAGATATGAAGAAACAAAGCTCATCGACACAGACTAAGTTATGATACAAAGTTTGGTTACTGTGGTTTGGGGGGAGACTAAGAGCAGGTGATATTCCTTCTTTTTAATGCACCGGTTGGAAGCTGGGAACTCTGTGCAGGAAATGGATGAAATGGGGATCTGAGGTACACAGCTCTCCATTTCCTGCCCGAGCCTTTGGTAGCAGGCTGAGCCCAGCAGAGATTGGAGCCCCTGGAATTGTGTGATGGAGAAGACTGTACAGTGCGTGGGAAGGAAGCAGCCGCGCTGCCTCTGACGTGGTCACTGTGATGCAGCTCACTGTGCCCTTCTGTTTCCTCAGTATTTAAATAGGAATAAAGACTTTAGATGCACAGGACCAATTTACCTTTTGGTTAAAACATCAGGCTGCCACGTTATTTTGGTGTTTCTGGCCTTCACATTTTACCAGTGAGAACTTTGAACCTAATTTGAAAGATTAGAAGTAATGAATTCTGTATTATGAATATATTCTATAGAAGACTTCAAACAGTTTGTGAAAAAATAGAGGAAATAAAAGCTAGGGAGATGGAGCATTCTGCACACTGCCGCCGCCGCACACACAAGTTGAGGACCTGAGTTCCAGTCTTTGCACCCATGAAAAAGTTGGATGTGATGGTGCACTCCTTAAACAGAGCTGAGGGCCAGGCATAGGTAGGTAGATCCTGCGGAGCAGAGCTGAGGGCCAGGCATAGGTAGGTAGGTCTCCAGAGCAGTCGCTAAGCTCCAGGTTCAAAAAACAAGCCTGGTGGACAGCGATAGAGGAAGACACCTTTGGCTTCCATATGTGTACACACACAAACACCAAAGAATTAAGGGAAGTAACAGAACAGAGAAAAGAAATATTTTGGCTGCTTGGCATTAATTCAAATGATTCTTTGGAAGATTAAGGTGCCTGTAATAGTAAGATTGGGCCTATCTCTCAGTTGCCATTAGTCAGAATCGAGACAGTGCTGCTCCTTTAGTGGAAGTGAAGGGCAACTGTCCTATAAAGGACGGGATAGGAAGGTTGAGGTTCGTGGGCCACCCTTAGGCTTCTGGACCATGGTCTCTGCTGTCAACTCAGCACTGCTGTCAAGCCACAGACGTCCAAAATCACCACGTGTGCAGCCGAGGGCTCTGCTGTACGCTTTATGGATTTGGAAGCCTTTATTTCATGGTTTTTAAATGTCACATAGCTTTGATCTCCCTCTTACCCCCAACCATTAAGTAATATAAAATTGCTGGAGAAGATGGCTTAGTGGTTAAGATCACTACCTGTTTCTTGCAGAGACCCCGGTTCAATTCGTAGCACCCACATGTAGGTAACAACTTTCTGTAACTCCAGTTCCAGGAGAATTTAACACTTTCTTCTACTCCCTGGGGCATTGCAACAGCATGGGTGCACTTACTACATACATGCAGTAAATTCATACACATTCAAAAGAAAAAATAATAAAATATTTTTAAAGTAATGGAAAATCGCCAGGCGTGGTGGTGCATTGCCTTAATCCTAGCACTCGGAAGGCAAGGCAGGTGATCTTTTGAGTTCAAAAGCAGCCTGGTCTACAAGTGAGTTCCAGGCCAGCTGGGGCTACAAGGAGACCCTCCTNGTAGACCAGCTGGCCTGGAACTCACTATGTAAGACAGGCTGGCTTGAAACTCACAAAGCTCACCTGGCCTTGCCTTCCGAGTGCTAGGAATTAAAGGCATGCACCACCACGCCTGGCGATTTTCCCATTAACTTTTAAAAAAATATTTTATTACTTTTTATTTTGATGTTTGTATGAGTGTACTGCCTTGCATGTCGGGTAGTGCCCGCATGCTGTGATCAATGCCCAGGGAGTACAGAAGAAAGTGTTAAATTCTCCTGGAACTGGATTACGAGAGTTGTTAGCCACCATGTGGGTGCTAGAATTGAACGGGGTCCTCTGCAAGAACAGGTAATACTCTTAACCCTAAAGCATCTCTCCAGCCCAATTTTTATATTACTTAATGGTTGGGGGTAAGAGGGAGATCAAACCTATGTGACATTTTAAAACCAATGAAATAAAGCTTCAAATCAACAGCGTCAAAGCCAGAGCCTCGGCTGCACACGTGTGCATTTGGACTGTCTGTGGCTATGACAGCAGTGCTGAAGTTGACAGCAGAGACCATGGTCCAGAAGCCTAAGGGTGGCCCACGAACCTCAACCTTCCTATCCCGTCCTTTATAGGACAGTTGCCCTTCACTTCCACTAAAGGAGCAGCACTGTCTCGATTCTGACTAATGGCAACTGAGAGATAGGCCCAATCTTACTATTACAGGCACCTTAATCTTCCAAAGAATCATTTGGAGTTATGCCAAGCGCCAAAAATTTCTTTTCTCTGTTCTTGTTCTTCCTATTTTTTGGTGTTTGGTGTGTGTGTACACATATGGAAGCCAAAGGTGTCTTCCTCTATCGGTCCCCTTGTTTTTTGAACCTGGAGCTTAGCGACTGCTCTGGAGACCTACCTACCTATGCTGGGCCTCAGCTCTGCTCCAGGATCTACCTATATGCCTGGCTTCAGCTCTGTGGTTTCAGAAGTTGTGCACCATCACATCCAACTTTTTCATGGGTGCAAAGACTGGAACTCAGGTCCTCAACTTGTGGTGGCGCGGCGGGCAGTGTGCAGAATGCTCCATCTCCCTAGCTTTTATTTCCTCTATTTTTTCACAAACTGTTTGAAGTCTTCTATAGAATATATTCATAATACAGAATTCATTACTTCTAATCTTTCAAATTAGGTTCAAAGTTCTCACTGGTAAAATGTGAAGGCCAGAAACACCAAAATAACGTGGCAGCCTGATGTTTTAACCAAAAGGTAAATTGGTCCTGTGCATCTAAAGTCTTTATTCCTATTTAAATACTGAGGAAACAGAAGGGCACAGTGAGCTGCATCACAGTGACCACGTCAGAGGCAGCGCGGCTGCTTCCTTCCCACGCACTGTACAGTCTTCTCCATCACACAATTCCAGGGGCTCCAATCTCTGCTGGGCTCAGCCTGCTACCAAAGGCTCGGGCAGGAAATGGAGAGCTGTGTACCTCAGATCCCCATTTCATCCATTTCCTGCACAGAGTTCCCAGCTTCCAACCGGTGCATTAAAAAGAAGGAATATCACCTGCTCTTAGTCTCCCCCCAAACCACAGTAACCAAACTTTGTATCATAACTTAGTCTGTGTCGATGAGCTTTGTTTCTTCATATCTGTAACCACAGCACAAATTCTGACATTGCCCTTTGAAACACTTAAAAACACCATAAACTTTCCTTTCATATCATACTGCCTACATCGACTTTAATGGCAATAAAGACATTTTACCTTGTGGATATACCCTTATTTAACCAAACCATTCCTGAATTATTAGACAATTAAATTGGAATGCTTTTGCCACTAAGAGCAATGCTTCAGTAAAACAATATGGGCATATGAAATTATCATAATGAGGGCTTGGTGGTATATGGCTTTATCCCAGCATTGGGGAAAGCAGAGGAGGCAGTCTCCTTGTGAGATCAAGGCTATCGGCCACAATTGGTGAGTTCCAAGGCCAGCAGGGCTACAGGGAGACCCTCTAACAAAAAGCCCAAAATATAAACACAAACAAATTTCCAGCTTTCTTTTTTTTAATTTTATTTATTTTTAATTTTTTATTTATATTATTTATTTTATTTATTTCTGTTATGTGGTAATGAATGTACTGTCTGCATGCGGTCTGTGCACCCGTGCGATGCAATGCCGCGGAGGTCAGAAAGGGTCCCTCGATTCCCCTGGAACTGGAGTTCTCCTGGGAATTGGAGTTAAAGATGGTTCTCAAGCCGCCATGTGGTACTGGGATCAGAAGCTGGGTCCTCTGTAAGAGCGGTCGGTGCTCCAACCGCTAGGCCATCTCTCCAGCCCCAAATTTCCAGCTTTCATTTGAGATGGCACACAGGACTGTTCTTGCAGGAGTCAGGCTCAGTTCCCAGCACTCAAATGCCAGGTAAAAACTGTCTGAAACTACAGTTCCAATGGATCCAACACCCTCTCCTGGCCTCCATGGGCACTGCATTCATGGGTAGACTTAAATGCAGGCAAAATACTCATACACGTTAAAAACTTAAACAAGTGTCGGGCATGGTGACACATACCTTTAATCCTAACACTTGGGAGGTAGAGGCAGGCGGATCTTTGTGTGTTCAAGGCACCAGCCTGGTCTACAGAGTTCCAGGACAGCTGGGACTATATGGGAGACCCTGTCTTGAAAAGACCAAAAAAAAAAAAAAAAAAAAAACCTAAATAAGGAGGCTGGAGAATGGCCTCACAGTTAAGAGCACCAACCACACTTACAGAGGACCCAGGTTCAATTCTCAGCATCTATATGGTGGTTAACAACCACCTTAGCTTCTAGTCCAAGGTGAATCTGATGCCTCTTTCTGACCTCTGTGGGCAACTGCACGACAGGAGTGTACTTACACACACATTTCAGGCAATATACTCCACGCATAAAATAATAATAGAATAAAAAAGTTGAAAATAGAAGAAAATGATAGTTAAAAAACTTAAATAAAAGCCAGCATGGTGGCACATGCCTTATCCTAGCACATGAACAGGCCAGAGGCAAGGTGGATCTCTGTGAGTTTCAGGCCAGCCTGGTCTCAGAGACAAGCTCCAGGCCAGCCTGGGACTAAAGAGAGACCCTGTCCCCCCCCCAATTTTTTTTTTTTTTTTTTTTTTTTTAAATTTTTTTATTTAGTTTTTTTTTTTTTTGGAGACAGGGTTCCCTGTAGCCCGCTGTCCTGGAACTCACTTTGTAGACCAGGCTGGCCTTGCATCACAGGATCCACCTGCCTCTGGCCTGTCTGTGCTAGGATTAAAGGCATGTGCCACAGCCTGGCTTTTATTAATTTTCTTTTTAACTTACTTTCTTTTTTATTTTCAACTTTTTTTATTTATTATTTTTTATTTTATGCGTGTGAGTATTTGCCTGAATGTGTGTAAGTACACTCCTGTCATGCAGTTGCCAGCAGAGGTCAGAAGAGGCATCAGATCATCTTGGTACTAGAGCACGGTGGTTTGTTAACCACCATCTGGATGCTGAGAATTGAACCCAGTCCTCTGCAAGAGCAGTCCCTGCTCTTACTGCTGAGCCATTTTCTCCAGCCCTCCTATTTAAGGTTTTTTTTTTTTTTTTTTTTTTTTTTTTGGCCTTTTTCCAAGACAGGGTCTCCCTAAGTCCCCACTGTCCTGGAAATCTGTAGCCAGGCTGGCTTGAACACACAAAGATCCGCTGCCTCTACCTCCCGTGTTAGGATTAAAGGTATGTGTCACCATACCGACACTTATTTAAGTTTTAACGGTTGAGTAATTTTTGCCTATTTAAGTCTACCCAATGGAATCAGGCCCACATAGAGGCCAGGAGAAGGGTGTGGCTCCAGTTGGACTGTGTCAGACAGTTTTTTCACCTGGCATTTGGAAGTGCTGGGAACTGACCTGACTCCTGCAAGAATCAGTCCTGTGTGCCATCTCACAATGAAAGCTAGGAATTTGGGGCTGAGAGATTGGCCTAGCGGTTGGGCACCGACCGCTTTACAGCAGAGGACCAGCTGCGATCCCAGCTCCTACATGGTGGTATCCCCAGTACCCACATGGCGGCTGAGAACCATCTTTAACTCCAATTCCAGGAGAACTCCAGTTCCAGGGGAATCCGAGACCCTCTTCTGACCTCCGCGGCATTGCACGACACGGGTGCACAGACCTGCATGCAGACAGTACATTCATACACATACAGAAATAAATAAAAATAAATAAATAAATAAAAAATAAAAATAAATAAAATTAAAAAAAAGAAAGCTGGAAATTTGTTTGTTTATATTTTGGGCTTTTTGTTAGAGGGTCTCCCTGTAGCCCCTGCTGGCCTGGAATTCACCATGTAGGCCAGATTAGCCTTGATCTCACAGAGAACTGCCTTCCTCTGCTTTCCCAATGCTGGGATTAAAGCCATATACCACCAAGCCCTCATTATGATAATTTCATATGCCCATATTGTTTTACTGAAGCATTGCTCTTAGTGGCAAAAGCATTCCAATTTAATTGTCTAATAATTCAGGAATGGTTTGGTTAAATAAGGGTATATCCACAAGGTAAAATGTCTTTATTGCCATTAAAGTCGATGTAGGCAGTATGATATGAAAGGAAAGTTTATGGTGTTTTTAAGTGTTTCAAAGGGCAATGTCAGAATTTGTGCTGTGGTTACAGATATGAAGAAACAAAGCTCATCGACACAGACTAAGTTATGATACAAAGTTTGGTTACTGTGGTTTGGGGGGAGACTAAGAGCAGGTGATATTCCTTCTTTTTAATGCACCGGTTGGAAGCTGGGAACTCTGTGCAGGAAATGGATGAAATGGGGATCTGAGGTACACAGCTCTCCATTTCCTGCCCGAGCCTTTGGTAGCAGGCTGAGCCCAGCAGAGATTGGAGCCCCTGGAATTGTGTGATGGAGAAGACTGTACAGTGCGTGGGAAGGAAGCAGCCGCGCTGCCTCTGACGTGGTCACTGTGATGCAGCTCACTGTGCCCTTCTGTTTCCTCAGTATTTAAATAGGAATAAAGACTTTAGATGCACAGGACCAATTTACCTTTTGGTTAAAACATCAGGCTGCCACGTTATTTTGGTGTTTCTGGCCTTCACATTTTACCAGTGAGAACTTTGAACCTAATTTGAAAGATTAGAAGTAATGAATTCTGTATTATGAATATATTCTATAGAAGACTTCAAACAGTTTGTGAAAAAATAGAGGAAATAAAAGCTAGGGAGATGGAGCATTCTGCACACTGCCCGCCGCGCCACACAAGTGTGAGGACCTGAGTTCCAGTCTTTGCACCCATGAAAAAGTTGGATGTGATGGTGCACTCCTGTAACCACAGAGCTGAGGGCCAGGCATAGGTAGGTAGATCCTGCGGAGCAGAGCTGAGGGCCAGGCATAGGTAGGTAGGTCTCCAGAGCAGTCGCTAAGCTCCAGGTTCAAAAACAAGGTGGACAGCGATAGAGGAAGACACCTTTGGCTTCCATATGTGTACACACACAAACACCAAAGAATTAAGGGAAGTAACAGAACAGAGAAAAGAAATATTTTGGCTGCTTGGCATTAATTCAAATGATTCTTTGGAAGATTAAGGTGCCTGTAATAGTAAGATTGGGCCTATCTCTCAGTTGCCATTAGTCAGAATCGAGACAGTGCTGCTCCTTTAGTGGAAGTGAAGGGCAACTGTCCTATAAAGGACGGGATAGGAAGGTTGAGGTTCGTGGGCCACCCTTAGGCTTCTGGACCATGGTCTCTGCTGTCAACTTCAGCACTGCTGTCATAGCCACAGACAGTCCAAATGCACACGTGTGCAGCCGAGGCTCTGGCTGTGACTGCTTTATGGATTTGGAAGCCTTTATTTCATGGTTTTTAAATGTCACATAGCTTTGATCTCCCTCTTACCCCCAACCATTAAGTAATATAAAAATTGGGCTGGAGAGATGGCTTAGTGGTTAAGATCACTACCTGTTCTTGCAGAGGACCCCGGTTCAATTCGTAGCACCCACATGGTGGCTAACAACTCTCTGTAACTCCAGTTCCAGGAGAATTTAACACTTTCTTCTGTACTCCCTGGGCATTGCACAGCATGGGTGCACTTACCTACATGCAAGGCAGTACACTCATACACATCAAAATAAAAATAATAAAATATTTTTTTAAAGTAATGGGAAAATCGCCAGGCGTGGTGGTGCACGCCTTTAATCCCAGCACTCAGGAGGCAGGAGCAGGCGGATCTCTGTGAGTTCAAGGCCAGCCTGGTCTACAGAGCAAGCTTCAGGCCAGCTAGGACTAAAGGGAGACCCTGCCTCAAAAATACAAAAATAAATAAATAAATAAAAAATAAAGCAATAGAAAATCATTATGTGGGCTGGCCACATAGTTCAGTGAGTTGTAGAGTGCTTGACTAACAGGCGTAAGGCCCAGGGCTTGATCTTCATGGAGGGAGTGTGCTGAGCTCCTAGGCCACCCAGCAAAGCAGCTGGCATGCTACTTTTGGGCCATGCAGTTCACTGCCATAATGCACATTTAGACTACAGTTTTGTTTTTTTTTTTTTTTTTTGGTCTTTTCAAGACAGGGTCTCCTTGTAGCCCCAGCTGGCCTGGAACTCACTATGTAGACCAGGCTGGCTTTGAACTCACAAAGATCCACCTGCCTCTGCCTTCCGAGTGCTAGGATTAAAGGCATGCACCACCACGCCCGGCTTAGACTGCATTTTCTAGGCAGTTGTAGGACAACTTTTTGAACCATCATAGGAAATTTAGAGATTCTAGTCTCTGGCCTGCACTGACCCTGAGCCGAGCTTTCCCTGTCACCTGGTATACTGGTTCTGAGTATATCTTTTTATTTTATTTTATTTATTTATTTATTTATTTTTTGGTATTTTTGAGACAGGGTCTCCCTTTAGTCCCAGCTGACCTGGAGCTCACTCTGTAGACCAGGCTGGCCTTGAACTCACAGAGATCCGCCTGCCTCTGCCTCCCAAGTGCTAGGATTAAAGGCGTGCGCCACCACGCCCGGCAGTATATCTTTTTATTAAGCAATGTTATTCTCTCAAATCTCAAATTAAGCCTCTACTTAACAAACTGTAGTTTAGTCTGCTCCAGGCTCCCCACACAGTGCTCCTAACACTCGTGGACTTTCCCAATTGCTGTCTTTTATTCTAATCAGGCAATTGTCTTTGTGTTTCAGGGATGGAGCACTTTCCAGGCAAGCCCCACCACTAAACTATATTCCTAGCCCTGTAACTGGGTGTCTTCCTTTTCTTTTGTATTGCTGGGTACTGAGCCCAGGCCCTTGAGCAGGTTACATGGGTACTCTACTTAAATATAGTTTCCAGATGGGGCTGGTCACAGAAAGGCCAAGCCATGATTAAAAGCTAGGAACTCTTCCATCCACTTAAGCTCTGGGAAGGAGAAAGGAGC
This sequence comes from Rhizomys pruinosus, assembly GCA_009823505.1. NCBI lineage: Eukaryota > Metazoa > Chordata > Mammalia > Rodentia > Spalacidae > Rhizomys > Rhizomys pruinosus. Next base: position 924,224 of record VZQC01013540.1, read on the forward strand.
TAAAGATTGAGTTAACAACCTATCCAACTCCTGTGATGAAGGCTTCGTGAAAACACTGAACTACAGAGTTCTGTGAGCTCTGGGGTTGATGAACGAACACATCTGTGCGCGTGCACACGCACACACACACACACACACACACACACACACACACACATAGAGCTCTGAGGTCAGAACCTCCTACCCTGGGGCTCCTCCAAGCCTTACCTTACCTGGTTACCTCTTCCTCTCCATAATAACCTGTAAATGAGTTCTGTGATCTATGAAAGCAGACAGATGATCAAACCTGAGAGGGGGTCATAGAGGAGTCCCAGTTGGTAGCTAAGGCAAACAAAAACGTGGGTAATCTGGCCCTCAGTGATCGTTCTGAACCCTAATGCATCCAGAGAGCTGGAGAGTTGGCTGGTGTCAGGGACAAAGCAACTCCCAGGTCATGTCAGAAATTCAGTGCTAGTATGTAGACAAGCAGGTTTTCCCCTTTGTTTTTGTATATGAAAACCTTTAAGCTCTTGCCCATTTTTTTTTTTTTTTTTTTTTTTTTTTTTTT
>VZQC01013540.1:924781-945623 GCA_009823505.1 Rhizomys pruinosus
TTTTTTTTTTTTTGGTCTTTTTCGAGACAGGGTCTCCCTGTAGCCCCAGCTGTCCTGGAACTCGCTCTGTAGACCAGGCTGGCCTTGAACTCACAAAGATCCGCCTGCCTCTGCCTCCCACGTGCTAGGACTAAAGGCGTGCGCCACCACGCCCGGCAGCTCTTGCCCTTTATAGTCCAGGTTTCTCCCTTGTGGGGCTACTCCTCTTTTGTTGTATACAGTCAATTGTGAATTAGTTACCGGGTAGCTACTAAAAACCTATATATACATATATGTGTGTGTGTGTGTGTGTGTGTGTGTGTGTGTGTGTGTGTGTATGTATATGTATATAAATGGAGAGGCAGGATCTTTGGACCAGGCTGGCCTTGAACTGGATATGCAGCCTAGGATGACCTTGAACTTTGATCCTCATACCTCCATCTCTCAAGTGCTGAGATAACTGGTATGTACCACAGTGCCCAGTTTATGTGATGCTGGGGAGCAAGTCCAGGGCTTCATGTACTCTAGGCAAGCATTCAACCAACTGATGATATATATGCCCAGTCATCTTTTTTCTCTTTTAATAAGAGCAAAAGAAGGCAAGATGGCATAGTGGATAAAGGCTAAGCCTGATGACTTGACTTCAATCTCTGGTACTCACATAGTGGAAGGAGAGAACCAACCTCTGGAAGTTGTCGTTGGACCCCCACCTGGACCCCATGGTGCACATGCACCCCACACACATTCACACAAAATAAATGAGTACAAAATAAAATAAGGGGTTGGACAGTGAAGAGCAAGAGCCAGGTTTAGATCCCAGCACCCACCCAATGCCTAACAACCTTCCATGACTCCAGTTCCAGGGGATTCGATGCCCTCTTCTGGCTTCCATGGGCTTTGCATGCATACTTGCAGGCAGAACACTCATGCACATAAAACGAAAAAGAAGTAATAGCAGAATCTAGGCTATCTCTCCAGTAGTAGCAGCCCCAGCCGCTGTGTCCTGTTGTGTTGGAGGAATTGGAGTTGGGACTTCATGTTGCTTTTCTATCTTCTTTGCAGAGTGCAGCTGAGGAACTGTCACTAGTATATTGTCAGCAGCTGTGGTCTTCAGGGTGCACTGTGCTTTTGTGAATGCACCTCCAAAGGTGCAAGCCAACACCCAACCTCTCCTAGCCCAAAGGGAAAAAATTCTCCTTACCATGCTATTTATTTTTCCACATTTTGGGATGAAGAACATTTGATTTCACAAAAGTAAAAATCAAGGTGCTTCCCCAGGAGTCTCACATGTGACTGTTCCTCAAATAGTGAGAGCGCTGGTTTTTGCAGGGTGCTGCTGTCCTTTCACTGCTAACAGGGCCAGTTGAGTCTTGCCTGTTGTTCTAGACTTCTCTTATGATCTGCCTCACACACCCAGCTTGCCGGCCACAGCGCATTCCTTCGCCTTTGCATGTGTCTTATGACCGCAGTCGGCATGTACTCTTCCCTTCTGAGCTGACTGCTGTTGGGGTCAAAGGGCTCCTCTTCTGGTTGAGTCCGGTGTCTTCATGTGTCCTCTTGGCACCCACTTTGCCAGGCCTCAGAAGGTGTCCATACTCATATGTACAGTGTTTAAAGGTGGATGGTGGGGGCTGGTGTTTCAGTCAGACACCATTTGGGGTCTTGTAGACATGAAATCCACAGAGTTTCTGCCTTCAGTTATTTTTGTTTGATTTGGCAAAGGAGGAAGGAAGAGTATGGATGGAGAGCTAGGACATGTCAGTGGTAGAACGAGCCAAGACCTGTTGGCTTCCTCTGTGTAGTAAGGTTCCTGCCTCCCAGGTCACCAGCCTCGAAGTCCTAGGTATGGCAGCTGGCCCAAGGAGGGAAGCGGGAGGGAGGGAGGGAGGGAGGGGGCAGAGGATGGTCCCCGAGATAGAGATGAGCCCTGAACAGATTAAAGACCCGGGAGTAGCCTCAGTGAGCATTTCCTTCAAGCTACACTCCCCTGGGGGGTGGGAAGTATTTCAATGTTCTTGAGAAGGTCTGTGTAAAGTAAGTAGGTTGATTGTTCAGACACTATAAATCTACATTGGGCTTCCCTGCCCACGGTGCCTCTGCCATCTGTGCCCTCACACAGTGATTAATCATCTGGCATCGAATATCTACCCCATGTTATTTCTGGCCAAGGAACTCACAGCAGATAAAGTTGGGCATTGGGACTAGTCTCATGTGTACCTGTACCCCAGCATCCTAAAGCACCTGGCTTCATAGATGGTGGATGGAGTGCTTACTCTGTCTACTTCCACATGCTTGCGAGTGTGTAATTCATGAACCCCTAGTACTGGCATTACAAGTAAGCATCACCGTACTTGGCTACTATTATCACTTTCTTAGGGAAGGTATACAGTGACCTGGTATAGATAAGTAATACTCTTGATTTGATTGACTTAGCTACACTTGAAGAATTCCTGCCATTTATCAAGCACTTAAATATTAAGTATTACATATTTTATCTCACTTAAATCCATGCAATGGCCTGTTGAGGGATGCTCATCATGGGACTCTTTTTTTTTTTTTTTTTTTTTTTTTTTTCGAGACAGGGTCTCCCTGTAGCCCCAGCTGTCCTGGAACTCACTCTGTAGACCAGGCTGGTCTGCCTCTGCCTCCCAAGTGCTAGGATTAAAGGTGTGTACCACCATGCCCGGCTGGGACTCATTTTATAGATAAACTGAAATCTACTGAAGACTTAGAAATCCTGAAGCTGGAGTTTGAACCCCAGTCTTCAAATATCTTTGACTCTCCTCTACCAGATTGCTTCTGTGATATAGTCATATCACATAGTCATTGGCTGTTAAGAACCAGCATTTGTAGGCTGGAGAGATAGCTCTGTGGTTAAGAGCATTGGTTGCTTTTACGGAGGACCCAGCTTGGGTCCCACCACCCACCACCCACCACATGGCAGCTAATAGCCATCCATAACTCCAGTTCCACCAGATCCAACACCCTCTTCTGGCCTCTGGGTATTGCATGCCTCTGGGTATACATTCAGGCAAAACACTCATATATGTAAAAAATAAAAACTAGCACTTAGGGCCAGGCATGGTGGCACATGCCTTTAATTCTAGCACTTGGGAGGCATAGGCATAGGCAGGTAGATCTCTGTCAGATCAGGGCCAACCTGGGACTACCAGCTGAGACTACAAGGACACCTTGTCTCAGAAAAAAGAAGGGGATGGGGAAGAACCAGCGCTTAGATAGGGGCACTTAGATAGGGGCAGATAAATATAGACTCTTGCCTTTCAGGAAATTTTTGACAAAAGGTAAATTTATGCACAAGATAGCATATAATGTAATTATTAAGGAATAGAGACATTGTGGGAGAGCCTTGGTGTTGGAGTTCGGAGGCCATTCTTATTTCTACTGTTAGGACTGTATATGTCTGCAGAAAATGTGAAAGTGTATCATCACAGCTGTTTTCATCTTTGAGATCTAATTTACTATACTGTAATTGCACAGTATAATTAAGAGTAGAGCCCAGATCTCTACTTTGGAAGTGAATTTAACTTCAGCCTCGGTTGTTTGGTTATTTGGCGTGGTGGTGCAAGCCTTCAATTCCAGCACTCGGGAGGCAGAGGCAGGCAGATCTCTGAGTTCAGGGCCAACCTGGTCTACAAAGTGAGTTCCAGGCCAGCTGGAGCTAGCTAAAGGGAGACCCTATCTCCAAATGATCCCCCCAAAAATGTCCAAGGATATGCTGATAAAATGTGGCTCAACCAGAGTTGGGTTAAGGTCCCCGTTGTCATTTAGAGTCTCAACATAAGTGTCTCTATAGTTGACCTAGTGTCTGTCCTTGTGTACACACACACACACACACACACACTCACTCACCCCTGGGAGTCTATTCTTCAGGACCATTGTACCTTCTTATTCTATACATGGCCCTCTGACCATGCAGACACACATAGGAAGTACGTGGTGAGAAGTTGGACTTGGCACTGGTTACAGAAAGTGTTTAATTGCACAAATGTTTAAAATTAAGATTCAGGGAGTGTGTATCTACTTTTAAACACTGATTCTGGGTTCCCTCTTTTCTTTCAGGTGCTGTTACCCCCATATGATGAATCCACTGCTGTGACTGGCACTGCTAAGGAGCCGCCTCCACCTTACGTGTCTGCCTGAGCCTAGTGTGGCAGAGCTGGGAGTGGGTGTGGCACTCCGCAGCCACCCGAATAGTCCTTCTGTAATTCCTCTTCCAGGATGAGCTCCTTGAATCTGTTTATTGTTAAAATACCACATTTTACAATTAGACTTAAGCTGAAGCCCCCTGTTATTTGAAATATTCACTTTAGCTAGAGCACTGGAGTGGGGTAGTTGTAGGATTCTTTTGGTTGGTGTTGGTTGTAATGGGCTCCCTTAGTCTTTCCCCAAAATATAGATGCACCTCGAGTCCCCAGAGTCTGGTTTTATACCTGCTTGACCCCAAAGCTGGCAATCAGTCCCATTTCTCCTCTGTTCTTATCTCTCTTGCAGGTGTAAAATGAAATCTAAATTAGGGAATACTTTTCTTAAGCCATTCCAGTATACAGAACAAACCCTTATAGGAATATTAACTGCTCTAATTAATTAATTAGGAGCCCTTATGTATGTACTGTAAGAATTTCCTTGTCCCAAAATTCAGTGATATTTTGAATTTGCTGGTCAAGGATTTTCTTGTGGGCTAAATTAAGACCACCAGGCAGTGGGAGCAGATCCTTGCTGCCTGCAGAGGACATTGGTGTCCTAGGCTGTAGGGTGGTGTCTCCTCTATTCGCCAGGGGCTGATTTGTTGGCACTGCAGTGCCCCTCTTCCACTCAGTGCCCTGTCCCAGCCTCATCTCTTGCTTTATCAAGTAGAAATGCCCATATGTATTTGCCTAAAAGTATGAAAAAGGTTTTCACCTCTTTGAATTTCCATGTATGCCTAATCTTCCTTTAAAACATTAAGCAGTCTTGTTTCCCCCGAGGAGGAGTGTGCTTGACTGCCCAGATTGCAAAGGACAGTTGAAGTGTTCATGTGTCTGAAAGCCAGAAGCTCCCTGCTTGTTTGTTGCCGAATGTGCTGTACATAAAGGCTTTGTAATTAAAGTTTTCCCACATCAAAGAAAAGAACCTTCTTGCTCTGTTGATTCCATGTAGGGCCACACAGATGCACACAGCTCAGCCCCAAACCTGGGGCTTTTTGACTTGTTTCAAACAGAAATGTTTTGGTTAATTTTTTTTTCCTTATGTGTATGAATGTACTGTCCACTTATAGGTTGGTGCACCTGTGTCGTGCAATGCTGCGGAGGTCAGAAGAGGGCTTCGGATTCCCCTGGAACTGAGTTAAAGACTGTTCTTAGCCGCCATGTGGGTGCTGGGAATTGAACCCAGGTCCTCTGCAAGAGTAGTCGGCACTCTTAACCGCTGAGCCATCTCTCCAGCCCCAGAAATGTTTTTAATACTTCGTAAAAGTGGGGCTGGAGAGATAGCCTAGCGGTTAAGAGCACCAACTGCTCTTGCAGAGGACCTGGGTTTGATACCCAGCATCCACATGGCGGCTAAGAACCGTCTGTAACTCCAATTCCAGGAGAACTCCAGTTCCAGGGGAATCTGAGACCCTCTTCTGACCTCCGCGGCATTGCACGACACGGGTGCACAGACCTGCATGTAGACAGTACATTCATACACATACAAAAATAAATTTAAAAAAAACTTCATAAAAGCATACTGCTTGGACTGGAGAGGTGGCTCAGCGGTTAAGAGCACTGTCTATTCTTGTAGAGGATCCAGGTTCAGTTCCCAGCACCCACATTGACAGTTAACAACCACCTGTAACTCCAGTTCCAGGGGATCCGGCACCCTCTTCTGTCTTCTACAGGCCGTGTATGACACAGGGGCAGGCACTTACATACATGCAGGCAATACACACATACACATAAACTTTTTTTTTTTTTTTTTGGTCTTTTCGAGACAGGGTCTCCCTGTAGCCCCAGCTGTCCTGGAACTCACATTGTAGACCAGGCTGGGCTTGAACTCAAAAAGATCGCCTGCTCTGCCCTCCCAAGTTGCTAGGATTTTAAGGATGCCACCACCACGCCCAGCTCATAATAAATATGTTTTAAAAAGATACTGCTTAAGACTGGTCATGTGGTTGTTCTAGTTGTCTTCCCTTGCTGTGACAAAACACTCTGACCAACCCATTTGGGGAGGAAAGGGTTTATTCAGCTTACATCTACTGGGTCACAGTTCATCATCGGGGAGCCCAAGGCAGGAACTCGCGGCAGGAACCTGGACGCAGGCGCTGAAGCACAGGCCATGAAGGGATGCTGTTCACTGGCTTGCTCCTCTGGCCCATTGCCCAGCCCCCTTCTTATTACCAGTACACAACAACTCGCACCAGAAGGTGCACCTACTCATGTGGCTGGGCCCTCCCCCACTCCTCAATCATCAAGACAATACACCACAGATGTGGCCACAGGCCAATCCAATGGAGCCAATTCCCCAATTGAGGCTCCCTCAACCCAGGTGTGTCAAGTTGACACTAAAGCTATCCAGCACAATTGACCCCTTGTCAACTTGACACACAAAACACATCACTATTAAACCACCACCTTTCCAGTTCTTATCCCCAAAGTATGATGTTAACATTAATCACAACCTAAGACAGTACAACCTTAAAAGCCCCACAGTCCTTAAAATGTCCAAACACTTAAAAGTTCACAGTCTATTAAAAGTCTCTTAACTGTGGGCTGCTGTTAATCCAAAACAAGTACTGTCTTATTTCAAAGGAAGAATCGGGCACTCTCAAACAAAACCTAAGTCCAGCAAAGTAGCTCAAGGCTGGACACCTGGGATTCACTCACAATCTTCTGGGCTCCAAAGGGTTTCTACAGCTCCCCCTCTCTGACTCTGCCGTCCGTGGCATACACAGCTCATCTCGAAGGCCCAGGCTGACTCCATTCCACACCTGCCGCTGCTCTTGGTGGTCATCCCACGGTCCCGGCATCTCCAAAAAGCTGGGGTCGCCACTGAAACTGAGGCAGCACCCTCACCAATGGTCTCTTCTGACCTCTCCTGGTGCAAAGCCTCAGCTTCTCTCCATGACCCCTGCAATCCTGGGGTCTTCACTGCAACCGAGGTTCACTTCCACCAATGGTCTTTCCTGACCTCTCACAGTGCCAAGCCTTGGCTGCTCTCTGTGACCCCCTCAAATTTCAATACCAGAACCATAAAGGAGACTCTTACACATTACCAAGTCCTGCTTCTGGCTCGAGATGGAGGCTCAGGCCCCTTCTGGATCACAGCTTCTGTGTGCTGACCCTGAAGAAATTCTTCCCAGAAGATTTAACCACAATGATGCTGGTCTCTTGTTACTTACAGCTGATTTTTCATCCCCAGCTAACCAGCATCAATTGTCCCAGTACAACAAAGGTTTCACTTCAGGTTTTGGTCTCTTGTTACAGCTGATTCTTCAGCCCCAGCTGACCAGAACCCACAGATTACACAGTCCTAATGATCTCTGTTTCCCTTTGAAACTAGAAACTTCACAAGCCGGGCCTTCATCTTCTACAACTCCTTCAGTAAAACTGCTCCAAGCTCCACAGCAACAATCTTTAGGCATTCAATGATTTTCCCAGCCCAAAGTTCCAAATGCTTCCACAATCCTTCCCCCAAACACCAAGGTCGGGTCTGTCACAGCAATACCCCACTCTCTGGTACCAATTTCTGTCCTAGTCTGTCTTCCATTGCTGTGACAGAACACTCTGACCGACACCAACTTGGGGAGGAAAGGGTTTATTTAGCTTACTTCTCCTGGGTCACAGTTCATCACTCAAGGAGCCCAAGGCAGGAACTCAGGGCAGGAACTGAAGCAGAGGCCATGGAGGAATGCTGTTCACTGGCTTGCTCCCCTGGCCCATGCCCAGCCTGACCTCTTATACACCCATGCCCAGCCTGACCTCTTATACGGTACACAACAACCTGCCCAGGGTGGCACCACTCATTGTGGGCTGGGCCCTCCCACATTGCCCAAGAATCAAGACAATACTCCACAGATGTGGCCACAGGCCAGTCCAATGGAGCCAATTCCCCAACTGAGGCTCCATCAACCCAGGTGTGTCAAGTTGACACTAAAGCTATCCAGCACAGTGGTGTTTACCTGTAACCCCAGCACTTAGGAGGCAGAAGCAGGAGGATCTCTGAGTTCAAGGCCAGTCTGGTCTATGTAGTAAGTTCCAAGACAGCTGGGGCTACAGGGATACCCTGTATTAAAAAAAAAAAAAAGCATACTGTTTAAGCCTGGAAGAGTAGAGACCAGCAGACCCTGGATTACTAGCCTGCCTGTTCTCTGTGCGTTCAGCGGTATGTCTAGTAAGCTCCTCCAGTTTTGAGAGACAAAGTTGTAGCCTGACATAGAACTTGTAACCCAGTCTGGCCTCCAACTCATGATATTCCTTCCTGCCTTTACCTCCCTAGTGCTCAGATTACAGGCACGTGGTGTCCCATCTGGCAACACCACACTCTGAGTAAGCAGTTGAGGTTTACTGTGTTCCAAGGTATTGCCGGTAGTGTTCATTGTCAACAGGATTTAGAGCCTCCTGAGATATGGGCCTCTGTGACTTCAGGATATTATCTTGATGATGTTAAGTGGGAAGACCTACCTACCCACCGTGAGCAGGACTATTCCCTGGATGATTTTAGAGTGGAGAAAGCCAAGCACTACCATCCATTTTTTTACTTTCTTCTGATAATGAGCTGTAATTTGACTATCTTCCCCAGTCTCCTGCTGCCTTGGCCTTCCTGATATGACGGTTTGTACCCTGTAACCTTGAGCCAGAACCAACCCTTTTTTCCTTTAAGTTGGTTTTGTCAGGGTATTTTTTTTTTTAATCATAGTAACAGAAAAAGAAACCTTAGGGGACATTAACATGAGAGGTGAGAATCAGCATTCACCCCCCCCCATCGGAATGCTTCATGAATTCATCCTAAGAAATTCTCTCCCTTGAAGCTTTATTCCTATAAGGTTGATGTGGAGTTGGATTCGTTAAGCCTTATTTAGAGTGGAAAGGACCTAAGGGGTAGTTTCATGGTCTTTATCAGGAATTCATGCTTGTTCCCCAACTCTGTTCCCAGCTCTGCCCAATATTTGCAGATGACACATGGTCCAATGGAGAGCAGTGCTTGTCTTGGGAGTAGATATTGGGTTCTTGGAAAGGACTACAGACTGCTGATCTTGTTCATGCAACACTTAAGGCCATGTACCCATCTTGATACCCAGCTCCTATTTATCCACAGTGAAACAAGTAGTCCTTTCCTCCTGTCTCCTGCCTCTGTGTGCTGCTTCACTTCCATCCAAGAAACTGCTTCCATTGACAAGCTGCTCAGACTTCTAGGATAGCTAGTCAAAAAGGAGTGGTTTAAGGCCAACAGCCCCCCCTCCACAGACTGCAATGGCTCCCCCAGGGTCTGTCTTTGGCCTTGTCTTCTTCCTAGCTTTCTGTCCTCAAAAGGCAGAACACTCCTCTTTCTTGTCTAATTTTTTTTTTTTAAGAAATTTTAAGGAATGCTTTCACTTGGGGCATGGTGGTGCACACCTTTAATCCCAGCACTCGGGAAGCAGAGGCAGGCTGGATCTCTGTGAGTTCAAGGCCAGCCTGGTCTAGAGTGAGCTCCAGGCCAGCTGGGACTAAAGGAAGACCCTGTCTCAAAAATAGAACAACAACAAAATGCTTTCATGATTTGTTTCTTTTCTTTTTTTTTTTTTTTTTGGTCTTTTTGAGACAGGGTCTCCCTGTAGCTCCAGCTGTCCTGGAACTTGATCTGTAGACCAGGCTGGCCTTGAACTCACAAAGATCCGCCTGCCTCTGCCTCCCAAGTGCTAGGATTAAAGGCGTGCGCCACCACGCCTGGCTTATGATTTGTTTCCTTTGACTGGTTAACCAAACCACATCCCATTTCATTTGTCTTTCAGCCCTTAATAACAAAATCCTTAGTGACAATCTCAGTAGACTGGCTTCAAGGTTGAGGCCATTAAGTAGTTTTCTCTGTAGAGAGGTATTATATTTGATATATTCATCATTTGAGAAAATAATCCTGCTGTGCAAACTGAGCTCCATTATACAGGAAAGCTAATGAGACTATAAAGACATTTGTTTCCTTTTTCGTTGTTTTTAAAGATGTGTTAGTTTTTGCAGCCAGTCTAGAAGCTGACTTAAATATTGCCTTGGACTGTTGCCGGCCGTAAGCAGGCCCGTGTTCTGGAGGGGAGAGGGCCGAGGCCCTTGCCTTGGCTCCCACAGAAGAACTGCCAGCACAAAGTGCAGGCAGAGCCATTTCAGGGCTCCCTGCCTCCAGACCTAACAACAACCAAAAATAGTGCCCGAGGCTGTGTGAAATGGGTTTTGGCAGTTCATTTATGTGTTCTGAAAGGGAAGGAAAAAGGAGACATTGCAGGGATGTCTCCATACCCATGGAATTCACTTAAAGTTTTTCTACACACTGGCCAAGTTCTCTGCTAAATGGCTCACAGTGCATGGAAGCCAGCCAGATCTGCAACCGCCTGCCCATCTGCCCGCGCCTGCCCTCTGCAGACTAGAGTATCAAGACAGCAGAGAGAAAGGTGCCACTAGGCCAACCAAGAACATGCCACAGCAAAGTGAAACCTTGACTCCTCACAACCCATTAGGACCCAAATTAGCAAGAACCCCTGCTTCAGGCAGAAGGGTTTGGCCTAGAACAACAGCACCCTGGTTCCTTTAGCTCATATAACACCTATGTTTTACAGGAAAGTCATTAGCAATACAATTTTTTTTTTTTTTTTTTTTGGCCTTTTTGAGACAGGGTATCCCTCTAGCCTCGGCCGTCCTGGAACTCACTCTGTAGACCAGGCTGGCCTTGAACTCAGAGATCTGCCTGCCTCTGCCTCCCAAGTGCTAGGATTAAAGATTTGCACCACCACACCCAGCAACAATTTATTTTTTTTATTTATTATTTTTATGTGTATGAATGTACTGTCTGCATGTAGGTTGGTGTACCCGTGTCATGCAATGCTGCAGAGGTCAGAAGAGGGTGTCAGATTCCTCTGGAACTGGAGTTAAAGACGGTTCTTAGCCACCATGTGGGTACTGGGGATCGAACCTGGGTCCTTTGCAAGAGCAGTGAGTGCTCTTAACTGCTAGGCCATCTCTCCAGCCCCAACTATTTATTTTTTTGGTAATTTTGAAACAGGGTCTCCCTTTAGTCCCAGCCGGCCTGGAGCTCTCTCTCTCTGTAGACCAGGCTGGCCTTGAACTCAGAGATCCCCCGGCCTCTGCCTCCCAAGTACTAGGATTAAAGGCGAGCGCCACCATGCAATAACTTTTGTCTTAAGATAGGAACAGTGTAAGTTGGCTTTTCTCTGTAACAGATCCCGAGGTAATCAGATAGGGTTTACTTTGGCTCCTGGTTTTGGAGGCCTCTAGTCCATGATCTTTTGGGTCTGTGCCAAGGCAGCACACTGGCATAGCAGAACTGACCTCAGTGAGTGGAAGCAAAAATGACAAGAGAAAGAGACAGGTCCCACTGTCCCTTGACAGTTCATCTCCAGTGGGCCAAAGCCTTACAACTAGGCTCCACCTCATGAAGTTTCTTAGGCATCAGAAAATGTGGATTTTATTACATTTAAAAATTTATTGGGGGTGGGGTGCTCCTAAACCGGGCATGGTTCAAGGCCAGTCTGGTCTACAGAGTGAGTTCCAGGACAGCTGGGGCTACAGGGAGACTCCTGTCTTGAAAAAGACCAAAAAAAAAAAAAATTTACTGCTCTTGAGGAGGACCTGTTCACAACTGCCTATACCTGTATATCCATCTCCTTTTTCTTCTGCAGGCACACATACCCGCACCCATATAATTAAAAATAAATCTTGCAAAAAGTTTGTGTGTGTGTGTGTGTGTGTGTGTGTGTGTGTGTGTTTGGGGGGGATCAGGGCATGCTTATGGAGGTCAGAAGACAACTCAGTGGGAGTCAGTTCTTTCCATCATGTGGGTCCCAGAGATCTAACTCAGGTCCTCAGCTTGGCAGCAGGTGCCTTTATCATCTTACTCGCCCTGAACTTTTACAGAATTAAATGGAAAGTAAAGCCAGTAATTCATTTGTTGAATCTCAGCTTGATAATCACTTCTTTTAGAAGCCTTTTTGAAACACCCATCAGGAAAGCATTTATTTTGTGTTACTGGTAGGTAGCCCAGGATCCTCAGTCAAGGCACACTGCTTACTCTTGACTTTTCAGTCTGTGATCCCCCAGTTGGGTAGAAATACTCGCTGTCTTTCTCTGTCTGTCACTCTCTCTGTGTATGTGTGTGTTACTGTCAATTGTTCTGTCAGTGCCTAGCACACATCTGCCAAGTAGAAGGAACTCAAAAAGTACTAGAATAAAAATAAGGAGAAAAATTAAGGCCAGCTGTAATCCCCCCCCCCCATAATTAGCAGATTCTTAAGACCAGCTCAGCAGAGCTTGGAGTCCACAGAACTCCCAGAGGAACCCACTGTGTCTGTGGGATACGTTCCTCCCGACAATGGAGGGGAGGGGAGGGTCTCTGAGGCAGACCCCACAAAGCCACAGCTGGAGGAGTTACTGTGCCCTGTGTGCCTGTTGACTTAGAAGAGAATTGAAAGGTAATCAGGAAAGAATGTCAAGCCGGTAATAAAAGGATTGATCTCTGTGGAAAGATTAAAGGACTGCTAGCTAATACTCGGCTTAAATTTGAAATTTAAAAAAAAAGCTTTTATTATTCCTGTGATCACGTCCCTTTCATGTGAGCTCAGGTTAGTACAGCTCTGTGCCTTCTCTTTAGAGCTTGCTTTTTTTTCCCATCACCAAGTAAAACGTTGTATCATTAAAGCAATAAATGGCCATCAAAGCTCCAAGACCTGAGGAATGCATATAGGGGGAAATTCTGAACAGTTAACATGCAGCTCAAATATGGCCAAGTGTACAGGCTTTCTGGCGCTTCAGATTCAAATAAAATCCCATAATCATGCTTTATGACCACATCACAGGATTCCAGTATGCAGCCAATATAAATTCCTTCAGACCAGGTACCATAGATTCTTAAAAGAAAAATCAGCAGCAGATAATTGGCTTGTAGCTCAGTGGTAAAGGGCTTGCCCAGTGTACAAGCCTGATTCTTTTTTTTTTTTTTTTTCGAGACAGGGTCTCCCTGTAGCCCCAGCTGGCCTGGAGCTCACTCTGTAGACCAGGCTGGCCTTATACTCACAGAGATCTGCCTGCTTCTGCCTCCCGAGTGCTGGGATTAAAGGCATGCGCCACCACGTGTGGCCTAAATTCTTTTTATTTATTTTTATTTTTATTTTATTTATTTATTTTTTTTCCACAGGGGAGAGCGCGAACGCAGTCCCCCACTATCACAAATTATGGAGTCGAGTTTCCCGCATTTGGGGAAATCACAGGGGTCAGCACATCCAGAGTGCAATGGATGAGCCTCACCCTGGGAAAACCACCTTCATGATCATGGTATCTCCCCTGCCAGGTAATGTTTTGGACCGGGAATTATTTTTTGAGATAGGATCTTACTATATACTTATGTTGGCTGGAACTCATTAAGGAACAGCAAGAAACCATTCCAGCCTACCTATAGACACTTACTTTCAGGCAAGACTCAAATCTGGTTCAAACAGGCCAAGTGTTTTTTGCACCAGGGCTCTGAATTCAAGCTTCCTTTCTGCCCGTAGGCAAACATTTGTTGAACTGTACCTAACCAAATATTTCATCCAAGTATTCTATTGAATTTTTTTCCCCACACCCATGAACAGTCATTGTTCTTCACAACCTTCCAAGTTTTAGGTAACCACTAATTTATTTTCTCTTTTAATTTGTCTATTCTGGACATGGGTCAGGCAGTGTAGTCTTTTTTTTTTTTTTTAAAGATCTTATTTTAATTTTTTTTAATTAAAATTAAAATTACAGGCTGGGGGGATAGCGCAGCCGTTAAAGGCTGAGGATAAGAACCAAGCAAAAAAAATAAATTAAATAAAATTAAATTAAAATTGTGTGTGTGTGTGTGTGTGTGTGTGTGTGTGTGTGTGTATGTGTTTGGGGGTATGTGCACAAGAGACCAGAAGGGAGCCTTTTTTTTTGTCTTTTTGAGACAGAGTCTCCTTTAGTCCCAGCTTTTCTGGAACTCTTTATGTAGACGAGGCTGGCCTTGAATTCACAGAGATCCACCTGCCTCTGCCTCTGCCTCTGCCTCTGCCTCTGCCTCTGCCTCTGCCTCTGCCTCCTGAGTGCTAGGATTAAAGGTGTACACCACCATGCCTGGCAGGGGAGCCATTCTTACAGGCAGTTGTAAGCTGCCATGTGGGTGCTCTTAACTGGGATGCCTTCTCTCCAGCCCCCCAATGGTAGTTTTTTATGACTGGTCCTTTCACTTAGCTTGTTTCAAAAATTCATGCATTTTGTAGTATCAGTATTTAGTATTTCACTTTTTTTTTTTTTTTTTTTTGGTCTTTTCGAGACAGGGTCTCCCTGTAACCCCAGCTGGCCTGGAGCTCACTCTGTAGACCAGGCTGGCCTTATACTCACAGAGATCTGCCTGCTTCTGCCTCCCGAGTGCTGGGATTAAAGGCGTGCGCCACCACGCCCGGCTTTCACTCATTTTCATCACTAAATAGTATTCCATTTTTCCTCTGTCAGTTAATGGTCTCTTGGATTGTTTTTACTTTTTCCTTTGGTGTTTGTGAGTCTTCCAATTCATTCTGGCCATTCTACTTACTCAAATTTCTTTACTAGTATTATTATTATTATTATTATTATTATTATTATTTATGTGTATGAGTGTACTGTCTGTATGTAAGTTGGTGCACCCATGTTGTGCAATGCCTCAGAGGTCAGAAGAGGGCGTCAGATTCCCCTGGAACTGGAGTTAAAGACAGTTCTTAGCCGCCATGTGGGTGCTGGGAATCGAACCCGGGTCCTCTATAAGAGCAGTTGGTGCTCTTAACCGCTGAGCCATGTCTCCAGCCCCATAATTACTTGAATTTCTAAGAATCAGCCTGTGTATTTCTGTAAAGAAGCCAGCTGTTTTTTTGTTGTCGTTGTTGTTCTTGTAGTTGTTACCACTCAGACTGCATTCTCTCCTTCTACTTTCCTGACGAGGAGAATGAGCACCAATGGCAAGTGGCAGCTGCAGTAAAGCAACACCAAGAGCCGAGAAGCCAGCTTGGGCTTTTGATCAGTATGACATAGAATCTGTAGATAAATTTAGGGAATATCATTTTTCCAACATGTTTGTAGTTTGTAGGACATAGCAGCCTTCTGGATCTGTGGCCTCTGTATCCAGGCTCGGTAACCAATGCTGGGTTGGAAGTATTGAAAACAGTATTTTCTTTTTTTCTTGGTCTTTTTGAGACAGGGTCTCCCTGTAGCCCCAGCTATCCTGGAACTCACTCTGTAGACCAGGCTGGCCTTGAACTCACAAAGATCCACCTGCCTCTGCCTCCCAAGTGCTAGGATTAAAGGCATGCGCCACCACACCCAGCTTGGAAACAGTATTTTCATCTGAAACAACTAGCTAGCACAGTATATCATAGGATTTATATTACATTAGGTATTATAAGTAATCTAAATACCTAAAGTGTATAAGACTTGAGTATCCAAGGACTTGGTGTCTTGAGGGGTTCCTGAACCCCCGACCGGTATGGAGGGGTGACGTCCCTTTTGTTGAATTTATTTTTTCTTTTCTTTTTTCTTGTTTGGTATTTTCGAGACAGGGTCTCCCTTTAGTCCCAGCTGGCCTGGAACTCTGTAGACCAGGCTGACCTTGAACTCACAGAGAGCTGCCTGCCTCTGCCTCCTGAGTGCTGGGATTAAAGGCGTGTGCCACCACACCCGGCTTATTTTTTCTTTTATGTGTATGAGCGTTTGCCTGCATGTATGTGCACCACATGCACACAGTGCCTATTACAGAGGCCAGTAGAAGGTATTGAAATGCCTGAAACTGGAGTCTCAGACAGTTATTAGCTGCCATGTGAGTGCTGGGAACAGAACCCAGGTCCTCTGCAAGAGCAGTCAATGCTCTCAACCACTAAGCCATCTTTCCACTCCTTTTGTTGAATTTATTACTAAGTAATCTCTTTTATAGTGTTATAGATAGAATTTTCTTTTTTAAAATATATTTTTATGTATGAGTGTTTATGCCCATATATGTACCATGTGCATGCAGTGCCCGCTGAGGCCAGAAGAGGATGTCACACCCCTGGAACTGGAGTTGTGGATTGTTGTTAGTCATCATGTGAGTTCTGGGAACCAAACCTGGATCCTCTACAGGAGCAGCCAGTGTTCTTAACTACTAAGCCATCTCTCTAGCCTCAGTTAAATTTCCTTATTTCATTTTCAGATTGCTGTCAGTTTATAAAAATGTTATTTTAAGATGTTAGTCTTTAGGGGTTCAAGGTCTTCCTCTACTAAATGGTTATCTGGGTTACACAAGACACTCTCAAAATAATAAAACAAAGTGTAAAAGAGAACACTGATCTTGAATAGTGAAGTCTTACTAAACTCATAGTTTTGTACTCTGTGCCTCAACCTTTCTATGTAGCAAGATGTATCTGCAAATGGAGATGTTTTATTTTTTCTTTCAATTTAGATGTTTTTCATTTTTCTAAAAGTTTTTAGAGCTGGGAGTGGTGGCCCACACCTTTAATTCCAGCAGTCAGGAGACAGATTTATTTCTGGGAGTCAAGGCAAGCCTGCTCTACACTGAGTTCTAAGCCAGTCAGGGATACACAGTGATGTGTGGTGATGGGCTGGAGAGATGCCTCAGCAGTTAAGAGCACTGGCTGCTCTTGTAAAGGACCCCTGTTCAATTCCCAGCACCCATATGACAGCTAACAACCATCTGTAACTCCAGGTCCAGGGGATCTGATGCCCTCTTCTGACTTCTGCTGGTACTGCATGACTTACATACATGCAGCAATACACTCATACACACAAAAATAATAAAATATTAAAAATAAATTTAAAAAATTTTAAAGTGGTAAGAAACTATCTTACTCCTGATCCTAGGGCTCATACAGTGCTGTGGAGTTTTGTAGATAATCTTTTTTTTTTTTTTTTTTTTTTTTTGAGACAGGATCTCCTTTTAGTCCCAACTGGCCTGGAGCTCGCTATGTAGACCAGGCTGGCCTTGAACTCACAAAGATCCACCTGCCTCTGCCTCCCAAGTGCTGGGATCAGAGGCGTGCACTACCACACCTGGCTTAAAGACTGTTCTTAGCCTCCATGTGGGTGCTGGGAATCAAACCTGGGTCCTCCGTAAGAGCGGTCGGTGTTCTTAACCACGGAGGCATCTCTCAGATAATCTTTTATTAGATTGAAGAAATCCCTTTTTTTTTCTTTTTTTTATTTTATTTTTGTATGTGTATGAATGTACTGTCTGCATGTAGGTCTGTGCACCCGTGTCGTGAAATGCCATGGAGATCAGAAGAGGGTGTCAGATTCCCCTGGAACTGGAGTTCTCCTGGAATTGGAGTTACAGACGGTTCTAAGCCGACATGTGGGTGCTGGGGATCGAACCTGGGTCCTCTGCAAAAGCAGTTGGTGCTCTTAACCTCTAGGCCATCTCTCCAGCCCCAGAAGTCCCTTTCTATTTCTAGTCTGTGGAGTGTTTTTGTCTTGAAGGGCTTTGATTTTTGTCAGGTGTGTTTTGGGCATCTGTGTATGGGCTTTGTCCTTTATTCTACTGACACATTACATTAATACTTAAACACTGTCCTGAGAAGCTGTTCTGTCTCTGTGCGGTAGAATTACCTGTTACATTCTCATTAGCCTGGTCAGGATGACCAGGAAGGCTGAGCTCTAAGAGTAAAACAAAAACAAAAATAAAAACAAGATCACCACAACAACAAAACTTTCAAAAGTTTGGTTATTGCATCTGCTTTTGCTTCTCAGGGTCTTCTCTGTCAATGCCATTGTTCACTTTATTGCACTGCCTCTGTTTCTCTCCATTGTGATTTATGTGTGACTCTCAGCAAGCCATCGAATTGTTCTTTCTTTTCATCATTCCTAGCGCTTCCCCTTCTGTTGGCCTTTGGTAATAACCATGTCACAGTTGTTTTCATTGGCAAAAGGGGATGTGGAAAAGTTCTAACTTCTGACATTTTTGTTTTTCTTGAGTCCTTCCTTACTGAGCTTTGCCAGCATGCTAGGAGATCTTATAGGACAGATGGATGGAGTCACTGCCCAAGTATCTCACCACCTGATTTGACACCAGGCAACCAGTGGAGACAGAGACTCGGTAACGTGTTTGAGAGAAGCTAGCTCATTGAGTGTCACAGCCATGAGACTATTGGCTCTCACCATGGAACACTTTGTGCCAGTTCCTCCTGGGTTTCAGACGAAAGGGCAACAATCTGCTGCTGAGTGACATTTCCACAATGTGCCAGGTCCATTGGCCTTGCTGATCTCCAGGAAATCATGTCCCTATTCTGCACCCATGCTTAGGATCCCCTTGTACCTTATCTCATTCTTCTTCTTCAGCTTGGTTCCACCAACACCGCAAGCCCAATGCTCCAGAGTAAAGCGACAGGAACCCTTCCAAGCATGCCTTAGGACAAGCTAGCTCTGTAAGTCTAGTTTAACTCTCAGGACATAGTTATGTTCAAGGTTCGTAAAAACATCTGAATCCATGGGATGAGAAGATAGCTCCACTGGCAAAGTGACTTGCAGGCAGGAGGACCTGAGTCTGATCCCCAGAGCCCACATTAAAAAGCCAGATATGGTGGCATGTGCTTGCAATCCCAGCACTGGGGACTCACAGACAGGTGGATGCCTGAGGCTCACAAGCCAGCCAGCCAGGCAGACAGCGTAGCCTAATCCCAGAGCTCCAGGGCAACCAGAGACCCTGTTGGAAAAATCAAGGTGACTGATGTCAGAGGAAAGGCCAAAGTTGTCCTCGGGCCTATACATGCACACATGTACACAGGCACCCAAACAGCAGAACAACCCCCAACCCCCATGCATGTGTACACACACACACACACACACACACACACACACCAAAACAAAATCTGAATCCTGAATCCTCTTTCGAAAAGTGTTTGTTTTCCTGAATGAATTTTTGACTGGCTACCATTTTTTCCTGATCCTTATCATCCTGTCTCTCCAAAGTGGATGGATATGTTTCTTTAGAATTCATTTCACCATCGCATTAACATTGTAAAAATGTCCATTCTACCCAAACTCTTGTATAGATTCAATGCAATCCCAATTAAAATCCCCAAGAGTTTCTTCACAGGCTTGGAAAAAAAAAGTCCTTAAATTCATTTGGAAAAACAAAAGACCCTGAGTAGCCAAAACAACCCTGAGTGAAAAGAGCAACACAGGGGGGATCTCTATACCAGACTTCAAACTATACTACAGGGCTATAGTCATAAAAACAGCCTGGTACTGGCACAAAAACAGACCTGTTGACCACTGGAACAAAACCGAAGATCCAAACTTGAGCACATACAATTTCAGCCATCCTTATATTTGACAAGGGGGCCAAGAAGACACAATGGAGAAAAGACAGCATCTTCAGCAAGTGGTGTTGGCAAAACTGGATCACCACTTGTAGAAGAATGAAACTAAACCCCTCCCTCTCGCCCGGTACAAAAGTCAACTCCAGATGGATTAAAGACCTCAACATGAAACCCCAAACTCTGAAGGTGATAGAAGAAAAAGTTGGCAGCAGACTACAAGACATAGGTGTAGGAAAAGACTTTCTAAATCATATAGCAGCTGAGCAAGAATTAAGGTTGACAATTGACAAATGGGACCTCATTAAACTCAAAAGCTTCTGTACATCAAAAGGAACAATCAAGGAAGTGAAGAGAAATCCCACAGAGTGGGAGGAAAACACCGCAGAAACATCTGACAAAACATTGATTTCCAGAATGTATAAACTACTCAAAAAACAAAGAAGAAAGAAAACAAATGACCCACTCAATAGATGGAGCAAAGAGCTGAACAGAGACTTCATAAGTGAGGAATTAGAGATGGCTGAGAAACACCTTAAGAAGTGTTCAATGTTGCTGGGTGTGGTGGTGCACACCTTTAATCCTAGCACTTGGGAAGCAGAGGCAGGTGGATCTTTGTGAGTTCAAGGCTGGCCTTGGTCTACAGAGTGAGTTCCAGGACAGCTGGGGCAACAGGGAAACCCTGTCTCGAAAAGACCAAAAAAAAAAAAAACAAAACAAAAACCAACATTGAAGAGAAATTATGTAATTATGCGAAATAAAAGCCAAGTGGAGAGAAAAAGAAATAAAGAGATTGCAGATGCTGTAAATTCTAATTAGTTTAAATTCTTGACTTTAATATTAACATCTTAAATTTATGAGATAATATGATTATCTCTTGTCTTTCATGTTTGCACCAGCTTTCCAGCCAGGTATTTTTTGTTTGTTTGTTTGTTTAAACAGAATCCAAGAAAATAATTAATGTTGTTGAGAAATAGTATATTTTGTTTAATAGTGGCTTAAATTTAGACATGTTTACTTCATGCCCACTCAAATTATTAACTTTTCCATTGAAATTTGAATATGTAATTTGTATAAATTAGTAAGGCAAATATTCTGGGATGGATAAATTTTTTCTCAGATTTCAATGTCACAGTATTTAAATTTTAGATAATCTTATAGCTTTGCAATCTTCAAAGCTTTTAAAATATCACAAAGGCTGTTTATCTGTGTTGCAGAATCCATAATTATACTAAGGTATCATAATTTAGCTCCAAAAATGGAAAGCTTAGATTTAAATATTCATTATGTTCCTTACATTATTTTTAACCTAAATATCAGATACATAGGTTAAGAATAATTAATAAACAG
>VZQC01013540.1:946006-1060089 GCA_009823505.1 Rhizomys pruinosus
TGGATTATCACTTATAGCTAAAAATGAAAAAAAAAAAACTGAGAGAAAGATGCAGGACAGTTATGGCAGAATGCATGATCTGGGATGGGGTGGGGGTGGGGGGGGAGGGAAAGGGAAATAAGCCTGAACTGAATTGGAAAAAATGTATGAAATGCACAAAGCATCAATAAAAACTAATTTAATTAGAAAAAAAATAATAATAAGGGGCTGGAGAGATGGCCTAGCGGTTAAGAGCGCCGACCGCTCTTACAGAGGACCCGGGTTCGATCCCCAGCACCCACATGGTGACTGAGAACCGTCTGAAACTCCAATTCCAGGAGAACTCCAGTTCCAGGGGAATCCGACACCTTCTTCTGACCTCCGAGGCATTGCTCGACACAGGTGCACAGACCTACATGCAGACAGTACATTCACACACATACAGAAAAAAAAAAAGTTAAAAAAATAATAAAAAAGAAAAAACAAAAAAAAATCATTTCACTATTGCTTATCAGCCTTTTGACTAAGATCAAGTGTAGAAATCATTTCACCACCCTGGACAATAGTGTCATCCTCAAAGGATCCTCTAGACGTGAAACTGTCCTTGATGGTGGGCTTCCAGGAGGGAGCACTGTCTTTCTAGAAGGGTTCTCTACCCTGGGTTACCATGGAAATTCAGCCACTGACTGGCATCACTCCCGTCCCAGCCCCACACCTGTAGTTCCAAGAGATAAACTGGTGTCTTGCACCCGTGTTTCCTCTCCTAGAGGGGCCGTCCTTACAGTAGTTTACAGGAGGCTCCAGCAGTCTGTTTCCTATGGACAGTACAAGGGAGGTGTATTAGAGTTTTACATTTCTTCTCCCCTACTCACTACAAGATTTCTTTTAGGCTATCAGTTGGTAAGCCAGCTTGCTTAGGTGTTCCCCCCCCTACTCTGTGTTTCCAGTTTCATCTCAGTCATCTGAGCAATATAGGTCTCAAGAATTATAGTGTAAAGCAAAAACTTCTAATGTTTACAAGGAACAAGTGGATTCTCATATCCAAAGTCCACATCTGAGGCTCTTCATGAATTTGGGGCCTGGGTCGGATGACCCCCATTGTGGCTTGAATGAGAAATGCCCCGTAAGTGCATGCGTTTGAACACTTGGTCCCCAGCTGGCAGTTCTGTTTGGGGAGGGTATGGAATTTTAGGACACGAAGACTTGCTGGAGGAAGTAGATCACTGGAACTGAGTTTTGAGATCCGTTGCCTGGCCCAGCTTCGGGTTCCGTTTCTCTGACTCCTGTGATTGGCCAGCTTCCGCTCTACTTCCTGGTGCCATACTTTCCCCATCTTTGTGGACTCTACCCCTCTGGAACCGTAAGTCAAAACAAAACAAAAATCTTTTAAGTTGCTTTTGGTCATAGTATTGTATCACAGGGACAGAAAAGTAACTAATACCACCCCCTCATCCCCAAACAGACCTCCAGAGGAAACAGAGATGGAACAGGCAGTTGATCACCATAGCTTACCACTATGTGACTAAATGGCTATCACTGACTGGTGAGCTCTCAGAAACAGCCTCATTCATGTCTGCTTGCGAGAGTGCCCATATGAACTGGACACTTTAGCCCCACATTTTTTCTGAATACTATTTTCTGCATATCCTGCATATAACAGCCTCAGACAGAAAAGACAGATTCAGCCTTTCCCCAGTAGCTCTTACTATCAACGTGCATTCCCTGCCTCCCGCTCCACACACTAGGTAACTGGGGGGTTAAATCATTGTTCTGACTCTGTATTTCAGGACACTGCCCGTGCTTTTGCTTCACTGTTTTTTTTTTTTTGTTTGTTTGTTTGTTTTTTGACAGATTTAAAGATCATCCCACAACGTAGAACAACTCATTTGACCTGTTTGACTTGGCGCCAACCTTGCTCCAATCCAGAGGTTTCCCATTCTGAAGAATCCCATTAGAACTCCCCAGGGAAAACACCCATTGCAATTGGATTACACCCCAGTCCTTGGAATCAGTTATTAAATAACAATTTCCTTAAGAAACTGGAAGACTTTCCAGATTGCTATTGTTTTCCCGGTAAATTGCCGTTCATACTGGTGTCTTGGAATAGGTCTACACATTCTAAAGTATGCAAGTTTCCATAAATTGTAACTCAGCTTCCTCAGCCCCTTGGGGTTTTTCACTGGCTCTAACTTAGGAAGAATTTTCTTTTGTGGGATCCAAGACCAAGCATTTCCTAAAGACTTTGCTCTGGTTTCTGACCTTCACCTTCCTCCACCCAAGACCAAAGAAAGTGTTTCTGATTAGTGCAGGCGGCCAGCAGCATTCTGTGGGCCTAAGGTTCAGGTAGGGAACAAAGGACCATGAGTCTAAGGTTATTTCTTGGCAGTTGGCACTGGCCAGAGTACATTAACCCTTTGTTTCATGACTAAGATTTCAATTACTCATTCCTGGAGCTTTTTGGAGGAATTGGTTTTGCACATTTATTTGTATTCTAGGAACCACTCCTTACCAAATAGTTGATGGTTAATTGCAAAACACATTCAGCCCAAGCATGTTCATTACCAGCCTAACATGCAGAGGATTTGAAACTTGTAAGTTCTAATTCTCTCCCAATGGCTTGTTAAAACCTGAATGGGGAGCATTGAGCTAGTATTTGGGGATAGAATTTTAATTCTTATTGGGAGATGATGTCCTGGTGATGATGCTGTAGACCCCTGTTACCCCGGATGTGGTAGATGTGGTAGTCTGAGGAGAGCTACGGTCAGCCCTGCCTTCTCCCTCCCTCCAAGGAGTACCAATCTCAGGTAAGATTTTCCCCATTTGACAAAGTTGCAACCGCCTTGCCCATAATTTCTGAAGTCTTGTCTGAACTAGACTCTCTCTCTGCTCCTTCAGGGTAGGAATCTTGTCTCCTCTCCATCCTGGCATCTGTAACCCCCTCCCCACCCCAGGGCCTGGTCCCGGGCCAGTGGACACTGTGAATATGAGTTGGCACTGATGAGGCCGCCCAAGCCCTGCCAAGACTGCTCACGGTACTTTGTCACCAGTTATCCCAAGTCTCATCACTTTCTCCATCATCATGGTCGATAGATGCCTCTTGCAGAAAATGATCCCCAATTTGGGATCTAGGACTTCTGGCTTGTCTGCTGTAGCCAGCAACTCCCTCCCCGCTGCCCCTAGGTCCACACGTCCCTAAAGTCCCCATTTGCTGCAAGCCCTTGGAGAGCCATCCTGCCTGGACTGGGGATGCACAGAGCTAAGCTAGGTTGGCAGCAGGCAGGTCGGCGGTCAGGGTCCTGGGCGTGGGGTCTGCCTGTAGGGTGGGGCCGCGCTGGCCACCGCCTGTCCCCGCCTTCCCCACCCCCAAAGAGGACACCCCTCCTTCCGCCCGGCTCCCCACCCCCGCGCGGCGCCGCCTCCCCGCGCCGCCCTTGCCCGGAGCCTCGCGGCAGCCAGCGCGCAAGGAGCGCCCTGGGATGGGACTTGGAGGCGGCGGCGGCGCAGGAGACGGCGGCGGCGCGGGCTTCTTCCTCGCGTCCGCAGAGCGGTCCCGGAGGAGCGTCGCGGCCCTCGGCTGAACCAGGCGACCGAGCACCGAGACAAGCCCTCGGGACTGCGCCCTGCCTCGCTTCCCCGGCGCGGGCTGCAGGTGAGCGCGGCACGCTGTCCGCAGGGAGCCGGGCTGCCCGGAGGCGCAGACAGACCGAGCCGCTGACCCGGGCTGACGGACGCACGCGGTCGCCCTCTTCCGCCTGCCACCCACCCGGTGGCCTTATGCGGTCCCAACGGGAAACCGAGGCGCGCTCCGAGCCCTCGGCAGCGGGGCAGGGCGCGGGACGCCGAGCGCGGCAGTGACCTCCGAGTGCCCCGTGGGGGCGCTGTGCCCCGCTGCGGGACACCCAGACCCGGGCTACACCGCCTGGGGAATAGGTGACTTGTTGAGCGGGTATGCAATGAGATTCCTATTCACCTGGTAGGAAACAACTGTTTTGCCCAGTAGTCTGATATCAATGCCCGTGTTGTCTTGATTTCCTACTGGTTTTCAATGGCAGCTCTGCCTTCCTCGTATTGTGGAAGAGCCAGAGAAAGGACTTTTTGCTGGAAACCCGGACGACAGTTTGGGGAGAGGACAGGGAAATACGGGAATGACCCCCGGTAAAATCTCCAGGAGTGGGCGCGCTGGGAGGTACTGTCCTCTGAGAGACTCTCCCACCACCCTGAACAAACCCAGTTAGGAGTTCCAAATTGTATTGAATCAGTGATAACTGTGGCAATCCTACAATGCATCCTCACCGAGTGCACTTCCCATCAGCCTTTGAGGAATGGGGCAGTAAAGAAGCTGCTTTGCCAGCGTGAAGAACAGAGGCTTGAGTCTGCCAGGTTCAAATCCCAGCAGCCAAGGTTACCAGCTGGAGAACTTGGAGATAACCAACAACTCTATACCTCAGTTTCCACCTCTGCCTAGTGGAGATGATAAGGCCCACCGGCCTGTGGGGATTAAATGAGATTTGACAAGTAATGTCCTAAGGTTAGATAGTGAGCTCCACCAGCTACCTTTAGAGAAAAAGATAAACAGTGACTTCAGCCCCTCCCTAATTCGGAGAAAAACCTTGAAGGATTGATTCAGTAGGGTTGCAGGTAGTCTATTTGTATCAAAAGGGGATTTCTTAAATGTCAAAGTGCACTGCAGCATTGTTCTCTCTGTCTGCTTTCAAAGGGATAGCTTCACAAAGCCAGGTCAAGATACAGGTGGGTTTGTGGCCTGGAAGGTTTCCTGTAAGCCTCTGTTGCTTGGTTGCTTAGGACCCCAGTGAGGAAGGCAGATGTCCCTGCCCTTCACCTTCCATCGCCTTGTCTGCCCATACTTTTTTTTTTTTTTGGTCTTTTTGAGACAGGGTTTCCCTGTAGCCCAGCTGTCCTAGAACTCGCTCTGTAGACCAGGCAGGCCTTGAACTCCTTGAACTCACAAAGATCCTCCTGCCTCCTGAGTGCTAGGATTAAAGGCATGTGCCACTCAATAAAATTTGGCCTCAGGTCCCCAGGCTACCAGGCCACTCATTTCTAAAAAACCAGGCCTCTGGGGGTTAGGGGTGGGATCCTTTCTTCCAGAGTGGAGACCCAGGCAATCAGGAGCCACTTAGGCCTAAACTTAGTGTTGGAGGTAGCATAGCCCAGTGCCAGTCTGAAGCATCCTTGAACAGTTGTCAGGCCCTAAACCCCTATCAGCTAACAGCATTCATCTCTGCTAGCAAAAGACACTTGAAAGCCAGGCATGGTAGCTCAGACCTATAATCCCAGCATTGAGAGGTGGAGGCAGGAGGATCAGAAGTTTGAAGTCATCCTTGTCTACGTAGTAAATTCAAGAACAGCCTGGGCTACTTGAGACCCTTCCTCCCTCCCCCAAATAAAAATCAAAAGGGGGCTGGAGGGATATAGCACAGCTGTTAAAGGCTAAGGCCAACAACCAAAAAATAAAAATCAAAAGGGGAAAAAAAAGGAGGCAATTGAAATGAGCCCCAAGATTTTAAGAAAGGGAAAGAAGAGCAGCCTGGAAGAAATTTGCCTAGAGCAGTTCTCACTAGTAACTAAGAGACGGCACAGGGTGGTGGGGAAGGAGAGAGGGAGAGAAGGCCCAGCCTCAGGAAAGGCTGACTGGGTAGGCAATGACCAAAGAGATGCTAGGGTAAGAGCTGTGGGCAAGGAAGGGCATCTTGGGAGTTTCCCAGGGATCCCTCCCTGCTCCTGGTGTATAATATATACAGCCCTTTCCCTGGAGTCCTGGCTTTCTGGGGACGCTCAGGGGGACTCCCTTCCCTGTTTAATGTGCCCATGGGGGTGACTCATAACGGTATGGTGGAGGGGGAGGCTGACACCCAAGAAAGTGGTGCATATTTTACTGTTGCTAGGAAAAAGTGAGAGGGAGGCTCCTCCAAGAGTCTGGTGACCTCTTAGAGCTCCAGTCCATGAGGTCATCCTCAATTCTGCAGCCAGACAGCCACCCCAGCCTGAAGGTGGCTCAGCGGCTAGGCTGGGCTGAATTCCAGAGGCCTCAGCTATTGTTGGTAGTAACTATGACAGTGACCTGGACAGCGATGAGGGGGAGAAGGAGTACAGCCCAAAGCACCTCTCTTGACACCTGAAGGATCCGAGTTCTAGTCCCAGCCTCTCATACTTGTAAGGACTTTAAAAAGTGATTGGGCTCTGTGCCTCAGTTTCCACTGTAAATAAGGAATAAGATTGTTGGGAAAACTGATCCAGCACACATAAAGTGCCTAATACAGTGCCTGGTTCTGAGTAAAGACTTGGTGTTTGCTAGCTGTATTTATTATGACATTAACCTCAGTTAGAGACTTCTGAGGTATTAGTTCATAGTTGGCTTTTTTTTTTGTTGTTGTTGGTCTTTTTGAGACAGGGTTTCCCTTTTTTTTTTTTTTTCAATGTGTATGAATGTACTGTCTGCATGTTGGTTTGTGCACCCGTGTCATGCAATGCCTTGGAGGTCAGAAGAAGGTGTTGGATTCCCCTGGAACTGGACTTAAAGATGGTTCTCAGCCGCCATGTGGGTGCTGGGGATCGAACCCGGGTCCTCTGCAAGAGCAGTTGGTGCTCTTAACCGCTAGGCCATCTCTCCAGCCCATAGAGACAGGGTTTCCCTTTAGTCTCAACTGGCCTGGAACTCTCTCTGTAGACCAAGCTGGTCTTGAAGAGATCCGCCTGCCTCTGCCTCCTGAGTGCTGGGATTAAAGGCTTGGGCCACCACGCCCTGCTAATTCATACGTTTTAAGGGTCAAATGAAGTAGTTGATTTGTCCAACACTGTAGATATTTATTCTGGCTGAGCTGATAACTTCCACTCCAGGGAATCCAATGCCTTTTTTCTGATCGCCACAGACACTGCACTTACATACATATAGGCAAAACACTCATGCACATATAAAGAAAACAGGAAAAAAAAAATCAGTGCCTGAGCAGGTTGAAAGTTCTAAGAGTATTGTCAGAGGCATCGTAGTCTACCTGGAATGCAGCTCAGTGTCTATTGAAATACTCTTGTCACTTTAGGTTATTGTGATAGTTCCCTGTGGCTGTTACAATGAACTGCCGCAAATGTAGTGCTTCATACGAGTTCAGTCCTGGAGCTCAGAAGCTGAAATGGTCTCATGGGACTAAATTAAAGTGTTAGCAGGACGCTGGCTTCCTGTTGGCTTTAGCAAAAACCTGTCCCCCCATGTTTTCTGACTTGTAAAAGCTGACTTCACTTCTTGGCTCCTGGTCCCTCCTTCCATCTTCAAAGCCAGGAGCAGCATCTTCCAACCCCTCTGTCCCTGTGTCCCTCTCTATCTCTCTGTCTCTCTTTCTCTCTCCCTGTCTGTCTGCCCCTCCCCTTTATTTTCTTCTTCCCCATTACCGTCTCTCTCTTACAGAGACCCTTATAATTCTATTGAGCACGTGTAGAAAGTGAAATCTGATTTTCTTGTCTCAGACTCCTGAGATCATCCACGTCAGTGAAGTCTGGTTTCCAGCCCTCTGCTTCTTCAAACTCGGACCAGAAGTTGCTCCTTATGTGTTTTATGTGTTTTCTCCCTTCCTTTGATTGGCCCCCAACTTTTAACGCTGTTTCCTCATGTTGACGCTGTTGAGCTCTTGCTGAATTTTCCAGCCTAGAAAATTCTAGCTCCTTTTCTTCCTAGATTTCGAGTGAAATACAAGGAGTGCCTCCCACACAGGGCAAGCAAGGCCTCTGCTAAGAAAATCACCAGCTAATGGTATTGAACTTCCCTGAGATTCCCAGACAGTGTTTATTAGTTTCCTAGTACCAGTAACAAGTTACTGCAAATGTAGAGGCTTGAAACAACACAAGTTTACTAGCTAATTGTTCTCGAGGTCTGAATTCTGAAGATTTTTCACTCGGCTAACACCACCACATTGCTGCCTTTTTGGTTTTCTCTTCTGCTTCTGTTATTAAGGACCCTTGTGATTATGTTGGGATTGAATAATCCAGAGTTACCTCTATAAATTATTTTAGTATTTTATTTTATTGACAGAGCCTTGCTGTGTATTGGTCAGGCTCACCTCAAATTCATGATTCTACAAACTCAGCCTCCTGAGTGCATATATCCCAGGAATATATTCTACAGTGCCTGCCATTGGTCTGTCTGAAAGATTTTAAGGGTCCTGGTTAGCAATTTTAATTTCTTTCCTTGCGTAGCATCACAGTCGTAGATTCTGGGGATTGTGACAGGGACACCTTTAGAAAGCCATTATTCTTCCTACCACAGGACTTGAGAGGGAGCTCAAGAAAGTGGCCACTGATGCAGCCTCGTTCTTATGATCATCCCCCTCCAGGGACGCAGAGCGGCTCTCTCAAGAGAGAACTCCATGAAACGTTCTTCAGATTTCCTTTTTCAACTCTGATTTCTCTCTTTCCGTTGGTTCATGGGAGAATCCAAGAATGGAGCCAGGCTTAGTACTACAGAATCATCTGTTAAGGAAATTCATAAGCGTTTATGTCTGGGCACGTGGTTCAGTGGGAGAGTGCTTGCTTAGCATGTGTGAGGCCTTGGGTTCAATCTCTAGCATTTTTGGGGGGTGCCGGGAATCAAACTCAGGACCTCGCAGCATGCTAGGGATGTGCTCTACCAATTGATTTACAGCAACAACCTAAGTCCCTAGCACTGAAAAATAAGTAAGCAAATGAATGAATATATAAATGTATGAAAGGATGTACAGGCTGGGTGTGGTGGTGCATGCCTTTAAATCCCAGCACTTGGGAGGCCAAGGCAGGCAGATCTTTGTGAGTTCAAGGCCAGCCTGGTCTACATAATGAATTCCAGGACAGCTAGGGCTACAGGGAGACCCTATCTCAAAAAGATGCTCCCCCCCAAAAGAAAGATGTACAGGCCTTAGTTCGATGGGGTTTTTACAAAGCAAATAATGTACCCCAGAAGCTTGTCTGTGATCCTAGATTAGCTGTTACGTAGTCCCCACCCACCAAGGTTCTGCTATCATAATAGATAAATTTTTGTTGCTGTTACTGTTTCATTTTATTGTCAAGCCCTGGCTGGCCTGAACTTGTTATATAGACTGAGCTGGCCTTGAATTCACCTGTTGGGATTTCAGGAATATACCGTCACATCTGGCTATAGATTAGTCTTTATAATCAGACTTCTTGGGGATGAGTCCATACATAAAAGTGCACAAATCAAGGATGCAGTTGGATTAATTTTCATGATGTGAACACACGTAGACAGCAATCTGATCTATTAGCAGGTTGGTCCTGGAACTCAGAAACCTCCTTCATGCCTGTTTCTTTGCACTATTCTCCCAAGTATAGCCAACCATAGCCACTATCTTGATTTCTGTGACTACAGATTAGTTTTAAAAATTATTTATTTTTATTCTGTTTTATGTGCATGAATGTTTCAGCTCCACGTAAGTGTATCACATTGAGTGTAGTGCCCACAGAGGCCAGAAGAGGCATTGGATCTCCTGGAACTGGGGTTATGGTCAGTTAGTGGCCATGTGGGTGCTGGAAACTGAACCCAGATCCTGTAGTGTTCTTAACTTCTGAACCATCTCTTCAGCCCCTAGTTTTGTCTGGTTTTGGATTATAATTTGTTCATTATTCCTACTTTATCATGATATGGGTCTTGTTATATATGAAGCAGTAAGTTGCTGTTTCTACCTGCTACAGAAGAGCTCACTGTTACAATTCATCTGTTCCATTGTTAAAGTTTATTATTTTCTTTTTTATTTTTATTTATTTATTATTTATTTATTTATTTATTATGTGTATGAGGGTATGTCTGCATGTAGGTAGGTACATTCTTGTCATGTAATGCTGCGGAGGTCAGAAGAGGGCGTCAGATTCCCCTGGAACTGGAGTTAAAGATAGTTCTTAGCCGCCATGTGGGTGCTGGGGATCGAACATGGGTCCTCTGCAAGAGCAGTTGGTGCTCCTAACCGCTGAGCCCTTTCTCCAGCCCCATTAGTTATTTTCATTCACACTTTATTTTGAAAGGATAATAATGTACCCAGTATTTCAGTTTTTATGAACTCCATTCAAGCAGCAATGAAAAGACACTGTATGGAGGTATGGGTTGGGTTTGCAATGCTGAAGAGTGCATGTGAATGTGTGTATGGTGTGTGTGTGTGTGTGTGTGTGTGTGTGTGTGTGTGTGTGTATGTGTAGTGTCCCTGAAGGAGTGGCTAAGGTTAGCAATATAACACAGGGCCAGATTACAGGGCTTTGAGTGCTGAGCTAAGCAGTCTAGATTGGATTCTATTGGGATGTGAAGCTGCTGAGAGTTGTTAAGCAGGAGGATGCTAAGCACGATACTGTGCTGGCAAGATGCAGGCTAGCACTGGTGCCAGAGTGGTCAGTGGGACAGACTTAGAAATAGTCTGTTCATTAGGATTAGATTCAGCTACAAGTTGCAGAAAAGACAGCAAGTGTTTAAAGAAAGGAGATTCTTTCTTTCTTTCTTTCTTTCTTTCTTTCTTTCTTTCTTTCTTTCTTTNTGTCAAAGGATTTATAGGAGAATTAAAGCCATGTGCATTAATTATGATTGGTGGTAGATAAGAATGCCTGCTTCACTGAACATTGACTAGGGTAACATGTTCTTTTTATTTTTTTTCCCAAGAAAAAGTGAAACATGGAGAGTAGTATTTTTAGAAATTAAGTTATTTTTCTGTTTTTTACTTTCTTTTTTTTTTTTTGTATTTTTGAGACGGGGGTCTCCCTTTAGTCCCAGCTGGCCTGAAGCTCACTATGTAAACCAGGCTGGCCTTGAACTCACAGAGATCCACCTGCCTCTGCCTCCCGAGTGCTGGGATCAAAGGTGTGTGCCACCACACCTGGCTAGGGAGATTATTTCTGTCTTGAGTTCAAGAAACCTGGAGACTGGGAGTCCCAAGCAGGTGTGGGGTCAGGGACTGTATGAGTCACTTTTCTGTTGCTGTGATAGAACCACCATGACCAAGGAACCTTATAAAAGGAATAGTTTATTTGAGGTTATGGTTGATGGTTCCAAGGGAATTAGAGTCCATTACGGCAGGAAGGCTGGTGGCAGGAGGCGCCCCGCCAGGAGCAGAAAGCAGAGCTGCACATCTCCAAGTACTCACGGGAGGCAGAGAAAGCAACTGGAGGTTGGCAAGGCTTTTTGACCACCTAAGCCCTTCCCCCAGTGATGAGCTTCCTCCAGCATGGCCCTCACCTTCTAAGTCCTCCCAAAGAAGCACCACCAACTGGGGACAAAATGTCTGAATATTTGAAGCCTATGGAGGACATTCTCATTCAAACCACCACAGGGACCTATTCTTCTCTGACTTGTTTCTTTTACTTCAGGTGTGGGGTCAGGGACCTACCCTTCCCTGACTAGTTTCTTTTACTGGGCATGGCTTCCATTTCTATGGTACCTCATGGTTCAGGATAACTACTTAGTACCCAGAGACGGTGCTCACATTCAGGACTTGAGATGCCCTTCCCAATGTTAAAGACAGCTGTGAGAGGTGGCAGGCATCATGTCCACTTCTGTCCCTCTGGCCAGGGACCTGGCAGATCAATAGGGAGGACTGGGACTTGGGGTCCTTATCCCAGCACATCATGTGTCCAGTTGGAAAGTGAGGTTCTTCTGCTATTTGACTAGGAGAAGGCAGAGAAGATATTGGGGCCAGACTGGCAAGCTCTGCTAAGTCCTTTGCAGATCGGTGTGAATACTGGTCATATCTAGGGCTGCGACTGTGGGAGATGGAAAAGGAGGGGGGATGTAGAAGACATCAAAAGAAAAACAGCCACTGACCAAACACAAATGAAAACTCCACACGGGTTCAGTGTGAGACTGGTGAAGGGAGAGCTAGGGGAGAAAGGACCAAGTACCAGAATGCCAGGAGATAGGTTTTGCTAAAACCCAATTCTTTGGAAGAGAGGAAATTGTCTTATAACCGAGTCCTTGCAAAGTCTCTCCAAGGACATGGGGCTCTGTCAACTGTTTTTGAACAAAGTACTATTCAGAGAAGACACATTAGCCCCAAATGACCTCAGTCATGGTCGTTTTGGATCTTTATAGAAATAAACGGACTTAAAAAGTGTCAGAAATTTCCACTCTGAATTCAGTAACTAGTCTTGAGGGTGAAGTGTCCTGGTAGCAGGAGTTCAGTAATGTTTCGTATCATATTTTTAAAAGTCATTTTGGGGAACAACATAATGAGTAGCTAAGTTGTAGAGATTACGAATGTATGCTTTCAAGATATATTAAAAATCAAATTGTCCTTATATTCTACCTATTCATTGAGACTGTTGCCTGGGATAAAATTTCATATATCATATATGGATTCAAAACCAGCTGTGTCCTAAATGACTTAGAAGTGAAGACGCTGAGTGCCTCAGAAGGCATCTTTAGTGTTAATAAGGTATCTGTGTTAGAGAAGTGAACAAAGAATTTAAAAAACATCATTTAATAAAACCACAGAGAACTTTATTTTATAGAACATTTTTCATTAAAAAGCATTATTTCTGGGAGGCAGAGGCAGGCAGATCTTTGTAAGTTCAAGGCCAGCCTGGTCTACAGAGTGAGTTCCAGGACAGCTGGGGCTACAGGGAGACCCCGTCTTGAAAAAGACAAAAAAAAAAGCATTATTTCTAAGTTAATATACTATTTTATAATTTTAAATGTTTTAAATAGGTATCTGTACCACATGACACATTACTATAAGCTATTTGATAGTTTATTTATATCCTAAATAGGTATAACTACCTTCCTTAATTGACTGATAGACGTAGGAACTGTGAAAGGATAATACTCTATTTAGAGCCAAATTCAATAGTAAAGTCTTTATAAACTGTGTAATTATATTATATTATTATATATATATTTTATTAATTATTTTATTTGTGTAATTATTATATTTGTGTAATATATAATTTATAATAATATATAAATATATAATTAATATATTTGTGTAATATAATTACAAAATATTAATTATATTTGTGTAATATAATTATATTATATTAATATATTAATACAAGAAAGCTCTGATATCAGCAATGAATTATTCTGCCTAGGAGATGTTGGCTAGGGGATCCAAGCCCCCAAAATTATAAAGGCCTTTGCCTATAAGTGGGATATATGCAAGGAGAAAGGTGGTGTGATGGTTAATCCTGGGTGTCAACTTGACTGGACTAAGGAACAAATAAGAGAAAAAGGATCTTCGGATTGGACTACCTCAACCTGGATGGCCCACCCCAAATGTGGGTGTTACCTTCTGCCAGCAGGCAGTATTAAAGGCCATGGCAGAGGGAGCTGGTCCCTTTTTCCCCCGTGGCTTGCCTCTCTCTCACTGGTGAGTTTGTCTTGCTGCTGTGATCAACCCTTCAGATCCCAGCGTGTACTGAGACTGGCAAATCTCTTGGAATCCATCCGGCCTTCAGCACCAGATTGGGACTACTGAGACATCCAGCCTTGCGGACTGAGCAGTTCCCTGGATTCTCAGCCTCTCCAGTGCAGCTCAGCTACTGTTGGACTCCTTGAACTCTGTCATGTGAGCAAATCAATAAATTGTCCTGTTGCTTCTGTTTCTTTAGAGAACCCTGACTAATACAGGTGGTAAGTCCCTGTTGTCGAAGACCTGGTGTAAGCATGAAAAAATGTTTTGAGAGGTCACTTGCTAATGTACAACTGGCCTCTGAAATGCCAGAGAGCATTACCAAAGGCCACTAAAGCAATACAGCAAAATATTGGTCTCCTTGAGACAAGCGAGACTCCTCTGTCAGTATCAGTTACACCTCAACTGCCTGGAGATACTGTGCAACAGTGGCAGCTATGTGTTTATATATATATATCCCAAATCTAATTGGCTATTAGCTCTCTCCTTGGAGGAATAATTCACAGCGGATACCACAAGCTTATGTCCTCTAGTGGTTAGGAGATGTTACAAGCCACAATAAGAACTTGTCACCCTTTATAGAGAAACCACAGTTTGTGGATTAGCATACCATCCAAGCATCTGTGTCTATGCTCACAGCTTAGCTTGCCATAATAATTAGTACTGCTTAAATGCCTGTACATCTAATTGCTTGTGCTTTGTTAGTAGGATTAAAAAGGTATCCCTGGGGGCTGGAGAAATAGCCTAGCAGTTAAGAGCACCGACTGCTCTTGCAGAGGACCCGGGTTCGATCCCCAGCACCCACATGGCAGCTGAGAACCGTCTGTAACTCCAATTCCAGGAGACCTCCAGTTCCAGGGGAATCCAAGACCCTCTTCTGACCTCCGCGGCATTGCACGACACAGGTGCACAGACTTACATGCAGACAGTACATTCATACACATACAAAAATAAATAAAATTAAAAAAAATTAAAAAGGTATCCCTGGATAAGCTGTCGACCCATGAAGGGGAACAACCTGAACAGACTAGAGTCCAAAATGACATCTCCAGAGAAAATAGACTGTTTTGCTTCTCACCCACTTGTACCCCTTTCCCAAAGCCTAGGGAACAACTTGCGGAAGAAGAGGCATGGTAAAATGTAAGGGCTGTGGAGAGACTGGGGTGAATTGTGAGACTACAGCAATATAGACTGGACTCCTATTTGATCAACATGCCTGTGCATACAAGCTTCTCCAACTGGACTATGGGAACCTTGGGTTGTTCAAAATTTGGACATAGATACTTGCAAATTGGTTTTACATGAATGTTACTTACATTCATTGCTTATGCTTAATAATTTGGCTCGCTTCAAAAAAATGCACCAATTACCTAATTGTATGGCAAACTGAGTAACGTCAATGTTATCTGAAAATAACTGTGCTATTATATTGTAGAATCCCTTAAAAAATAAAAAAAATTATATATTGGGAGTCAGAGAGATGGCGCAGTGATCAAGAGCACTGGCTGCTTTTCCAGAGGACCTCAGTTTGGTTCCCAGCACATATACAGCAGCCAACAACTATTCTAAACTCCAGTTCTAAGGGACCTCTCTTTTGGCCTCTGAGGCTGTTGCATGCACATGGCACACTTACATCCATTCAGACAAAACACTTATACACATAAAATAACTAAACAGATTTTTTTTTTGTCTTTTTGAGACATAGTCTCCCTGTATAGCTCCAGCTGTCCTGGAACTCACTCACTATGTAGACCAGGCTGGCCTTGAACTCACAGAGAAAACTAAATAGATTTTTAAAAATTATATGTTCAAGGGGGTTGGAGAGATGTCGCAGTTTGTTAAGAGCATTGACTGCACTTACAGAGGACCTGGGTTCAGTTCCCAACACCCACATGGCTGCTAACAACCTTCTGTAACTCCAATTCCAGGGGACCCGATGCCATCTTCTCACCTTCATAGGCATTTCATGACATGGGTACACCTACGTGCATGTAGACAATACACTCATACACAAAAAGTAAACAAAATATTTAAAAGTTGTATGTTCAAGTTGGTCAAGAAATTGCATGTGGGGGTGGGGTCCTCCCATTAGTAAAATGGGATGCTTCATTGAGATTGCCTACACATGGACAAATATAGTATGTAATGACATCGGTCTGAGCAACCAGTTTGTTTTGACATTTATTAATCTTGTATTGAATAAGCATTTACCTAACATTTACTGATTATCTAAAAATTTATTTACAAGATTTGGTGCCCAGCATGTGGGAGACACAGGCGACAGTGTGTAATCCCAAGGAGCAGCTCGTGTGTAGGCAGGAAGTGACCCATGGTAGGATAAAGGAAGTGCTGACACAGAAAATCAGTCCACTTCTGTGCTATAGGGAAAATCAATCCTTGGGAAAACGTGAGAGTGTTTTATTGCCTGGGTGACTTATGAGCACTGAGGGCTGAGTGCCATCTTGATTAATGCGGAATGTAAATTCTGCTTGCCATAGGACCAACATGAGCAAAGGCACCCAGTGTGAAAGAATGCAAGTGCTTCAAGCTCCAATTGGGAAGCTCCGATGTGGACACCTCCATGTTACAGAGGTGATCCAAGATCAGTTGTGGAGGGACTTGAATATAAAGTTGTTGTTGTTGTTTTTAATGTGTAGCCTGGCCATACCCAAACCCCAAAAATGTGAAGAACCTGCTCAGTGAGGGCATTTCAGCAGCTCCTGGAAGAGTCTGAGTGTGAACAGCTAGACTGCAGCGTTGGCTTCACCTTGGGAGCAGCGGGGCCTGGACAGGAAGGCAGCAGAGCAAGGAAAGAGCGCGCATGAATAAAGTGGGGCTGTAGACGGAGGACAGCTCCAGCTCTGACCTGGCTGTGAGCCACTTAACCTGTGGGGTAACCGTGACCATGAAAGGACTTGAGTGGGAGAAGATGAGCTTGCGTCTAGACACACTGAGGTGGCAGTAAGTCTTTACCTCTGGTTGGGAGTCACAGACAGACACATCAACCTCCATAAGAACCAAGGTCTAACATTTAGAGCTGCCTATATACTATGGATACCTTTAAGTCCCAGCAGACACTGGCTTCCCATGTGCTGGCCATGTAGGAGATGGTGGTCTGGCAATAGGTGGGAGGGAGATAGGAAGACCTACCTCTGAAGTTCATGCCTCTCAGCACAGCCTTATTCCCTGTAAATATGTAGTGTCGCATATTGACATATGCTGGCAGGGCCTGTGAGAGGACACAAGTTTAACCTGGTAGCTAAAAAATTTCAAGCTGGGGGAATCTCTCTCTCTCTCTCTCTCTCTCTCTCTCTCTCTCTCTCTCTCCCTGAGGTAACAGAGGTAGTCTTTATAGTTTTGCCAGCTGACTAGCTCTGAGGCTTTAAGGTATCTCTGTCTTTATTTTATTTTATTTTATTTTATTTGGTCTTTTTGAGACAGGGTCTCCCTGTAGCCCCAGCTGTCCTGGAACTCACTCTGTAGACCAGGCTGGCCTTGACCTCACAAAGATCTGCCTGCCTCTGCCTCCCAAGTGCTAGGATTAAAGGCATGCACCACCACGCCCGGCTCGGTATCTCTGTCTTTACATTTTAGCGTTCCATGTACAAAGTCAACATCCCATCTACCTTGCAGAATGACGGTGGAGAGCCAATACGAAGACAATTAAACTCCCAGTTCACTGCCTGGCTTGTCACACAGATACTAAATAAACACTAGTTCCCTTCCCTCTTTCTTTTCATACATGAGCAGGACTTACTACCAGGAAGGTGTGTTGTAGGCTTCAAGGATAGCAGGGTTTTTGCTGGCCTGTGGTCTCTTTCTCACAGAGGAACACCATTTTCATGTCAGACCTCTTCTATCACAGATGCCTAAAGCCCAGGGAGTTATGACACAAGGTTGCACAGGCGTTGAGAGCCAGGCCTCTCAGTTCCAGGCCCATTGCACACACTGTTGGCTCTGGAGGGATGCAGCTTGCCTCCTGAGTCAGAGCAGTGATGCTTAGAAGAACCCACAGCTGCCAGAACGCTCTCCCCAACCCTCCCCGCCCTAGGCTCTTGGTAAAGCTAAATGAAAAGACTCATTGTCCCATGGAAAGGAGAAAAATTGCTAAAGCGAAACCCAAAGCCCTTGTATTATTTCAGACTCTTCTTTCTGTGCTCCCAGATGCTTCATGGAAGCTGTTTGGAGGGAACTGACCTCGGTTTCTCAGCACAGCAGCTCTCCTCATGCTTATGGATGAAAAGCACTGCTCTCAAATGCGTTTCATTTTCCGCTTAGACAGTGCCTGTTGTTCAGATGTTGACAGCTGTAAATGCCAGCTATTGGCCCGAGGGTCTGCATTGACTTATTTTTATCTTATTAAAAATCGAAAAAAAAAAAAAAAGCCGGGCGTGGTGGTGCATACCTCTAATCCTAGCACTCAGGAGGCAGAGGCAGGTGGATCTTTGTGAGTTCAAGGCCAGCCTGGTCTACCGAGTGAGCTCCAGGCCAGCTGGGACTAAAGGGAGACCCTATCTCAAAAATACCTCCCCCCAAAAATCTATATTGTCTGATACTGATATTACTGTTATTATGTTAGTATCAATATAGTATCTTGTCCATATTTATTTACTTTATTAGCACATATTAATTATGCAGAATAATGGGTTTCATTATAGCATTTGCACGTACATATATAATGTGTTTAATTATATTTCTCTTCAAATACCTTTTCTTGTTTCCCTCCCAATCCCACTTCTATTTTCTTGTCTTAATTTTTTAAAATTTATGTCTGTATATGCACATGGGCATGTATGTGAGGGTCAACGGACAGCCTTGTGGTTCTCTCCTTCCACCTCTACATAGTTTCTAGAGATTGAAATCAGCTCTTCTGGCTTGAGCAGCAAGTGGCTTTATCTGCTGAGCCAGCTCAATGGCCCTCATGTCTTTGCATGTGTGTGCACGTGTGTGTGCATGTGTGTTCTAGTGAATTTAATTAGAGTTTACAATGTCTACACCACTGATAAAAATGTCTCTCCCTTTCCTCGCAGCCTTCACCTACCTACAGATCCTCAGGGAGGGACCTGACCTTGTGAGCATCTCTCCTCTCCACGTGAGAATGTTGATGTTCCCAGGCTTGTGCAGATAATCCCAGCTGCTGAGAGTTCAGGAATGCTAAGGCTATGTCCTGCCCAGAAGGCCGCATTCCACAGCACCCTACTCCTTCCTCCAGCTCTTCTGCAATGCCCGTCCTTTATTTTGT
Organism: Rhizomys pruinosus; assembly: GCA_009823505.1. NCBI lineage: Eukaryota > Metazoa > Chordata > Mammalia > Rodentia > Spalacidae > Rhizomys > Rhizomys pruinosus. The sequence goes on from VZQC01013540.1 coordinate 964,610, forward strand.
AATAGCTTTTTTCAAGTTTAACTTAGAATAAAATTCATTAATTTTAGATGAAATTTGAATAAATTTCATGAAATATTTAGCTTCCTTGTAATCATAATGTACACCCTTCCACAACCTCTGAGATATACGTTGGACTTCTTTATAGCTGGTCCTCTTTTCAACCACTGGCCCAGGGAACCACTCGTCTTCATGCAGACATGTAGTTTTGCTCTTTGTTAACTTTCATATAATCAGAAACATTCAGTTAGTCTTTCTGTCTGGCTGCTTTTACTTGGTGTAATTATTTTGAGACTCACCCACTCAGTCCTTTAATTGTACAGTAGGATTCCATCATGTGGATGCACCATCGTTTGTTTTCATTCATCAGTTGATAAACATCAGATTGTGTTCAGTTTTCAACTAGAAAGTCTTTTTTTTTCATTCAGGCAGTTTTAATAAAGTGTTATATAGGTCTACTCCTGCATCTTCTCGATGCCCTCTTCCTTGTATACAGGTCTACTCCTGCATCTTCTCGATGCCCTCTTCCGTGTATACAGGTCTACTCCTGCATCTTCTCAATGCCCTCTTCCTTGTATACAGGTCTACTCCTGCATCTTCTCGATGCCCCCTTCCACGTATACAGGTCTACTCCTGCATCTTCTCGATGCCCTCTTCCTCGTATACAGGACTACTCCTGCATCTTCTCGATGCCCTCTTCCTTGTATACAGGTCTACTCCTGCATCTTCTCGATGCCCCCTTCCACGTATACAGGTCTACTCCTGCATCTTCTCGATGCCCCCTTCCTTGTATTTTGCCCTTCTCCTTTCCCGCTTGTCGAGATTTGGCTTTCCGTTCCACGATCTTTTTTGGTGTTCGTCCAGCTTTAGCCTGGTGATAACCTCCTTGCTGGGGTGAATGCCCACATGGACAGTTGTGCCATTAGCCTTTTCCCGCTGCACCCGCTTGGTGTAGATGACGTGTTTCTTCCTATAAACCTGGACCACTTTGCCAATCTGCTGACCTTTGTAGTGCCCTCATCCAACCTGAACTTCGTCATCCTTTCAAACGGGCATGGACCGAACGTTGTACTTCTCTCTCAGCTCTTGGAAAGAGGGGAGGACATAATCCTCGTCTGAGAAGGTGCATTGAAATGCCTTTTGCAGTTCTTGCTTCGGTCAGAATTCACAAAGGGATTGAATTTTATTTTGGCAGCTGCTGCTTCAGCGATGGTTGCAAAGAGGAATAGCCTAGAAAGTCTTTGTACGGATGTGTGTTCTTGTCTTTTGAGTGAATATCTTCAATCTGGACTGGTAGAGGGATAACATGTGGTTTTCCTGGTATTGAAGCATTACCTAGGCTGTCAGACTTTCTGTGCTAAAGCATGGCTGGAAAGGGACAATTGGTCACCCTGTGCTGTATCATTTGCTAAGGTTTAACTTTATGAAAAACTGCCAAATTATTTTCTTCTGAAATTACAAAGCATTTTGCATTCCTACCGAGTATGAGGGTTCCAGTTTCTTCACACTCTCCAATACTTAATTATATCAGTCTTTCTCATTGCTGTTATTCCAGTGGATTTGTTGTGGTATCTCATGGTAGATTTCATTTGCATTGCTCTAATGATTAAGGATATCTTTTCTTGTTTGTCTTCCATTTATCTTCTTTGGTGATATGGCATATAGTTCTTCAAATCTTTTGCACATTTTAAGTGTTATTTTCTTTTTTATAAAAGATATAAATATTTTGTATTAACTATATAAATAATTCATCATATATAGTGAGTATTCTCTTCCAGTTTGTTACTTAACATGTCATTTCTTTTTTCTGTTTTTTTGAGACAGGGTCTCCCTGTAGCCTCAGACTTTCTGGAGCTCACTGTGTAGACCAGGCTGGCCTCGAACTCACAGGGGGATCTGCCTGCCTCTGCCTCCTAAATGTTGGGGTGAAAGGTGTATGCCACCATGCCGAGCTCTACTTAATACTTTAATTTATTTTATTTATTTATTTAAAAAAATTTTTTTTGGTCTTTTCAAGACAGGGTCTCCCTGTAGCCCCAGCTGACCTGGAACTCACTCTGTAGACCAGGTTGGCCTTGAACTCACAAAGATCCACCTGCCTCTGCCTCCCAAGTGCTAGGATTAAAGGCATGAGCCACCACACCTGGCTTCTTAATACTTTTAAAGCTGAGAGCTTGGCATATGGTATTCAGTCTTCTAAATGTAATTCTAATGCACAATAAAAATGAGCTGGCTTCCAGAGTCAAATAGGCCTTTTTTCTTTTTTCTTTTTTTTTATCAGCAACTCGGTTTCTGAACACTTTACTCAGTTATTCGGTTTGGTGTTCTTGGTTTGCTTGGGTTTGTTTTTTATTATTTTTTGCTCCTGTTTTTAAACTCTGGGAACTGGTCTTTGCTCACCCTTGCCCTGTCACGTCTATAGCAGTGGAACAGCTGTGGCCTTTCATGAATCGATACCTGGGGATTTAAAAAACAATTTAAAGGATTGATTTGTTTTTATTTCATGTGTATGAGTGTTTTGCCTTCATGTATGTAAGTGCACCTGTGTCATGCAATGCCAGTGGAGGTTAGAAGAAGGTGTTATATCCCCTGGAACTGGAGTTATGAACAGTTGTTAGCTGCCTTGTGGTTGCTGGGAACTGAACCCAGGTCCTTAGCAAGAGCAGCCAGTGCTCTTAACTGCTGAGCCATCTCTCCAGCCAGGGTACATTGGGCCAGTCACATAACTGTGGGCAAGCTACTTACTCTTACTGAGCCCTTTGGGAATGTAGGAAGAATATTAGTTAATTGATTGAGTGAATATAAGTAAAGCATTTAGAAGTATCCAGCATGGGGTTCCAGCCTAGCACAGAGTCCAAGCCCTTAGTCACAGTGTCGTGCTCCCTCTCAATAAACATGTGTAGGCAGGGTGTGGTGGCACACAGTAGGCTGAGGCAGGAGGATCATGAGTTCAAAGCCAGACTAGTCTACGCAGCAAAATCTTATTTAAATCTCATTTAAAAGAAGGATTCAGGAGGTTGGGGCTGGGTGGGGGAGGCTGGTTGTGTTATGCTACCATGTCACCTCCATGGGAATTTCTTGGGACACTAATGCTTAGTACTTTGTACAATGTGCTATTAACAGGCCGAAGGAGTGTTATTATGATATACATTTCTTCCGTTTTCAATTCCAAGATATAGAACATGCCTGTGATTAATTGACAATAAATTTAGTTGTTAAAAACCTTCAAGATAAGCCAGGCATGGTGGCACATGCCTTTAATCCCAGCATTCGGAAGACAAAGGCAGGTGGGTCTACCTCAGTTCAAGGCCAGTTTGGTTTACATAGCAAATTCCAGGCCAATCAGGACTATATGGTGAGACATCATCTCAGAAAATGAATAAACAGGGGCTGGAGAGATGACTCCAGTGGTTAAGAGCACTGACTGCTCTTGCAGAGGACCTGGATTTGATTCCCAGAACCCACCTGGTGGCTAAGAACTGTTTTTAAGCCAGGTGTGGCGCATGCCTTTAATCCCAGCACTCGGGAGGCAAAGGCACATGGATCTCTGTGAGTTCAAGGCCAGCCTAGTCTACTTAGCTCCAGGCTGTCTGGGACTAGAGGGAGATCCTGCCTGAAAAAGACCAAAAAAATTAAAAAAAAGAACAAACAAAACCTTCAGGATAGCTTGGTGACCAAAAGAGATAAAATTTGCCACAGTTCCTGCCCTGCCTAAGGTGCTCTGGAGGACCCTCCCAAAGAGGTTTCCTGAAGTTTCAAAGGGACAAACAGATAAATGGCATTTTGACCATAAGTGGCACATGAAAATGAGGGCAACGGAGCTGCAGCACCCCGGCTTCAGGGACACCCAGAGACCTCCCTCCCCCTTCACCCAGAGACCTCCCTCCCCCTTCACCCAGAGACCTCCCTCCCCCTTCACCCAGAGGCCTCACTCCCCCTTCACCCAGAGACCTCCCTCCCCTTCTTGTGTTGCAGCTTTGCCCCTGTTCCCCTTGAAAATGGAGAAGATGCTGGTGGGTGGCTTGCTGCTGCTTGGGCAGCTCCTCCTCCTCCCCACACTGGCAGGAGCCAGAGAACGACCCCACGCCAGGTTCCCCTCCAGAGGCAGACATGCTCGGACGCACCCCCAGACAGCACTTCTGGGTGAGTGAGGGATGCCTGTGCTAGCTGGCGATGGGTGGTTAATGGAGAGCCCTGGACCAGAGAGCTCTTCCGCTGAGGAGCTCTCCTGACTCTTGGTCCTCTGTTGGCTGTGCTGGGGCTAGGGGTGGGGTCTGGGATCCCGCTGGTGATCTGTCCATCCAGAGTTGAGGATGGGGGGGAGGTAGGGGGCCGTACCTGTGTTTTCAAATGAAAATTATGACTCTTCTACTTTAAAGCTTTGAGTTAATCTGGGTCTCATGCCTCTTCTCCAGTACACATGGCAAGAGTCTTCATCTAAAAAGATCCTTGCTGAACTTATCTGGACAAGGGTGTTATGAGAAAAGTTGTTGTAAACTTGTCCAGATAAGTCTGTTTGTCTTCCTGGACATGGTGCATGGGTTAAAGCAGGCACAGGGAGAGGTGGGGCTTTGGAGCTGCAGCCAGAGATCTCAGGGATGGAAAATAGCCGGGCTTTCATCGACTGAACATATTTTCTTCAGAAAGGGAATGCCGTGAAACAGCAAAATCAGCTGGGCCGACACGCAGGCTGGGCTCCGCGGAGGGAACCTGTTTTAGCACGGATCTGGATTCAAGGTCTGACACTGTTACTTAAACGTCAACTCTGAGGTTCAGTTTCCTTATCTGTAAAATGGGAACGGAAAGTCACCCTCAGACATTGTCGTGTGGACTGAATGAGGTCTCTGTAAATTCTAGGTACGAGCTAAACACGGGCTTTAGCACAACTCTGTCCATGAAGATCTTTGAAACAGCAACTTACATTTATAGCTTTCAGGCAGCCATGAGAATCTGACCCTCTAGGAAAGTTCTTTGGGGAATCGCATCTGAAATTACAACCAGGGACCAAAGGGACTGGAAGAACCCTGCTTTGAGAAGACGCGTTCTTTACTGACGTTGACTGAATGTCAACCCTGGGTCCTCCATTTCTTTAGTCTTCTGCAAGTGCCTGTTCCGTAGTGGAATAAGCATAAGCCTTCTGCATATATTGAAAAGCACTGGAAAGTGCTTAGCACATTGACTAAAGCGTCTTCTAAACAATTTCAAGATGTTTGTACAATAAATGTATGTATTAAATATGAAAACAACAATGTACTTGATGCTTCCTAAATCACCAGCTATGACTGCATAGTTGAGTTTATTTTTACTGTTTTGTGACTCTAGGAGTGGAACTCGGGACCTTGTACATATTAGGAAAGCATTGCATTGCGGAGCTATGTCCCAGTCCCACAACCAGGTTGCTAATGGACTAATGAGGCTGGCCTAAGCATGAGCCACCACCGATGTAACTGGAAAAGTTCATTTTTTTCCGTTGGCTCTGAGTCTCTCTGTATCTCTAGTCTGTCTCACCTCCCCCATACCTGCGCCCCCCCACCCGCTTGCACACACACACACACACACACACACACACTCACACTCACACAAGTGAGTCTCTGTATGGGTAACTGCTGGACTTCTGAGATGCCTCTTTTTCCAAAGGCCCCAGTCTCCACATCCAGCATCACTACCCTTTCTCATTTTGCTGGGGAATGAGTCAGGGACAAAGGGGATGGGACAGCGCACATCTGCAACTTGGGCTTGGCAGCGGCATGAGTGTGCAGTTGCCTTTCTGTTCTCTGAGCCTCGTATGTGGGCTCTCGGACATGTGGGGAGGCTGTTTGCTCACAAATGAGGTTGAAGCCATCATGAAACAGAAAGGCAGACACGGTAACAGGCCAGGCAGGGTTCCGGAGTGCAGTCTACTTTGGAGAGCACTCTGAAAGGACAGAGAAGCCTTGCCTGTTGGCAGGCTTTGTCCTGATCACACGACCTTCTTTCTCTTCACCCTCACGCTATGGTGTCTGTTCTAGTTTGTCTTCCATTGCTGTGACAAAACACTCTGACCAACACCAACTTGGGGAGGAAAGGGTTTATTCAGCTTACATCTCTTTCATGTGTGTTTGTGTTTCTTTTCTACATTCAGAACATTGTCCAGGCCACATTTCACTTCTGGGACAAATCATTTAGCTGTATTTGTGGCATCTCTCAGCATGATGTATTCACTGGCTATTTGCTTGAGTGTGTGTATCTGAAACTTTTAACAGAGTAGAAACAGCATTGTCTTTTAGGTTGATTTTTTTCGTTTGAACTTTTTGTTTTTAAAATGTGTATATTCATATTTAAATTCAAACCAGAGGCTTGGAAAATTTTTGAGCCAATTGAAAACAGTACATTTAGGGTCAGTGAGGTTGCTCAGCAGGTAAAAGAACTGGCTGCTAAGCCTCGGTTCAATCCCCAGAATCCACCAGATAGAAAGAGAGATGACTCCTATAAGTTGTCTTCTGACCTCCATATGTATTCTGCGGCATGCACGTACCCAAACACATATACACATACACCCACATACAAATAAATAAATACATAAATAAATATGTAATCTTTTAAAAAAGCAATACCGGGGGGCTGGAGAGATGGCCTAGCGGTTAAGAGCGCCGACCGCTCTTACAGAGGACCCAGGTTCGATCCCCAGCACCCACATGGCGGCTGAGAACCGTCTGAAGCTCCAATTCCAGGAGAACTCTAGTTCCAGGGGAATCTGAGACCCTCTTCTGAACTCCGCGGCATTGCACGACACGGGTGCACAGACTTGCATGCAGACAGTACATTCATACACATACAAAAATAAATAAAATTAATAAAGAAAAAAAAAAAAAAAATAAGCAATACCGGGACTTGGAGAGATGGCTCATGGTTAGGGCACCCAAACTGTCTTGCCGAGGACCTGGGTTCGATTCTTCAGTCACCCAATGGTGGCTAAGAGAACATCTTTAAGCGGGGCGTGGTTGGCACATGCATTTAATCCTAGTACTTGGGAGTCAGAGGGCAGGTGGATCATCTGTGAGTTCAAAGGCCAGCCTGTGTCTAACAGAGTGAGGTTCCAGGACAGCTGGGGCTACAGGAGACCCTGTCTCAAAAAATTAGGAATGAATGAAAGAAAGAAAGAAAGAAAGAAAGAAAGAAAGAAAGAAAGAAAGAAAGAGAGAAAGAAAGAAAGAAAGAAAGAAAGAGAGAGAGAGGGGAAGGAAGGAAGGAAGGAAGGAAGGAAGGAAGGAAGGAAGGAAGGAAAGGAAGGAAGGAAGGAAGGAAAAGAAAAGAAGTGAAGTTAGTGAAAAGAATATCCCTGCCTTAAATTTTGCTATCTATTTAATATCTCGCCACATATAACATTCTTGGAGTCTTGCTTTTCATCCATTTAATCTGTCATGATTTTTTTGGTTTTAGTGTTAGGGATTGATTGAACCCAGAGCCTTGGGCTTGCTAGCAATTGCTTTACCATTGAACTATATCTCTATCCATGGAATGTTTTGATTGGCTTATAGGAAACATTTTGACTCTGTACCCTGGTGACCCTCCGGACCTGAAGCTTGCAGGTGCCAGCTTTCAGGCCAACGAGAAGGCTAATGCACAGCACATTTTCTAGCTCAAGCTCCTTCCAGGCCATGATGGTCAGAGGTAGAATCAGAGCTGCACTTGTGCTACTGCAGAGCCCCCAGGGTTCTTCCCGTTTTACCAGTGGCACACATCCTCTTCCCAGTTCCTCCCTCAAGGTGATGCTACCTGAAAGCACATTGTCCTACCCCCCAATACTGCCTACATTATATGTGCACATTCGTTCTCTTTGTCACATTACTGCTCTATAGAGTAGTATTGTTGCCAGGGCAACCAGTGGGGCATAGCAGCCTTTTTGGAAACTCATTTAGTCTTGATACCCTTTGTTCCTGAGTGAGAGTACAAAGGTTATTCTTTATTTCTTTTTTCTTAAGGAAAAACCATTAAAATATGTGTATGTTTTATTTGCCTGCTCGTGTATATATGCACCATGAGTGTGCAGGTACATGTGGAGTCCAGAAGAGGGCGTCAGATCTCCTGGAACTAGAGTTACAGGCAGTTGTCATCCATTTGATGTGGGTTTTCTACAAGAGCAACAAGTACTCTTAACATCTGAGCCATCTCTCCAGCCCCAAGGGCTATTCTTTCAATGGTGTTTTCATATAAGATATAATCCTGTGAACTTTCCTAGGTTTGCCTCTTCCAAGATTTTGTTGAAGCACTTCTTCCTTTCTGTACTTACCAGCTTTGCTCACGTTATTTCTATCAACATAACCTTGAGATCCTTTCCTTTCCCAATAATGGCTTCCCCTTGCACCTGTGCCACCCACTCAAAATTCATGTTTGTGTTTCACGAAACCACTTGGTGACAGTATGACAGTAGATTCAAGAAGTGAGTAGCAGGGCTGGAGAGGTGGCTTAGCAGTTAAGAGCATGGGCTGTTTTTGCTGAGGACCTGGGTCTGATTCCCAGCATCCATGTGGCAGCTAACAACCGCTTGTAATTCCAGTTCCAGGGGAATCTGACACCTTCTGATTCTGCACGCATTGCATGACATGGATATACTTACATACATGTAGGCAATGCATTCCTATACATAAAATTAAAATAATAAATAAAAATTTTAAAGGAGTAGCAAAGATTTAAAATACTTTATTTCTTATTTTTATTTTTTGTGTATGAGTGTGCTCTTAACTACTGACTCATGTAGCAAAGGTTTAAAAGGAGAATTCCAGCCGCGTGTGGTGGTGCACCTTTAATCCTAGCACTTGGGAGGCAGAGGCAGGTGGATCTTTGCGAGTTCAAGGCCAGCCTGGTCTACAGAGCGAGTTCCAGGACAGCTGGGGCTACAGGGAGACCCTGTCTCAAAAAGACAAAAATAAAATAAAATAAAATAAAAATAAAAGGAGACTTCCTCTTAAGTCTGGTCAGGACACAGTGGGAGCTGGGTCACTACCTCCTCCCCACACAGACATTACCAGGCAGAATTCCAGAGGTGTTCAGGGGCTCAGGCAACAGAATTCAGTTAAATTTCTTTATAAATGTTATTTTGCTACTTAAAATTGAGTTAACGAAGGAAATCCAAGGATTCACTTTATATAGCTCTAAATATTGCTCTTGGAAACCACAGTGCATCCTGAAACACATTACATTTTGCATATACCTATAATTAAGCCCCACATCAAAATAGTAGTTGGGAGCTGAGGAGATGGCTTCCTGGGTAAGAATACTTGCTGCTCAAACGTGAGATTCCTAGTTTGATTCCCTAGCACCTATGTAAAATGATGGGTGTGGCCACACATGTGCTTGTAACCCTTTTGCTGAGGGGGCAGAGACAGGAGAATTGCTGGGGCTGGCGGGTTCCAGCCAAGCTCCAGGTCCTGTAAGAGACCCTGTCTCAGGGGAATAAGGAGGCGCATGGGAGAGCGAGACACCTGATGTCCTCTTCTGGCCTCTGCACGCGCACAGTCAGGCACACACCCATGGTAGGTACATATCATATATGCACACCAAAAAATAGTAAAATTGCCATGCATTTCATGTTAGGAGCAAAAACCTTCTAAGTTACAGTGTCATGGTAGGAATTGGCTGGTCTGGATAATTAAAGATGAGGGCTTCTCTTAGCTTGATAATTATTACTATTTTCAGGTCCTGGCTTCCAGTAAACAAGCAGAATTTCCACATCCTCAAACAACACCCCTGAGTGGCATTTGTTGGCATCCATGGTGAGGGAGGGAAAGCAGATGACAGAAGCCTTGAGACTTCTTCACTCTTGGGGAGACCCACTCATTGAAGCCACCCATTACCTCTCTTGAAGGTTTTCTTTCTTTTTTTTATTATGTTTTAAAATTTATTATTTTTATTATTTATTTATTTATTTATTTATTTATTTATTTATTTATTTATGTGTTTGAATGTACTGTCTGCATGTAGGTCTGTGCACCTGTGTCGTGCAATGCCGCGGAGGTCAGAAGAGGGTGAGGCAGGGATTCCCTTGGAACTGGAGTTAAAGACGGTTCTTTGCCGCCATGTGGGTGCTGGGAATCGAACCCGGGTTCTCTGCAAGAGCAGTCGGCGCTCTTAACCACTAAACCAACTCTCCAGCCCTGAAGGTTTTCTTTCGTGACTACATTTTGTGTATCCTTCCTCAAGTTTTCTGGTTTTTATTTTCTTTCTTCCACCTGGAATATCTTTCCTCTGCCAACACCCATTATCAGCTAGGGTCAAGTCAAATACTGATTCCTCTCTCTTCCAGCAGGCAAGACCCACCTTCAGCAGGCCACACACACCGTGGATCCCCTGCCAAGGAGTCCACCCTGTCTGCGTTATATTTCAAGGGAGTAACAGTGGTGCGTACCTCAGGGAGATTGGCATTCCAGTTATTTTTATACTGGCCTCGTGTTTACCACTAGACTGTGACTCCCTGGAAGAGAGGGGCTGAGTACTTTACAGAGATCATAGCACGCAGAGGGCAACTGTGATTAGTCAGCCCTTGGAGGAAAGCACTGCAAGGTGATTCTTCTTCTTTTTTTTTTCAATTACTTTTTTTTTCATTTTTTTAACAATAAGTAATAATTTATGAGTACAAGCATCCTTCATGTAAAACCAATTTGCAAGAAGTTGTGCCCAAACCCACACAGCCCAAGGGTCCCACCATCCAGCTGGGGGGGCTTGTATGTTCAATCAAGTTGATCAGATGAGTGTCTGGTCTATATTGCTGTAGTTTCACCATTCACCCCAATCACAGCCCTTACATTCTACCACGCCCCCTCTTCCGCAGAGTGTTCCTTAGGCTTAGAAAAGGAGCACAGGTGGATGAGAAGCAAAACAGTCTACTTTCTCTGGAACTGTTGTCTTGGACTCTGGTCAATTCTGGCTATTTCCTTTCATGGGCTGACAGTTTGTCCAGGAATAACCTTTCGATCCTACTAATGAAGCACAAGCAATTAGATATATAGGTATTTATTTATTTATTTGATATATAGGTATTTAAACAGTACTAATTATTATGGTAGGTTACTTTGATATAGACACAGATGTTTGTATGATATGTTAATCCATGAATTACGTTTTTTTTCTGTAAAATATGATAGGGTCTTACTGTGGCTTATAACATCTCCTAACCACTAGAGGATGTAAGCTTGTGGCATCAGCCATGGGTTATTCCTCCAAGGAGAGAGCTACTAGCCAATTAGATTTGGGATATACAGGCATATGGCTGCCACTGCTGCACAGTATTTCCAGGCAGGTGAGGTGTAGCTGGTGCTGACGGAGGAGTCTTGCTTGACTCAAGGAGACCTATATTTGCTTTATTGGTTTAGTGGCCTTTGGTAACACTCTATGGTATTCCAGAGACCAACTACACAAGGTGATTCTTCTTTTTTTTTTTAAATATATATTTTTAAATTTTATTTATTTTTGTATGTGTATGAGTGTACTATCTGCATGTAGGTTTGTGCACCCGTGTCGTGCAATGCCGCGGAGGTCAGAAGAGGGTCTCGGATTCCCCTGGAACTGGAGTTCTCCTGCAATTGGAGTTATAGACGTTATATACTCAGCCGCCATGTGGGTGCTGGGGATTGAACCCAGGTCCTCTGCAAGAGCAGTCAGTGCTCTTAACCGCTAGGCCATCTCTCCAGCCCCATGTGATTCTTCTTATGTGCCGTATTGTGACACAGAAGCGGAGGCTCTGAGAGGTTAAACAATTTATTAAACTTATCAAAGCTTCTGCAAACCAGACAGAACTGGTGCCTACCCTTCTGTAAAAGGATGCATGGCTTAGTAGCACATGTGCTTGGAACAAAGAAAAAGGTCAGCCTCTGCTGAGGACTTTTTGTGAAGCCCATGAGATGCCTTTGCACTTGACCGAGGCGCGGCCACAGATTACAGCGAGCTTCCATTCATCTCCAGCCTTTGCTTTGATTCTGCCCACAACTGGTATTAGTATCTGATGACTGACTTTGTTATTTGGATGAATCGTTATTTATCTATTCATTTATTTAATGGTGATGGGGGATAGAACCAAGGACCTTAGACATGTTAGATAAATATTCTTTGTAGACACAGAGCTATACATCTCTACTTCTGGATGATTCCAGTCTAGTTCTTTCTTTTTAAAATTTTTTCCTTATTTTAGTGTGTGTGTGTGTGTGTGTGTGTATGTGTGTGTGTGTGAGAGAGATAATATATAGAGATAATAGAGATTATATATATATAGAGAGAGAGGGAGAGATAATATATAGAGAGATAATTGAAAGATTATATATATAGGGGGGAGAGAATGCACAGGTGCTTGCACCCATATGTGGAGGTGGAGGACATCAGGGTCTCTCACTGAACCGATGCTAGGGTGGTCAGCAAACCCCAGACATCTTCCTGCTGCCCTCCACCAGTGCTGGGATTATAGGCCAGTATGCACCACACCCGGTTTTTTTTTACATGGTTGTTGAGAATTTGAACTTCGGTCCTCAGGAAATCTGATGTCATTCTTTTTCCTGTCTTTCCATGCCCTTCTGTGTGGGATACTCGAGGCTATCCTTCCTCTTTTACTCCCCAGGTAAGAGAGACAAAGAAGTACCATAATTCTGGAGGCCAAGGAGGGAGAAGTTTGGGGGTAAGAAGGGTGTGGCAATTGGGGCAGGCAGGGGCTCTCCGGCTCTGAACTTCACTGTGCATTGGAAGCCACTGGAAAGCTTGTTGGAATATGTACAGGATCTCACTTAGCAGATCTTGCCTGAGGCTTGAATGGCTGTTATTTCTAGAGACTCCAGTATAAGAAATCTCTGAAGTGGGGTGGAAATGGGTAGGAGAAAGGCCTTAGGAGATGCTGTGGAGTGTGAGCCAGGAAGACGATTCAAGATGAATAACATCTGCAGGGAACATTGCAGCTGGAGAATGAACTAACTGCAGGCTGGGTCCACCCTTCTGAAACTTTGAAAATAAGCTGCTAGCGTTTTCCTACTGAGGGGGAGTTGGCAGAGGTAGACTCCATGCCTGCATGCGGAGCCAGCCTCTTCCTGCACAACAGATTGAATTGGGTATCTACAGGGCACAGTTGGCTAGAGTGTGTCTTTATCATCAGAACTAGTTATAAAAGTGAAGGTTGATGCATAGAGCATATGCGATTGCCTGAAATGCCTGGTCGCTGCAAACCTTCAGCAGAATCAGTGGGACACGTAGACCCAGTGGAGAGACCAGCGCAGACATGCCGTTCCCCATCAAATGAGCTTTTCATGCCTGCTTAATGTATAAACCAACTTCTCTGTTATCATTTATTTTGATAAACCATATGAAATGAAATTCCTCGTTCCTATCTTGTGATTAATGCTTGGAGAACCTACAAAGTATAGTATCTGACTTCCAATATGCCACAGATTAAAAAGCTTTCCCAGCCAATGAATAACGAACTTGATTTTTTCTCCTACAGAGTCTGCCCCCTCCTTGTGCCCCTCTGTTCTCTGTTAAAGTCTTTCCTCATCTCTTTCCTATTTCATAGCTTTCCGTTATCTCCTCTTCTCAGATCTCTGCCTCCCTTTTTTCCTTTCTCAATTCCCGAAGGCTGTATTCTAAGCTTGCCCAGGTAGTAGAGGTGAAGTGGGACCCCCGGGGTCGGGTCAGCCACCCTACTCTCATTTTCTTATTTCCCCTGTCTCCAGAACTAGTAATAATGATGGCAGTAATGGCAATGAGGGCTGCTGTGGGATTTTGCTGTTGTTCCTTGCTTCATTTTTTTATTGTCGTTTTTCTTTTGCATCTACTACCTTCTGGCACTGCGCCATGGCTGATCACACCTCATTGGGCACAGCGCTGCTATCCCCATTTTGTAGATGAAGGAACTGAGCCTTCGAGATGGTGAATGTCTCATTCAAAGTCATAAATCTACTGAGCAGCCAGAGGTAGAATTTGAGAAGCCAACTTGGAGTTTCCTCGACCCAAACCCTTAAGTATAACCATAGATAGGTCCCCCTGTGCCAGCCAACTGAATTGGGCTTGTCTTTCGGGTCTTAATAGAAGCATTCCTAATCTGGGCAGAGATGTAAAACCTTAACTGTGCATTCTGACCTCATGCCCTCTGTTCCGTCACTGCTCTTACACTACAGGGCGAGTCCCCGTTTCATCCCCTGTGTGGATTGCTGCTGTATCAGCAATTCAGCAGTAGCCTGGCATACAGCAGGCACTCAGTACACACCTGTGGGAGAAGTAAATGAACTAGTTAGTGGCTGGGCAAAGAGGACTGCATCTAGAGAGGAGCCACTGGGCTGGAGAGGATTTCCACAGCCGGGACACGTGGAAAATAGTGGGAAGAACTGAAGATGGTGTGGTGCTCTATGAAAGCTGCGTGGTTTCTTTTCTCTTCAATTTGTGTGTGCACGCGCGTGCGTGCGTGCGTGCGTGCGTGTGTGTGTGTGTGTGTGTGCTTATCTGTGTGTGTGCTTATCTGTGTATGTGTGTGTGTGTGTGTCTATGTGAGTGTGTGCTTATCTGTGTATGTGTGCATGTCTGTGCGTGTGTGTGTGGGGGGAATGCATGTGAAGGCTAGAGGTCAATGCTGAGTGTCCTTCTCAATCACTTTCTTCCACCTTTGTTTTTTGATTGTCTCTCGCTGAATCTGGAGCTCACCCACCCAGCTGTGTGGGATGACAGAATGAGCCCAGAGACCCACCTGTCTGTGCTCCCCATAGTGCAGGGGTTACGTAGGTGCTGAGGACCATGCTCAGGTCACCGTGCACAGCCCATCGAGTCATCTCCACAGCCTCCACACCCCTCCTTTTCAGCCAGGGTTTCACTACGCATCCCAGGCTGGTCTGGAACTTGCCCTGTGGCCCAAGCTGGTCTGGAACCCATGATCCTCTTCCCTCAGCCTCCCAAGTGCCAAGATTACAAGTGTGTGGCACCATGCCCAGCTCTAGTTGCTTTTTCTCTTTGGCTGAGTTCATCATTCTTTTTGTGGTTGTTTTAAAGCTTTTATTTCCTTGATGCAGCAAGTTAGGACCATTTGCAAACTCAATAAGATGTCTTCAGTGTCTTCAGCGTCTTTCTTCAAGTCACCATCAAAAATATTAAAAGAATTTGTTCTTTAGTCCTAGCACTTGGGAGGCAGAGGCAGGCGGATCTTTGTGAGTTCAATGCCAGCCTGGTCTACAGAGTGAATTCCAGGACAGCTGGGGCTACAGGGAGACCCTGTCTTGAAAAGACCGAAAAAAAAAAAAAAAGAATTTGTTAGCATTTGCTCTTCTCTTTAATTAGATTTTTGATTAGAATACAAAGAGATGGGTTTCATCATTGCATTTTTCTTTTTAACAATATTTAATATTTTTATTTTATGTGTATGAGTATATTGCCTGCATATGTGTAAGTGCACCCATATCATGTAATGTCTGAGGTCAGAAGAGGGCATTGGGTCCCCTGGAACTGGAATTATAGATGGTTGTTAGCTGTATTGTGGGTGCTGGGATTCGAACCCAGATCCTCTGCAAGAGCAGCCAGCACTCTTAATCTCTGAGCCATCTCCCCAGCCCCGGGCATTGCATTGTCATACACCTACATCATTGTACTGGCTCTTCTAACCTACATGCTTTCCCCATCCCCCTCCCCCTCTGTGCCCCTTTCCCCTCAACACAGCCCCTAGTTCTGCTTTCAGACACGTTTATTTCATTACCCCCTGTGCTGGATGGCTTTGGTGTCAACTTGACACACCTGGGTTGAGGGAACCTCAATTGGTGAATTGGCTCCATTGGATTGGCCTGTGGCCACATCTGTGGAGTATTGTCTTGATGGCCAAGCAGTGTGGAAGGGCCCAGCCCACAGTGAGTGGTGCCACCCTGGGCAGGTGGTTGTGTATGGTATAAGAAGGCAGGCTGGGCATGAGCCAGAGGAGTGAGCAAGCCAGTGAACAGCATTCCTCCATGGCCTGTGCTTCAGCTCCTGCCTCCAGGTTCCTACCTTGGGCTCCTTAAGTGATGAACTGTGACCCAGGAGATGTAAGCTGAATAAACACTTTCCTCCCCAAGTTGGTGTCAGAGTGTTTTGTCACAGCAATGGAAGACAAACCAGGACACCCCCTTTCCCCTCAAATATTTATTTTTATTATTTTTACTTTACGTGTATGAGTGTTTTGCCTGCATGTGTGTATGTGCACCACGTGCATGCCTTGTGCTAGCAGAGGCCAGAAGAGGGTGTCACATCCCCTGGACCTGGAGGATGGTTGTAAGTTGCCATGTGGGTGCAGGAAGTCACACTGGGGTCCTCTGCAAGAACAGCCAATGCTCCTAACCACTGAGCCATCTCTCAAGCCCCATTATCCTTTCTTGCATCTTCTCGCTCTCCCTTTCAACCTGTCCCTCTTC
Organism: Rhizomys pruinosus; assembly: GCA_009823505.1. Lineage (NCBI taxonomy): Eukaryota > Metazoa > Chordata > Mammalia > Rodentia > Spalacidae > Rhizomys > Rhizomys pruinosus. The sequence continues at coordinate 980,980 of VZQC01013540.1, forward strand.
TCTCATAGGCCCTTTTCTGCTACTCTTATGTTACACACACACACACATACACACACACACACACACTCTCTCTCTCTCTCTCTCTCTCTCTCTCACATCTAAATCTAGATTCTGCATATGAGATAAAATGTGATGTGATTTGAATCTAAGTCTGGCTTATTTCCCATAACATGTGAATGTCATAATTTCATTTTTTTTCCCTAAGACAGAGTCTTTCTGTATAGACCAGGCTGGTCTTGCATTCACAGAGATCTGCCTGCCTCTGCGTTCTGAGTGCTGGGATTAAAGGCAGATACCACCATGCCTGGCCTCTGTAATTTTACTCTTTAAAAAAATATTTCATATCTTTATCACCAGGCATGGTGGCGCACGCCTTTAATCCTAGCACTTAGGAGGCAGAGGCAGGCGGATCTTTGTGAGTTCAAGGCCAGCCTGGTCTACAGACTGAATTCCAGGTCAGCTGCGGCTACAGGGAGACCCTGTCTTGAAAAGACCAAAAAAAATTTTTTTCATATTTTTATAATGTTTATGCAAAGAGTATCTTTTAAAAAAGTCATATCTAAATATTTAATGATTATTGCAGAAAAATGCAAAAGAGCTAGTTTTAAACATTGCATGAACAATCAATCTATAAATATTTACTGTCTTCTTCACTAGAAATGTTCTAGAGATTCCAGTAGATTTGTTGGGGCTGCTGGAGCAGTGCTTCACAGACTGGGTGGTTTAATCAACACACATGCATTGTCTCGCAGAGCTTCCGGCTGGAAGTCTGAGGTCCAAGTGTTGGTAGGTTGGTTTCTTCTAGATCTGTGGCCTAGGCTTGTGGGTGGCTGTCTGCCTCATGCCTTCACCTGGCCTCTTTCCCCTCTACCTTTATGTATCTAAATCTTCTTCTATTTAAACAATACTAGGCACATTAAAGTATCCCCCATGACCTCATTTTAACTTAATAACGTTTTTCTGTTTTATTGAGGTAGGGTCTCCCTGTCACCCCAGCTTGCCTGGAATTCACTATGTTGACCATGCTGGCTTCCATCTCAGAGATCAGCCTGACTCTGCTTCCCAAATGTTGTAATTATTAATTACAGGTCTTACTCTGTAGTTACCTTTCCTAGGCTGTCTTTGAATTTATGACAGACCCCTGCCTCAGCCTTCAGAGTACTGGATTACAGGTATAAACCACCATACCTCTTTTTTTTTTTTTTTTTTTTTTTTTTTTTTTTGAGACAGGGTCTCCCTGTAGCCCCAGCTGTCCTGGAACGCACTCTGTATACCAGGCTGGCCTTGAACTCACAAAGATCCGCCTGCCTCTGCCTCCCAAGTGCTAGGATTAAAGGCGTGCGCCACCACGCCCGGCTCATACCTGACTCTTAATAATCTCTTTTGTTTGTTTTTATTTTTGTTGTCTGAGCTAGAATCTCTTGTAGCTCAGCCTAGCCTCAAGCTCACCATGTAGCTGAGGATGACCCCAGCTGTCCTAGAACTCCCTATGTAGACCAGGCTGGCCTTGAACTCACAGAGATCTGCCTGCCTCTGCCTCCCAAGTGCTGGGATTAAAGGTATGCACCACTACACCCAGCCCCAACCTTGAATTCTTAATCTTCCTGCCTCTGCCTCTCAAGTGCTGAGATTTATAGGTGTGAGACACCACACTTAGCTCTATTATTATTATTATTTCTTTTTTGAGACAGGGTCTCCCTTTAATCCCAGCTGGCCTGGAGCTCGCTCTGTAGACAAGGCTGGCCTTGAACTCACAGAGATGTGCCTGCCTCTGCCTCCCGCATGCTGGGATTAAAGGAAGAGACCACCACGCCCGACTCTTAAGACGGTTCTTAGCTACCATGTGGGTGCTGGGAATCGAACCTAGGTCCTCTGCAAGAGCAGTTAGTGCTCTTAACTGCTGAGCTATCTCCCCAGCCCCAATACCTAGCTCTTAATAATCTCTTAAGACATTTTTTTTTTTTTTCTTTTCGAGACAGGGTCTCCCTGTAGTCCTAGCTGTCCTGGAACTCACTCTATAGACCAGGCTGACCTTGAACTCACAAAGATCTGCCTGCCTCTGCCTCGGAGTGCTAGGATTAAAGGCATGCACCACCACACCCGGCAAGACATTATTTTCAAATATGGTTATATTCTAAAGTATGGGAGCTAGGATTTCAGTTCTGAGAAGATTCATTTCATCTCCTAAAAAGTCGGTTTGCTTCCCGATTTATGGAGGAAATGTATGCCACCTCCTGCATTTTTCCTAAATAGCTTGCTTTTCCTTTTGGATGCACCTGATAATTCCCATTTCAGGGTGACATATGGTTCTTGACTTGCATCAGGGAAGTATAAGCATGTTCAGACTTGAGTGGAATGGTCCTTATTAACTTACAGTTGCAGCTTTAGGTCATTAAAGCAGGTCCAGCAATTCATTGTATTGCCCAGTGACTGCAGATGGGAAATGAATATAACGTAGCCAGGGAGTGAATCAATTTGAGTAAGATTTTGCAAAACTTAAGAATTGGAACCATGAGCTGAGAAAAGTCTTCTTTCAGTACATCCAGGGGAGACTGATTTGTAGGACAAGATGAAAGGCAGTCAGTGTGTATATTTTGGCTGCCCAGAGTTCAGTGGGGCCTGGGAGGGTAGAGGGAGAAGTTCTCATAAGCCCACAGTCAGCCAGTGAGTTCCAACATCAAAGAAGAATCCGGATGGTTAGATATACCCAGAGCTGAGGCACAGGAAGGGCTGTGGGAAGTAAGATGAAGGTTGGCCTCGGATAGCTTGGGCTCAGAGCCAGGAGGGGCCTACAGAAAGGCACGATGGATTACGTGCACTGTGGGCAATGGGCCATGAGGCTGTGGGGATGAGCCCAGAGGCCCTTTAAGTCAGGTTGGGTGGTGAGTAACCGCAGAGGGATCCTTCCAAAAGGAATTGGACCTGGCAAGGACCCCAGGAAGCTGCTTTCCATCTCTGGCTCTTCATTCTCCAGCACTGACACTGGGGCTAGTGCCCTGCTACATGACACATTCATTGAAGAGATACTTGTAAGAGAGGACTCTATAGTCCCAGGCTGGGGTTGGCCCAGTGAAAGCTGAGGAATCCTTCCATCTTAGAGTTGTGGGGAGGGTCCTGTTTACCTGCATGCACCTAGAGTCAGGGGAGTCCAAATGCAGGCTTTTGTCATTGTGACATGATGCTTTCATCTCTACAGTTCACCCCGGAGAACTAGAGAATTAAAAACAAAAAAATCGCAAGCCGGGTACAGTGGTACATGCCGTTGTCCCAGCACTTGGGAGACAGAGGCAGGCCGATCTCTGTGAGATCAAGGCAGCCATGTCTGCATAGCATATTCCAGGGCAGCAGTGGTTACAGAGATATGTATCATGAAATTACCTCATGCCACTTTTTGTTGAGCCACACTCACAATTACCACTGACTACATACAGCATGTGAGCCGTGGGTGGGACACGCTGTCCTATGTGACTGTCTCACTCTCTAAATGAAGCAGTCTTTCCACTCTCCTGTTCTTTTTTTAAAATTTTTATTTATTTATTTTTCATGTGTATGAATGTACTGTCTGCATGCAGGTCTGTGCACCCGCGTCATGCAATGCCGTGGAGGTCAGAAGAGGACATTGGATTCCCCTGGAACTGGAGTTAAAGACAGTTCTCAGCCGCCATGTGGGTGCTGGGGATCGAACCCTGGTCCTCTGCAAGAGCAGTCGGTGCTCTTAACTGCTAGGCCATCTCTCCAGCCCTTCACTCTCCTGTTCTAAACAGACTTGGAATTGTCTCCCAATTGAGAAAAGATTAGGGAATATCCATCAGTTTTAGAAAGTGTTTTAGATATACTAAAATCACTTAGTTCTCATATACTATTTTTGTTTCATAATTTGCCTAATTTCACCAATTTATTCAACAAACATAGAGAGACTCTATAATGTGCAAAGCACTGTTCTGGGCGCTAAGAATTATGCAGGGTCATGCCAGGGTCCTCTCTGAAGCTCACTGTCTGTCTTGGAACTCACTATGTAGACCAGACTGGCCTTGAACTCACATAAATCCACCTGCCTCTGCCTCCAGAGTGCTGGGGTTAAAGGTGTGCACCACCGCGCCCAGCTACCAAGCTGTGTTTTAATAAGCTACACAGTATTCCATAGTAAAATGTGCTCAGTGTTTTTTTTTTTCTCATAGATCATAAACCCTTAGCATAAACTTCTAAAGAAGCATCAAGAGCTGGAGGTAGGTGTGTGTCTTGTAGGGTGCTAGCTCTTGCAATACCTGACTGAATCTTCTGGAATATTATAGTCCCTGTGGTAGCAGGGAGAGCCCTTGGGCCTGTGAGAAGTAGAGCTTAGGGCGGGCCACCCTGTGGGAAAAGGAGAGCCTCAGATGCCACAAGCTTGTTGTCTAGGCATTTCAGAGGGAGTGCCCAGACGTTTTCTGACAGTCTTGAAATGTAGTGCGTGGGACACTCAGCACCAACTGGCACCACTCTGGGGAAGTGGGTGGCACACTGTGGTACATACACTGCATGCCTTCACCCTAGTAACACAAAAAAGGGAAGGAAGGGGAGAGGGAGAGATAGTAAGTAGTTTATCTGGGATACCTGAAAGATAAGATCATAGTTTGCATCTGTTCTACATGAAGGACAGTTCTCACAGACACTAATAAATACCAGTAGAGTCTGAGCTTTCCTTAGCCCAAGGCAGAGATTTTTGACTGACTCACTCTTCGTTTCTTAGGTTTTACCTGTACCTGCCAATTACTCTTTGGGAAAAAACTCTTGAACTGGCAGGTGCTGCCCTGCCAAGGGGTAGGAAGCAGGGATTTGGAAAACTTTGAGCTTGTCTCAGCTAAGGAAATGTTTTGGCCCATTTGGGGTTCAGAATATTAAGGGAGATGCCCTGTGCCCTTGGAGGTGAGGAGAGGTTTACCGAGAAACTCCAAAGGATGGACCCAAACCTCTTGCCATCCTTGTAGATTCTGAACTATGTCTTACCAAAAGCTTTTCCTTTGTCTGTTGGCATTATAAAGAATGTTTGTGGCGGGTGTGGTGGCGCATGCCTGTAATCCCAGCATTGGGAGGCAGAGGCAGACGGATCTTCATGAGTTCAAGGCCAGCCTGGTCTACTGAGTGAACTCCAGGTCAGCCGGGACTAAAGGGAGACCCTGTCTCAAAAAGACCAAAATAAATAAATAAGATTTCTTTAAAAAAAAGAATGTTTGCTACTTTGGTTTGATAATGTGATGGATTATGTCATTAGGTTTTCCAGTATTAGACAAGTATACTTTTATAATAATTTACCAAAATAATTATTTTAAAGAGTTTTTAATAATCTACTTGAAGATAGCATCTTGCCAGTGTATTTTTGTGCTTTGACTCATAAATGAAATTGGCTAGTTCTGTGTAATTTTCTCTTTTGTACTGTATGGTTTTGATAGCAGAGTTGTTAGTTTCATAAAAATACATGTTTTTTGTTTTTTGTCTTTTTGAGACAGGGTCTCCCTTTAGTTCCAGCTGGCCTGGAGCTCACCATGTAGACCAGACGGGCCTTGAACTCACAGAGATCCTCCTGCCTCTGCCTCCCAACTGCTACGACTAAAGTCGTGCCCCACCACACCTGGCGTAAAAATACATGGTTGTTATAAAATCGGGATTGTCTTTTAAAGAGCTTACAGAATGGCTCTGCACTTGATGTGTTTTGTATAAAGGATTTTTGGAAACTAATCTAATTTCATTAGCAGTCAGTCAATGTCTTTCCTAGTCTATTTTGGAAATTGGTGTTTGCCTTAAAAATTGTCCCATGTTCTCAAATCTGTTGCGATAAATTGCAGTTCATAGCTGTAAGCTATGTTTTAATAGGTGACACTGCATTCTTTTAAAAAACAGCCCAGTGTTTTCTTTCCATGGATCAAAAAGCTGTTTGAAAAAAATCTGAAGGAACATGGAGAGCTGGGGGATGGGCGGACAGCTGGAGAAGTCTCTACTGGCTCTTGTGTCCCTCTGATAATTCCCGGCATTTGTGGTTGATTCAAAGCACTTATTACAGTTGTTCAAAGCACTTATTGCTTGTCTTATAGCCTTCATCCTCACAAAGTCCTTGAAAGATGGATTTTATAATGATAGCTAATTTATAGATAAGAGAACTATGGCCTGATGTTCATTTACCCATGATAGACACTAGAAGCCACCCCTTGAGTACAACATTTTAGTTGGAAGTAGAGGACCATATTCTATGCTCAGAATCTTCTCTCTCTCTCTTTGTTTTTTTGGGGTTTTTTTGGGGGGGGGTTCTTGGTCTCCCAGTAACCTCAGCTAGTCTGGAACTCACTATGTATACCAGGCTGGCCTTGAACTCATAGAGATCTGTGTGCCTCTGCTTCCCAAGTGCTGGGCTGGGATTAAAGGCATGCACTACCAGGCTCAGGCTAGGCTAAGATTTTTTCTTTTCAGTCTTTTCGAGGCAAAGTCTCCCTTTAGTCCTAGCTGACCTAGAGCTCTCTCTCTGTCTATCAGGCTGGCCTTGAACCATGCCCCACTTAAAGACAGTTCTTAGCTGCCATGTTGGTGCTGGGAATCAAACCCCAGTCCTCTGAAAGAGCAGTTGGTGCTCTTAACTGCTGAGCCATCTCTCCAGCCCCTCAATCCATCTTTTAATACTACTATGTTATTTTAAAAATACATATATTATCTATCATACCCCCAGTTTTGTAGTAGCTTGATGATCATAGTCCAAATGACTGGCCTCCTTTCAAATCCTTTGCATTTATTGTTTACTGTGGTAAAAAAGACATGTAGCATAAAAATGATCATTGTAACCATCTGTAAGTGTAAATTTAATGGCAGTAAGTACATTTACATTGTTATACAGCTATCATCACTGTTTTTTTCTAGAAATTTTTCATCTTAAAAACAGAAGTATATACCTGTTAAGCAATAACTCTACTTGACAGTGGTTCTCTCCACCCTGTGGTAACTTCTATTCTTTCAATTTCTATTATTTTGCCTATTCCAAATACTTCATATAAATAGAATTATATCTGTCCTATGGTTGTTTAGTGTCTAGTTTTTCTGCCTCAGTATGTTTTTTTAAGATTCAAACATTCCTTGGTATGTATCAGAACTTCATTAACTCATGTGTGGGTCTATATGCCTGTGTCTGTGTCTGTGTCTGTGTCTGTGTCTGTGTGTGTTTTACTCTAGATTGAACCCAGTCCCTCCACCTCTTTTTGTTTATTTGGTTCTGTTTTGATTAGTTGAGAAAAGGTCTCATAATGTCCTGGCAGGCCTCAAACTTACTCTGTAGCTGATGGTGAACTTGAACTTCTGATCCTCCAGCCTCCGTCTTCTGGATGTTAGGATTACAGGTGTGTGCTTCTCTGTCTGATTTCCTGTGGTGCTGGGGATGGAACTCAGGTTTCGTTCATGCTAGGCAAGCCCTTTGCCAACTGAGCTACCTCCTAGGACCTGGAGCTTCATTCTTTTTATGGATTCCATTGTCTGTCTGTTCATCCCCATAGGGCACCAATGACAGACTGAAGAAACTATTCCACTCCAGAGTAGCTTGGTGGACCAATGAGTTGATTGGGGTTACTGTTAAGCATGGGTAAAGAATTACAGGATCGTGGATGACTCTTGGGCAGCTGCATCACAAAAAGCCCACCCCAGCATGGGTGAAGAGTCCCACAAACTACAGCACTGCAGCACCACTGTAACTTGCAGGCAGCTTCTCTAAAGTATCTCCTCTCCTTCAGAAATTGTTCTCTGGTTCTATAGCCCTGGGAAGGGGCCTCGCAAGTCTCATAACTTAGAATTTCTGAGTTTTCTGAGGTGTGTAAGTTTTTCTGGGGGGGCGGTTTTGGTCTTTTCAAGACAGGGTCTTCCTGTAGCCCCAGCTGTCCTGGAACTCACTCTGTAGACCAGGCTGGCCTCGAATTCACAAAGATCTGCCTACCTCTGCCTCCCGAGTGCTAGGATTAAAGGCACGCGCCACCATGCCCGACCTGAGGTGTGTAAGTTTTACGAGTTTCCTGAGTCTTTCTTTCCCTCCTTTCTCTCCCTCCTAGAAGGAATCTTCATTTCAGAGGAAATAACTACCCAGTAATCCACCCTTTCCTCCAGTTCTTATACTTTTTCCACCCCACTTCCAATATGTACCCTGAGCTTTGGAAGAGGTGTTAAAATTGTGGAATTTTCTTCCATTTCTTCCATTGGAGGAGGTGATACAGTTGTGGGATTTTCTTCCATTTCTTCCATTGGAGGAGGTGATACAGTTGTGGAATTTTCTTCCATTGGGCCACTCTATCATAGCAATGGTCATTTTATTCTCAGTAGCTTGGTTAGTTAGAGATCTCCATTCATTGCAAAAAAGAAGCTTCCCTCCAGGACCAAGGTTGACAACAGTAGTATTCTGTGAACAAACCCAAAAGATTTAGAATGCAACTGAAAGGCCAATCATATCCTCTTGACAAGTCAATAATAGGAGCTTCCTCACTAGGGCCCACAATCTCCCCAGCCACAGGCCTTTGCCATATCTTATAGCATCAAACATGAGTTCCTTCCAGTGAAGTAGGCCTTAACTCTAGTCTGAAAGCAGTTGGTTGCTCCCATAGTAGCCATGCCATTATTTCACCAGTAGGCACATCTCGCCTGACATCTTGGTGTGTAGCACACAGTATTTATAACCAAACAGGAATATCACTGATGAATCTCCTCACTCAGCCTTCAGGTACTATGAAAGCAAATAGAAGAGGAATTTCGACCTCAGCACTAGCTTGATTTCTTAATGGCCTGCAACCAAAGCATGTAGTGCCTTTAACACTAGGGACATACCATCCAGTTCTAGTATGTGACCAACAGCAGCAGCAATAGGCTTTATGGTTTGTGAGGACTTGGGACTTCCTACCCAACAGCTCACAGAAAGGTAACCCGCCCTGGCATTGAGATGCTCAATAACATTGTGGCTTCTGGGCGTGCTTTTCTCAACTACAGCGGCCTTTGTTCAAACCCTTTGCTGCTTTTACTATTCTTCAAGATGCTTTTCTACATCTATAAAACACATACGGGTAGAGCTGGAGAGATGGCTCAGTGGTTAAGAGCACTGACTGCTCTTGCAGAGGACCCGGGTTCAATTCCCAGCACCCACATAGTGGCTAAGAACTGTCTTAGGCCAGGGGTGGTGGCACACACCTTTGATCCCAGCACTTGGAAGGCAGAGGCAGGCTGATCCCTGTGAGTTCAAGGTCAGCCTGGTCTACATAGTTAACTCCAGGCCAGCTGAGACTAAAGGAAGACCTTGTCTCAAAAAGGCCAAAAACAAAAACAACAACAACAACAAAAACAAAAACACCACATAAGGGTTAGTATTATATAATGAAACCTTTTTACAAATGATGGGTAGGATCTCTGAAAACCTACCACTGTCCATTCCAATTAAGTGCTCCTTGGTCTGAGGACTTAGAGACTGGGGGGGGGTAATTAAAAAAGTTAAAACGGTCTAATGGAGCATGAGAAGAAATCATCATTTATTGTGTCCTCAAAAGAGCAAGGTTGGGTACAGTGCTGTAGATAGAACAAACAATTTTCTTTAGCTCTCTGTAATCCATAGTCATTATAATCCATGAACTGTCCTACTTCCTAATCTTGGGGCACTGTCAAGAGCTGCCACCCATCTCCCCAACCTGGCTGGCTAGTCAGGACTGGCTTGTGCTGATTGGTCCTCCCTCCAGGCAGAGGGAGGCAGGCTGTATTCTCATCTGCTCTCTCATTGCTAGAGCTGGCTTCTGGGGTATATCAGGCTATGGGCTAGCACATAGCTTCTGGCTCGCCATCAGCCACCTCTGGCAACTGAAAGGGCCCAGGGCTGGGTGAGGAATCTCCACTCCAAGTATACTTTCCTGCAGGGAAGAAATGTGTGCAGCGTATTCTGGGGGATAACTGCAGCTGGGGCAAGCATGGTGGTCTTCACCTGTACTGAGCCATCATTTACACTTGCAGTGAACTTCTGCTCAGGCCTTTAAAGGCTTCCAGAGACCCACATGCACTGAATTTAGCTTCTTATCAGTTTTTTTCTCTAGGAACCCTGGGTCCATACAAATTTCACCATGTTTGCTTTTGGGTGACCTGAATAGGTCCCTTTTATGCTTTGTCCTTCCACTCTTGGTTGCTTTAGCACTTAACAACCTGATTTATGCCAGGTGTGGTGTCGCATGCCTTTAATCCAGGCACTTGGGAGGCAGAGCCAGGGGGATCTCTGTATGAGTGCGGGGCATCAGATCCCCTGAAATTAGAATTAAAGACCGTCGTAGCCACCATGTGGGTATTGGGAACTGAACCCTGAACCTCTGTAAGAGCATCAGTGTTCTTAACGTCTGAGCCATCTCTCTAGCCCCAAACCGTCTATTCGTAGTGGTCCTTCCACAGAAGCAGCCTCCGCCAGCTTTCTTTCCCAGGAGTCTTATTTCATTTCCTAGCTGAGCTTCCAGTGGCTGTGGCTTCTGAACCTTTTCACCTGCCACCGCACCTGCCAGCTTGGTTTTATTTCCATTCATTTGTTATTTTAAAGATTTATTTATTTATTTGTTTATTTTTTTTTAATTTTATTTATTTCTGTATGTGTATTAATGTACTGTCTGCATGCAAACCTGCCACCGCACCTGCCAGCTTGGTTTTATTTCCATTCATTTGTTATTTTAAAGATTTATTTATTTGTTTATTTTTTTTTAATTTTATTTATTTCTGTATGTGTATTAATGTACTGTCTGCATGCAAGTCTGTGCACCCGTGTCGTGCAATGCCGCAGAGGTCAGAAGAGGGTCTCGGATTCCCCTGGAACTGGAGTTCTCCTGGAATTGGAGCTTCAGACGGCTCTCGGCCGCCATGTGGGTGCTGGGGATCGAACCCAGGTCCTCTGTAAGAGCAGTCGGCGCTCTTAACCGCTAGGCCATCTCTCCAGCCCCCTATTTATTTGTTTATTAATTTTGAAAGAGGACTTTACTATGTAGCCCAGGTTGGCCTTGAACTTATTCTGTAGCCCAAATCCTGGCTTTCCAAATCCTTCTGCGTTACCTTTCCAAATGCTGAGATTACAAGTATATTCTACCACACCCAGCTCCAGTTTGGTTTTAGAAATGATCATGGCTATTTTCTAAATGAGGGACTTCTGGCATTCCACTGTAAGGCCATGAATAAGGAGCTTCTCCACTCTGCAAATACTCCCTTCCCTTTTCATTTGTAAATAGAGATGATAAAGTTACTGGCATGGAGCCACCATCCTTTAAATGTGGTTATCATAATTATTAGTTTAAAATAAACTTTGTGAGGCTGCAGAGATGGCTCAGTGGTTAAGAGCTCTGGTTGCTTTTGGAGCAGAACAGAGTTCATCCCAGTGTCCATGTCAGCGGCTTCTGATCTCCACTGGCACCTGCATTCATGTGCACAGATACACATACACACACACACATACACACACAAAATATGCTGTGTAAGTTGAAAGTGATAATAGTAAACTATAATGTAGGAATTATATGATTTCATCTCTACGAGAAAGCATTTGGCATAATAGACTCTCAGCAAATGTGAAATTAATAGTTGGGATCTATTAATAATATTTTATGTGTATGAGTATATTGCCTGCATGTAGGTAAGTGCACCATGTCATACATTACCCACGGAAGTCAGAAGAGGGTGTCGGACTCCCTGGAATTAGAATTAGAGGTGGTTGTTAGCTTCCATGTGGGTGCTGGGAATCAAACCCAGGTCCTCTGCAAGAGCAGCCAGTGCTCTTAACCACTGAGCCATCTCTCCAGCCCCTAATACTAGCATTTTTTATTTAAATATTTGAGCATGTACTGATTTAAGTATAAGAAAACTAACTTTTCTCTTCCAGTCATAACTCGACTATCAGATTTGAATCAGGTCTTTGGAATTGGTTGAATGAACCTCTCAGTTTTGGTTCTGTGTGTTTGAGTGCTGTCGAGTCCACACTAGTGAGGTCGTGCAGGGTTTGTCTTTGTGCTGGCTTCTTTGGCTGGTCATGCTCCGGGCCTGGAGGACTTTACCTAGAGTAAGGGGAACAGCTTTGGAGAGGTGACCTTTTTGCACACACCAGCAGGTGGTGAGACGAGAGCCACCAAAACACACCACTTCCAGACAGTGAGACCAACAAGAGACACTGGCCTGAAGTCTTGGTGCAGCAGGGAAGGCTCAGGTGCCTCTTGCTTTGTAAGGCGGATTCACAGTAGGAGATGAGGTCAGAGCAATAACAAAAGGACCTTGGGGGACCTTATAATGACTATATTTTTCTTGTGCAAGATGGGAGCCTTTAGTAGGTTTAAACAAGGAATGGCAGAATTTCAGTTGCTTTTTAAAGAATCACTCTAGCTATAGGATCAAGGTTAGGATATAGAGGGCACAGGCAAGCTCTGGACAGGAGGTAAGTGATGCTGGTCAGGTAAAAGCTAATGGTGGAGTTGGGTAATCTCTGCAGTGTAATGGAGAGCTCAGAATCATTTTCTTTTGTGGCAATCCCAAAGCTTTCTTTGAACAGTATGAGGCTGCTGAACATTTCAGGATTACAACTGGGAAATAATAATGAATGCAAAGTTCAATAGATGATGCTCTTGTACAGTCCCTATAGAATCATATGAACTCTAAAGTCAGTCAGATTCAAATCCTTATTCTTCCAACACTATCCCTGTGTTGTCCTGGCCAAATGACCATCTCAGAGCTGCAGTCTCCCTTCTGTGAAATGGGGATAGAGGTTGCATAGGAGTACTGAGCTAGTGATTCTGTTGCTCTGTTACCATTGCTCCATAAGTATTAGCTATTGTAGATGTGGCTAGGACTATATCTGCTTCATTTCTTTTTTTAATTTTATTTATTTCTGTATGTGTAGGAATGTACTGTCTGCATGCAGGTTTGTGCACCCATGTTGTGCAATGCTTCATAGGTCAGAAGAGGGTGTTGGATTCCCCTGGAACTGGAGTTCTCCTGGAATTGGAGTTTCAGATGGTTCTCGGCCACCATGTGGGTGCTGGGAATCGAACCCAGGTCCTCTGTAAGAGCAGTTGGTGCTCTTAACCGCTAGGCTATCTCTCCAGCCCCTCATTTCTTTTATTTAGAACCATAGCATGTTAGAACTGACAAGGAGCTGAGACACATCATTTCACCCGGCACTCTCATTTCACAGGAAAGGAGGGTGGAAGCTAGAAATGAAGAATGATACAGGAAAAAAATATATGTTTAGTGTCCTCTAGCTGAGGCCAGGTGGGGACCAGAATGTGGGTCTAAGACTCTCACTGTGGGGCTCTTCCATACATTGCTGCCATGGAACCTTAATGTATTGCTAGGTGAGAATGCTGATAACAATAGCATTGTTACATCACTAGCATCAAATTCACAGCTAAGACCTTGTACTTTATGCTTTGAACAAAACTTATAAAACAATGTGTTTCCTACTTGAAGCATGTCACATCCTTCTTGCACTCCAGTACTCTGAGCAACACTTCACCTCTGTGCTTTGGGAGCATCTATCCCAGCCTGTGATGTTCATGATTCTACTCTTAGCTTTTTACATTCCTTACATATAGCAAATTTACGGAAGTCTGAAATCAAACTATAGATTAATTGCAAAACGGATTTAGGGATTCACAACTGTAAGCTTGTATATAGGTAAAAATACAACTTTACATTCCTAAATTACATAGTGAATCGATGTATATTTTAATGTACTTAAAAATTTGTTCTTTCTAAAAAAAAATTTCTTGTTCTTTCTCATAAATCTTAGAACTGAGAAAAATAGAGACATATACTTCAAGCTATATCTATAGCAATAGCAATCAATGTGATATTATCTTTACTGACCATTTTGACTTACATATAAGGATTAGGAACCACAAATGAGGGATAACATATGTTGTTTGTTTTTCTGAGACTGTTACCTCACTCAGCATAAAACCTTCCAGTTCCATTTGCTTACAACTTTCATGATGTTGTCCTTCTTCACAGCTGCATAGAACTCCATTGTATAAATGTACCACATCTTCATTATCTACTCATTGATTGAGGAACACCTGGGCTGCCTCCAGCTCTTGGCTATTGTGAAAAGAGCAGCAATAAACATGGCTGTGCATCCTCTCCTATAAGATGAATCCTTTGGGAATATACCTACATGCGATATAATTGGGTCAAATGTAGGTTCATTTTTAGTCTTTTTTTTTTTCTTTCTTTCTTTCTTTTTTTAGTGTTTTTGAGACAGCATCTCCTTGTAGCCCTGGGACTCACACTGTAGACCAGGCTGGCCTTGAATTCAGAGATCTTCCTGCCTCTGCCTCCCGAGTGCTGGGATTGAGGCATATGTCACCATGCCAGGGTTCATTTTTAGTCTTTTAAGAACTCTCCACACTGCTTTCCATAGGGGTTACACGAGTTTGCAATCCCACCAGCAGTGAATGAATGTTTCCCTTTCTCCACATCCTTTCCAGCATTTGGTGTCACTTATTTTCTTTTCCTTTTTTAAAATTTTATTTATTTTTTATGTATATGAATGTATTGTCTGCATGTAGGTTTGTGCACCCGTGTCTGATTCCCCTGGAACTGAAGTTAAAGATGGTTCTCAGCCGCCATGTGGGTGCTGGGGATTGAACCCGGGTCCTCTGCAAGAGTGGTCGGCACTCTTAACCACTAGGCCATCTCTCCAGCCCCAGGTGTCGTTTATTTTCTTGACCATAGCCAATCTTACCAATGTAAGATGAAATCTTAAAGTGGTTTTGATTTGCATTTTCTTAATTACTAACGATGTTGAACACTTTTTTTTTTTTTTTTTTTTGTCTTTTCAAGACAGGGTCTCCCTGTAGCTCCGGCTGTCCTGGAACTCACTCTGTAGACCAGGCTAGCCTTGAACTCAGAGAGATCTGCCTGCCTCTGCCTCCCGAGTGCTAGGATTAAAGGCATGCGCCACCACGCCCGGCTTACAATGTTGAACACTTTTTTAATTTTTTAAAAAATTTTATTTATTTTTTACGTGTATGAATGTACTGTCTGTATGTAGGTTTGTGTACCCGTGTTGTGCAATGCCGCGGAGGTCAGAAGAAGGTGTCGGATTCCCCTGGAACTGGAGTTCTGGAATCAGAGGTACAGACAGGCCTCAGCCACCATGTGGGTGCTGGGGATCGAACCTGTGTCCTCTGCAAGAGCAGTTGGTGCTCTTAACCACTAGGCCATCTCTCCAGCCCCCTCGATGTTGAACACTTTTTAAGATGTTTCTTAGCCATCTTCTTCTCTTGAGAAGTCTCTGTTTAGATCTTTAGCCCATATTTTAATTGGGTCATTTGTTTTCTTGGTCCTTTGTTTTTTGAGTTGTTTATATACTCTGGATCTTAAACCTCTGTCAGATGTGCCACTGGTGAAGATTTCCTTTGTGGAGCAACTGCTGTTTGACTTAAAAAGTCTTTTCCTCCACCTATATCTTGTAGGTTACTGTCAGTGTTTTCTTCTAAGATTTTCAGTTTCAGGTTTTACATTGAGGTCCTTAATCCATTTAGAATTGACTTTTGTATAAGGTTTAATTTGATTCTTCTATAGGAGGTGGTCCAGTTTTTCCAGCACCATTTGCTGAAGGTGCTAACTTCCGTCCATTGAGTGTTTTTGGCTTCTTTGTCAAATATCAGGTGGCTGAAATCTTATGTACTCAAGTTTGGCTCTTCAGTTTTATTCCATTGATCTACAGGTCTATTTTTATGCCAGTACCATGCTGTTTTTCATGACTATTCCTCTGAAGTAGAGATTGAAATCCCCCTGCATTGTCTTTTTGTTCAAGGTTGCTTTGGCTATCTGGGATTTTTTGTTTTTCCCTATGAATTTTAGGATTTTTTTTTCCTAATTCTGTGTTTGTCATGGGGATTTTGATTGGGATTGCATTGAACCTATATATTAATTTAGGGAGGATGGTCATTTTTACTATATTAATTCTTCTCATCCATGAGCATAAGAGATCCTTCCATTTTCTGATGTCTTCTTCAATCTCCTTCTGCAAAGATTTAAAATTTTCACTGTAGAAATCTTTAATGTCTTTGGTCAGGTTTATTCCGAGATATATTTTTTTTAGGCTATTGTAAATGGAAGGGTTTCCATGTACTTCTTTTCCAATTGCTTGTTATTGGCATATAGAGGAAGGCTACTGATTTTTGTAGATTAATTTTGTAACCTGCCACTTCACTGAAACGATTAATCATTTCTAGGAGTTTTCTGGTGGAATCTTTGGCATCTCTTAGGTGTAATATCATGTCATCTGCAAAAAGGGATCGTTAGACCTCCTCTTTTCCAATTAATACTCTTTTAATTTCCTTCTCTTGTCTTACTGCTCTAGCAAAAGTTTCAAGCACTATACTGAAGAGGAGTAGAGACAGTGGACAGCCTTGTTGGGTTCCTACCTTTAATAAGGAGAATGCTTCTAATTTTTCTCCATTTAGGATGAGGTTGGCTGTGGGTTTGTTGTTATATAGCTTTAATTATGTTGAGGAGTGTTCCCTTCAGTTCAGTTCCCTCCGTGCTGGATAGTGTTAGTGTCAACTTGACACACCTGGGTTGAAGGAGCCTCAGTTGGGGAATTGGCTCCATTGGCTGGCCTGTGGCCACATCTGTGGAGAATTGTCATGAGTGTTGAATTATGTGGGAAGGCCCAGCCCACTGTGGGTGATGTCACCCTTGGGCAGGTTGTTATGTACAGTATAAGAAAGCAGGCTGGGCATGGGCCAGGTGAGCAAGCCAGTGAGCAGCATTCCTCCATGTCCTGTGCTTCACCTCCTGCCTCCATCTTCCTGCCCTGAGTTCCTGTGGTGGGCTCCCTCGGTGATGAACTGTGACCCAGGAGATGTGAGTCAAATAAACCCTTTCCTCCCCAAGTTGGAATTGGTCAGAGTGCTTTGTCACAGAAATGGAAAACTGAACTAGAACACCCTCCTAGGACTTTAAACATGAGATGACGAGCTCTCAGCTATGAATTCAATGCTAATGAGGTAACAATGCAGGAAATAAGGATATGGTGTTTTTATAACAAAGCATACAGAAAGCAAGGCTATATGGAGATGGCTTTATACAATAGAAGCAGGAAATGAGAAATTATTGATAAAATCTATAAAATTTTAGTTACACAAAAGGAGTAAACCCCAGGAGATGGAGAGATGGCTCAGCAGTTAAGAGCACTGACTGCTGTTACAGAGAACACACGTTCAATTCCCAGCACCCACATGGTGGCTAAGAACCATCTTAGGACTGGGGTGGTGGTACATGCCTTTAATCCTAGCACTCGGGCAGATCTCTGTGAGTTCAAGGCCAGCCTGGTCTACATAGGGAGCTCCAAGCCAGCTGGAGACCCTGTCTCAAAAAAAAAAAAAGGAGTAAACCCCAAGAATCTAACGTACAATGTTAGTCATAATGAATAATTTTGTAGTGTATGCTTGAATCATTCTAAGAGGATTGATTTTAAATGTTATCACCAAAAGGAAAGAAAATGGTAACAAAGTTACATAGTGATTGATTGATTGATTGATTGATGAAGATTTTGTGACCAGAGACCACAGAACTTACCTCTATAATTCCTTAAGGAACAATAATCTGATATTTGATAATGTAATGTTTAAAGGAACTTTAGAAATCATAATTAGCTTAAATGACAACTATGTGTATATAGGGGTTTTTTGTTGTTGTGGTGGTGGTTTTTTTGTCTTTTTGAGACAGGGTCTCCCTGTAGTTCCGGCTGTCCTGGAACTCGCTATGTACACCAGGCTGGCCTTGAACTCACAAAGATCCACCTGCCTCTGCCTCCCGAGTGGTAGAATTAAAGGCGTGCTCCACCACGCCCAGCTGTGTATATAGTTTTAATGTTATTATTTGATTTGGAAACATTAAATAAAACTTGTTTAAAAAAAAAACAAACAATAGCAAATAACCAAGACTTCCTTTGTGCCCAGTACCATTCTCAGTCCTTTACATTATTTTTTCACTTGGTTCTTATGACCACCCCGTGAGGTAGGTGCAGCTATTGGCCTCATCTTGCAGAAGAGGAAACTGAAGATTAGAGTGACCCCAGTGACGTGCTCCCAGTGGAGAAGTGTTGCCTGTGGACGGGGCAAGCTGGGAACCAGAGGGCTGCTGTCCCCCAACACAACATTACCTGCCTTCTCCACTGGTAGTATAGAAACATTGAATCTGCCTTTTGAAGTCCCTTTTCATATTTAAGGTTTGCAAATCCCAAGTGCTTTATGATATTAGGTCTTGAAGAAATACCTTTTCAGCTCATTAACTTGCTATCTTACTAACTAGTCTTTGTGTTAATGATCAGCTACAAGAAAGGCTTTTTATAAAACAACCTAGAAACCAAAGCCACCAAGGCTGTGAGGATTCCCAGCATGTTATTTCTGGCTTCCATGGCAACCCTAACATTGAGTGGCAAGCTTAATGGAGTCAGCTACAGCAGCTGGAGACAGCATTTGCTGAAGCACTGTGAGCCATGAGGAAACCAATTTGTTTGCTCAATGGTTTTCCTTTTGTATAATATACTGTTCCAGCGTGTTTAGGGAGTTGAAACTAAAGCCAAGTTAAGTAAAATTGGAGGAAATGAAGCATTCATTATATCAAAGTAGAAGGAGCCCAAGTTTCAACCAAATTGGAAAATGGAAGCAGGCAATTAAGGGAGTCGCCATAGAGAGAGGGATAGGGGATAGGTATGTAGAAGTTTTAAGTGACCAGAAGAAGGCTAGCTCTGCTGTAACAAAGCCTGAGGAAAGGGGTGGACTTGATCTCCAGGTGAGTGTTCTCAGCAGCACAGAGCATGCCCAGTTGCATTATTCTGTTCCAAGGAATTTGGAGCCCCCTATAGGACTGCACTGGGGATGGACAAGGCATTGAACAGATAACTGTTGGGAAAGCCATCAGGGCTGGTGCAGAGAAAGCAGGTTGTCCAGGTACTTTAGGCAGAAAGGGGCTCAATATAGGAAGTAAGTACTTATGTAATTGTTGGAGGGAAGGGGCCTAGGGTCCGCTGCACAAACACACATCACCAGACTATGAGTGCTACA
This sequence comes from Rhizomys pruinosus, assembly GCA_009823505.1. Taxonomy (NCBI): domain Eukaryota; kingdom Metazoa; phylum Chordata; class Mammalia; order Rodentia; family Spalacidae; genus Rhizomys; species Rhizomys pruinosus. Next base: position 1,000,044 of record VZQC01013540.1, read on the forward strand.
GTCAACATAATCTACCAAGATGTTGGTGACCTGACATTGACCATCAAATCTGTTGCTGTAACTCATTGTTTTCTGTGACCTTGAATACCAGCTGAGACAGTCTTTATATCATGCCATTCTTGGTGAGCGTATCTAATAGGGGTTACCTCATTCTTATTCAAAGCCTTCAGCTGCAATAGAGTCTGGGAAATGGAGTTTTCCTCTTTAAATTTCTGCAGTACTAAAAGACTCAAGAAGAGGTAGGGCTCATGCTGGGTGCCAGTTCAAGTGACATTCAATCAATCTTTCATTTGAAATCTGGGATAACTAGAGGAAGTGGCTACCCAATGCAGTCAAGTCGAGGCCCCGTGGTTCGATGTAAACTCTCACCTTCAGCTATCCAGATGTTAGTCAAGTAGAGTCACTCTTGGGGCAGAAATTCAACTCCTAAAATCAAGAGTTGGGCTGGAGAAATGGCCTAGCGGTTAAGAGCACCGACTGCTCTTGCAGAGGACCGGGGTTCCATCCCCAGCACCCACATGGTGGCTGAGAACCGTCTTTGACTCCAGTTCCAGGGGAATCCGATGCTCTCTTCTGACCTCTGTGGCATTGCACGACACGGGTGCACAGACCTGCATGCAGACAGTACATTCATACACATACAAGAATAAATTTTTAAAAAATCAAGAGCTAATTTTTTTTTCCCCCTCTGGGATTTTGCTTATGCATAGAGAGCTGAGAATTTATGTTGATAACTTATTCTCCAGACCAGGCTAAGAACCTAGATGAGGCACATACAGGTGTGACGGAGCCGTGGGGCTGGATGATGAGACTGGCTTTGGATTGGGCCACACATAGAAAGGCTGGGGCTGAAAGTGTGTCTGAAAGGAGGATGGGTACATTCAAAAACATTTCTGTCAGTGCTGGGCATGGTGGCACATGCCTTTGATCCCAGCAGAGGCAGGTGGATCTCTGTGATATTGAGGTCAGGCTGGTCTACAGAGCAAGTTCCAGGACACCAGGGACTACAGGGGGATTTTGTCTCAAAAAACAAAACAAAAAGGCCCAAACAAACAAACACCTTTTTTTTTTCTAATATGGAACGCTTCACGAATTTGCATGTCATCCTTGCGCAGGGGCCATGCTAATCTTCTCTGTATCATTCCAGTTTTAGTGTATGTGCCGCTGAAGCAAGCACAAACCAGCACCTTTCTGTGGCTCCACTTTAGGCTCCTTAGTCATGCCCAAACCTTGAGCGGCACATGCAGCCCTCCCCACACAGCCCTATCGTCTCTGCCTCAGCCTTACTGTAGTCCTTCTGGTTATCGGTGTGCTCAGGGACCCCTCTCTGGTCTGGCTTCAAGCCTGTGCTCATACTGCCCATTGCTTAAAATGTGCACCCAACTCCTGGCCTAGACTCCGCTATCATACTGTAAAGTTGTAATGCTATATCACCTTGTTCAGGAATCTTCCCTGCCCCTATCTTGGGCTTGGCGCTGCTATTTTCTAGATTCTGGTTTCTTGTGTATTGCTTCCAGATCTTCCTAATCTGCTGTCTCTACAAGTCGACAAGTTTCTTAGACTGATTCTCATACTGTATCTCGAGGACCTAACAAACAAAGAGGAAGGACCTGTATCTGCAATTTAATCAAACAAAAATAAACCATGAGAGGCGTCTCTCTTGCAGGTTCAGGGTCGTATTACTGTCTCCTGGCATATTACTTATCTCCATGGAGCCCCTTCCCGCAGGGAAAGGAACCCCAGGACCCATGCAGTGAGGCTGACATCTGAGGCTCTTCTCTCTCCTGGCTCTCACATCTCAGCTGCCCCCTGTTCCTGTTTACCCATCTCTCTGTTCCACTCCTGTCTTCCATTTGCTGAACTCTCAGAAAACAAATGAGGCAAGTGCTCAAGTTCTTAAATTTAAACACTTCTGTGAGTCAGTTTGCTTTTTTTTTTATGTGTATGAGTGTACTGTCTGCATGTAGGTCTGTGCACCTGTGTTGTTCAATGCTGCGGACGTCAGAAGAGGGTGTTGGATTCCCCTGGAACTGGAGTTCTCCTGGAATTGGAGTTACAGACGGTTCTCAGCCACCATGTGGGTGCTGGGGATTGAACCCCAGTGCACTGCAAGAGAGGTCGGTGCTCTTAACTGCTAGGCCATCTCTCCAGCCCTGCCTATGCTATCTTATACTTTGCAGAGAGAGTAAGTCTCCTAGGTGCTTCTCAGGAAATACCTTCTATACAGTATCATATTATGGAATAGTGTGTGTGTGTGTGTGTGTGTGTGTGTGTGTGTGTACTGCAACTGAAGATTTTTTTCTCAATTTGAGAAAGCAAGAAAAATAGCAAGAGGGTTTAATAGATAATATTAATTGTTTTCTGTATGTATTCGGTTAGCACATGTTTTTTCACTGCCTATGAGAGGGCTTGTTTATATCTCTCTTTATCAGCTAAGAGAAGCCTTTTTGTTCGCAAACTCTGGCAGTGCGTTTCTTAGTGAGGTTTGAGCGAACTGCTTTCCTTGCAAGGAAATTTCAATTCATTGGAAAGTATTTTCTCTGGGGCTAAGCTGGGGCGGCTTCTTCTTTAGCTCCCTTGTAAAGAAAATGGTCCACGGATCTGGAAAGCACATTGTTGAACTTCATACGACGCCTCTTTTTCTTTTGGCTCATTACTATCACCAGAAGAGACTGGTGTGATGTGCCTTCTTTTTATTTTTTCCTTTTCATTTTTTCTGGCTTTTTGGTGCACACCTTAGGCCTTACAGAACTGTTTTCCTGAAGGAATTTATGACAGTCAGCAGGGACAACTGAAATTTAAGCTGGTGTCAACCCAGGATCCCGCAGGGCCTTCCTGGCCTGTGTTTCTGCTTTATAGGTCATCACTGGTGCCCAAAGACACACGTCCATCTTTTGCAGGGAAGCTTCCTGTGTGTGCCGTTGCACTGGAGAGAAGCAGCACATCTGTCCCTCTACACGTGCCCTTCCTGGGATAGCTGGTTAAAGTGCGCACAGAGCGAACCTAACCAGTCCAAAGCCTCTTAAGTTATGCAGAGACTTTTGTCCATGGTGCCTTCAGTTTACCCCCCGACCCCCTCTGATGTACAGACCTGAGCTGGTCTTCCATGAAATGAAGGTGAACAAGGGCCAGCCGTGACCTCAAGGTGCTGTCTGATGTGGTGCTGCAGTGAAGTTACTGACTGTGCTTACTGCCATCACTACCCAGCCATGGAAGGGCACTTTTTGTGCTCTGCGAATTACAGTAATCTGCTGAAATTGGGACATTTGCACAGTGGCGTGTCTGGAGTTGTACTTTCTCGCTCTAGTCTCAGTATCTGTAACTATCTGGTAAGAATCCTCTTCTGGGGGGCAATTTTCTATTGAGAGGAAATTCTACTGAGCATCGGTGGTTGAAAGGTCAGATAGTAGAGTCATACTGATGTATTTTAAATTCCTTTCTACCATCTCCATTTGCTCCATGACCATGAACTTAACATAGACTCTCTAAGTCTCAGCTTCTCTCTTTCTCTCTCTCTCTCTCTCTCTCTCTCTCTCTCTCTCTCTGTAAAATAATGTTGCCTACTTTCTTTATTGTCTGAATCTAACTGGAAACTATGACATTGCTATCATATACATGATTCAACAATAGAACAATCTTTGCACCAGGAGACATGATCGAATTCAGGATATAAGGTGATTGTATTTCCAAGGCCTCTTCTGGTTATGGGGAGAGGTTGCTTGGATACAGGAATGCTGTGCCTTGCTCCATTTTCTCTTCTAGGCTCTAGGCTTGGCTTCTTAGGCTCATATGTCCCTAGGGAAAGACTTCTGAGGCTTGTGCCCAAGAACCACCAGGAGCAGCTACCAGCGCTGATTCCCTGGCCTTGCCTTCAGAGATTCTGACTCACTCTGTATAGACTCAGCATTTTAAATCAGTTTTCCAGCTTTTCTGATGTCATTCTGCCACTGGGGATTCCTGTCACAGCTGTCCTTGGTTGTACCTCCAGTGATCAGATTGCCAGTTCATCCAAACTCATGAGCAGCTTTCCCACCTGTTCTTTTTGCTCCACAAGTCCACTTGTGCACACCAAAGAGATTAAGCAAAGACTAAGATAAGCATTGTCCAGGTACCTGGCACTTACTGAAGTCTAGGGTTTCGCAGAAAACAATGTGTGTGGCTAAGCTGCTCCATGCTTAAAACATGGAGGGTGAAGTAGGGATATGCTCAGACAGAGGTAAATGGGGGGTGTGGGAGAAGGTCATTGGGTTAGTGGAAGTCCTCTAGGAAAGGTGTTCAAAGTGGGAAACCACAGGGCTGAGTCTTAAGCTGAAAATGCAGTTGAGGGCATGTGTAGCAGGACGGCATGCTCAGAGATGCAGGCCGCAGCCGGGCGTGGCAGGGTAGAAGGTTGAAGGCAGGGAGTGGTGGACAGTTTGGGGGACACTAGAGTTCCCATAATCAGCCTCCCTCAAGCATTAATGACCTTTTCAATGACCTTGGGATGGAAGCTTTGGTGAACTAAGTCTCTTAGTCTCAGTTGCCCATGGGAACTTTACAGGTGCCAGATCAAGTGTTGTAACTCAATCAATAATATTTTCCAAAATACTCTTAGAAAGTTGTGATATATTGGGGGCTGGAGAGATGGCTCAGCGGTTAAGAGTGCTAACCGCTTTTGCAGAGGACCCAAGTTCAATTCCCAGCACCCACATGGTGGCTAAGAACCGTCTTTAAGCTGGGCATGGTGGTGAAAAAAAAAAAGAATGTTGTGATATGAAGACTGAGATTCCTTGCATCAGGAGAGGCCAAGAGGGCCATTGATAAGAGATGGTTGTAGCCTTGAGATTTGGAGGAGTCTAATGACATGATCAGAAAATGCCATTTAGATGGCACACTGGTGTCTTTCCTGTAGCCTGTGGTTGCGGTGGGGGTGGGGGATCCTGGAGGTGCAGGATTGATGGGACTCCTGTAGCTGAATTGTAACGTTAAAGCCAAGATTGACTGGGGCGTCTAACACAGGCTCCAAGGCTGGGGATAGAAGGGACTTTGATTTACGTGCCATATTGGCTCCTGGTTTTATCCTGTGACCAGCTGTCAATCCAGATGTCTCTCTCCTGGAAGCTCCTAAGTTTCCGAATCCCATGGACAGTGTGCAGCACTTACCTCAGTTAGGTTTCATCGTGTAAGTTTCTGAATCCCATGGACAGTGTGCAGCACTTACCTTAGTTAGGTTTCATCGTGTAAGTTTCCGAATCCCGTGGACAGTGTGCAGCACTTACCTTAGTTAGGTTTCATCGTGTAAGTTTCCGAATCCCGTGGACAGTGTGCAGCACTTACCTTAGTTAGGTTTCATCGTGTAAGTTTCCGAATCCCGTGGACAGTGTGCAGCACTTACCTTAGTTAGGTTTCATCGTGTAAGTTTCCGAATCCCGTGGACAGTGTGCAGCACTTACCTCAGTTAGGTTTCATCGTGTAAGTTTCCGAATCCCGTGGACAGTGTGCAGCACTTACCTCAGTTAGGTTTCATCGTGTAAGTTTTGACTCATTCCAGAAACGCATCGTGGGCCTGATTCTGTTGCCTCGTTTATTCATGATTCTTCCCAACATTGTGCATAGAAAGAACCACAAGTGCCTCCCAGAATTGGAAAAATATTTGGAAAGTGTTACCAAAGGATTTGTTAATGAGTCCAAGTTATGTCTTAGACCCAGTAAGTAGTTCAGGGTGTTGCCCTAATATATGAGAATCAGGGTTTCAGGCTGCTCCCCAGTGGTTTATTTGGAAGAAGTGAATAGAATTGACTTGTTCAGAGAAAGCCATTGCTCACCCACTCATTGTACAGTGTCTGGTGTGATGCAACAAAACAGCTGGCCACTGACTAATAAAGGAGTTGGAGAGAGAAGACTGGATTATGGTTCTTCCAGGCCTGGCTGCAGTCCATGGCAGTCTAAACAAGTGCCTAAATATAAGGGAACTGCAGGTCAAGTGGCACTGGGGACAAGAATCAAAGATGGTCCAAATTACCTCTGAAATAGCTCTTTAGTAATCTGTAAGCCCTGAGACTTAGTCACAGTCTCAAGGCACATGAGGACAGAACCACATGTAGACATGCATTCATACCACAGGGTGGAGAGCTTCACAGTGCTGTGCTGCATGGTGGTCTTCACTCTGGGTAAGTCTCTTTCTCCCTCCCTCCCCCTCCCTCTCTCTCTCCCTCCCTTCTTCCCTCCCTCCCTCCCTCCCTCCCTCCCTTCTTTTCTCCCTCTCCTTCTGATAAGCCCAGCAATCAGTGCACATACATCAAATGCTCATAGGATGCACTTTCCCTGCATTCAGATGTGCTGGTTCTACATACTTGCAATGGAAGGTCTGTGCCTCTTCCACAGTCTGAGGAGACTGTTCCCTGCAGTGCTTTGGTTTCTTTTGTTCTGACCCCACACCACCTGAGCACACCTCTGTCATAAATGTGCCTCTTCTGAAGCTCACGTGCAGACTGTCAGCATGGTTCATCTTGTCTGCCCGCTCTTCTTATTTCTCATTGCAAAGTAGGGTGGCGCCTAAGCTCATAAATAGCAAAGTCACCTTTATTCAGTTTCCTAGAAATAGGTACAGCTGAGCATGCCAACCTTTGTTGTCCAGTATCAGACTCCAAAACAAGGTGGACAAAATGATTCCATCCTCTGTGCCAATTCTGATAGATTGTAGGTTCCTGCTATGCTTGAAGGGACTGTAAGACTGAGTCTGAGTCTAGTGGGAGAGGCTAAGTTTGTTCTAAAGCCTGGCTATTTGGACTGAGTCAGTCTCTCTCTCTCTCTCTCTCTCTCTCTCTCTCTCTCTCTCCCCCTCCCTCCTTCCTTCCCTCCCTCCCTCCCTTCCTCTCTTCCTCTCTTTCTTTTTTCATTTCACTCTCACTTTCTCATAATCTCTCTCTCTCTCTCTCTCTCTCTCTCTCTCTCTCTCTTGTCTTTTTGAGACTGGGTCTCCCTTTAATCCCAGCTGGCCTGGAGCTCACTCTGTAGACCAGGCTGGCCTTGAACTCACAGAGATCCGCCTGCCTATCCCTCCCAAGTGCTAGGATTAAAGGTGTGTGCCACCATGCCCAGCTCTCCCTTGGTCTTTTGAAATTCAGTGAGCTCATTTTTCTCTCTTGCTCTATGATGTTTTAATTATGTTTAATGACGTTGATGTTTTCTCTTAAGTAATTGACAGTCCCTTTGGTTGTCCATATAACAAAGGCAGTTGTAACTGTTAGCTCTGCCCAGTCTCTAGCATTCCTCTTGTGATGCTGGTGATCTGATCTCAGTGTCCGTGTCCATCACCCTTCAATAGCTTCATTCTTCTTTTCTCTAATATCCTGATCTCAGCCCCTCAAGTCTCTTATCTTGATCCCGTGATTACAGTGATTGCATTCCCTCCCAGTCTCAGCCCACTCTTCTACAGTTCAACTCCAGTGTTTCTGAGCTCTTAATCTGGACTTCTGTTCCACTGAACTCACCAGCCTTTCCACCATTCTTCACCCCTTTCTTCTATTCCTTGCTTTTTTAGCTTTAACACCACCAGAAACCATGGAATCACTATCAACCCTTGTCCCCTCCTGATCCACCATGATAGCACTCCTTACATCCAGCTATTGGTCACTTCATCCCTGTGTAGCTGAAAGTGGCTTCACTGAAGCACCCTAACATGTTTCTTGGTCTCATATTTCATGATTACCCCCTTCAAGCTGGCCTTTCATGCTGTTTGGAAATCGTGTGCTAATTCCTAGTCCATTCACTGTCTTAGAAACTATTACAGTTTTTTCACTTGTATCATTCAATGTTTCATGATTCCCTTGGAGAGTGGAAAAAAAACCATCTGTTTGTGGAACTTTGCTGAAAATTACATCAAGTCTCCTGTTTCTGAGCTCTATTCCTGTGGCTCTTGCCCAGTGTCCTGACAGTACTCCGTACAGTTCCCCCAGTCCCGGAAAGCTCAGTGACCTGTCTCTCCATCTCATCTCTCCTGTTCTTCAGTCTCCACTGAGATCCCACACCCACTGAGCCCTCAGTAAGCACTAGTCAACTGAATGGGGATGTGAACACCCAGCTTCCCGAAGTCCTGGGGCTCCTGCTATCTAGAAGGCAAGCATCTGTTTTCATAATTTTGCTAAGTTAAAATGCAAACAGACATTTAGCAAGGGAAAAGTTGTATGTTGCAGGCAAGTTTGGTCCACAGTTCTTAGATTCCAGAAAAGGAAAGAACTGACCCCAGAAAACAGGTGTGGCCCTGGTGTGCCTTGAATGAAAGGTAAGAAAGACAAAATTCGTTTCCATCCACTGTGAGTAGAACTTGGTGGTTAGAGTGTGAGCCCTGGCCCCTCACACTAGCAGGGCCAGATGACAGGGTCCACCCAGGACCTCTGCTGTCTAGGCAGGAAGGAGACCTTGAGCAAGTTTTGGATTCTGTGGAGCCATGTCCTTGTCTATAAAGTGGAAACAAAGATCTACTGTGCTCCCTAAGGTGAGTATAGAGAATAAATAGACAATGGTATTTAAAGCCTTCTGAACAAGATATGGCAGCTTTTCAGTACTCAGTTAATATGAATTACTACTTACTACTATATTCTTTTTGAGTTTCACAAGTCTTTTTTTTTTTTTTTTGATCTTCATTTTATAGAAAAAGAGACTGGGGAGATGAATCAGCTGATAAAGTGCCTTACGAACCTGAGTTCTATCCTGAGAACCTGTGTAAAACCAGCTGCCTAGAAACCCCAGCGCTGTGGAGGCAGAGAAAGATAAATTCTAGAGACTCACTGGCCAGCAGGTCTAGCCTACTTGATGTGAAAGACCTTGTCAACAAAACAAAACAAAACAAAACAAAATAAAACACATAGGAATCAAACAAAAGCAAGGTAGAATGCACCCAAGGAGCAACAGCCACGGCTGCTCTCTAGGTTCTGCACACATGAGACTGAGGATCAGAGAACTTAAGAAGATGCTTAAGACTATTGGATACCAGGTGACCTCGGTTAGACTTGTACTGAGATCCTAGGACTCTATTCACTGAGTTCAGAGGTCCCTCCAGATGCAATTACTTTACCCTCGTCATAGAGACTCACATCCTTCCCTTCTTCCAAACATGCTCTGACCTCCCCCGGCAGATAGCATCAGCTGTTTACTCTGGTACCACATAGCCATGACTGACTTTAGGCAGAGCAGGATCCTGACCAGTGACAAGTCTGTAGACTGAGAAAAGGAAATAGTTGTGAGATTTCACACTGTCATCCTGCTGGGGTAGAAACGTTGCTTGAAATTCTCTGGCTTGGGTCCCCTCCTCTGGAAGGGTCAGCAACACTATTTTCTCAATGCCAGGAGTTAAGATGACAGGATTGGAAGTGCTGTCGACAGAGCCCAGATCACTGCTTTAAGGCATGAGGGATGACATTTTATTATGTACCCACAAACTCTTCTTCTCAGAGCTGTTGAAAGTCCTGTTGTGAGGGGCCAAGAGCAAGATCACTGTGTTCTTTCCCTGGCCGAGGAGAAGGGATGTTCTTCCTCAGCACCAGTGGTTAGCATAAGACAATCACACAGAAGAGAGTCTATGTTCTGGAAACTTCTCTTAGCAGTTCCTTTGTGGAAAGGATATGAGGTTCTTCACAGAAAATATTTCAAAGTGTTCTCAAGCATTTGCAAAGCTTATATTTCATGTTAGCTACACTGACAGTGGTTCAAGGGGGCTCATCTGCCTTGAAATAGTGGAAAAGGTACCACTCTAGCCTGGCTTTAGCAATCCTTGCAGAGGGAAGATCATCTTTTTGAACCTCTGCTTCCCATTATTCAAAGGAAGTGACTTGGGCTCCTTGGAGTCCTTCAGCTCTTAACGTTCTGTTAGTCATTGCTTCTTTGACCCGACTGCCCTAACTCAGTCCTTTCCATCTGAGGCCTTGTTTTACCACCTGAGAATCCATTTAATTCTATAACTATTGACTAAGTATTTGCTCTGTTTTCAACCACACAGCTTCAGAGTCACACCCTTGTAGAACTCACAGTGAGGCAGTGAGGTCAGGACTTCCCAGAATTCTTTTTTTTCCCAGAGATTTATTTCCTAGATTGGTCATTCTCAAACTGTGATCCCGACCTAGACCAGTAGTATCAACGTCACCATCGAATGTGTTAGAAAAGCAAATTTTCATGTGCCATCCAAGACTTGCTGAATTTTCAGCTCTGGGGATGTGGCCCATTGGCCTTAGCTTTTAAAAAATCCTGAAGAGAATTGGGGTGCACACTCAGGCTTGAGAACTACTGAGCTAACCCTTCCAGGGACAAGCTGAACTGTGCTCCAGAGTCCCCAAGGCCAGGCTGCCAGAACTTGGTTTCAACTCAGAGCCACAACTCATTTGGAACCTCCAACATTTTGAACCTTTGTGATATTTTTAACCACTCATTTGTTTTGATGGGAACTAGTCCAGTTTAGCACACAATTCCACATAGACCTGCCAGCCTTCCCTTCAGTTTCATTGCAATGCTTGGTGAGATGTCGATGCCATGACCAAGATTCATAAGGAAAATCTTAGTCCCAGTAGAAGCTCTTGGGACATAGATCCCCAGAGGAAGAGAGTGTCTAGGGGCTTAGTCCTCTGTGGACCCTCCTCCTTTTGAAGGATTACAATCCTTGTGGGGCCTAAGCCTGATTCCCTAGTCTCTTCAATAGGTAGAGACCATTGACCCATTATCCCAGCAGTCACTTCAGACTTACTTAGAAAGAGTAGGCAGTGTGGCTTCTGGGAAAGAGAACTACTGGACTACCCTGAGTATCTGGCTCCTGTCTTTTTTCCTGTACTCTGAACCCGCCACCTGTTGTTCCAGCCTAGGGGCAAATGGAAGGTCACGGGCTCCTTCATGAACATTACTAATGCCGGTGCCTCAGAGGCAGACTCAGCCTCTGGGGCTCAGGGCTTGTCTGCCTTTTAGTTCTGCTGGCCCTCATTGGGCAGTTGCCTATATGCAGCATCAACTGCATAGCTGTCAGCTCTAGCTCTGTCTTACCCGGCCTTGGCTGGGTATAAGTGGGAGCTAAGGAATCAGAGCTGGGGGAGGGATGCTGGGCCGAGGAGAGTCTGTGATCCCTGCATATGCAGCAACCCCCTGTTGGCTCCTTGCTCACAACTGCCCAGTGAGGTAGGTGTTAGTGTCATTCCCCGGGTATTTTCTCTTTTTCTGACTTATGAAAGGCTTGCAAACTCTCAGAGCCTCCGTTTTCTCATTTATCTGGTGGGTATGATTCTTCCTAGCGCTTGTTTCAGTAGCTTGTTCTGAGGATGAAATTCGGTTACTATGATGAAAACACTCTGGAAACATTTTAGATCCTCCCATGAATGTCAGACTTTACATTGATCTGATTTCTGGGTCCTCCAGGCAGCTTGTAGGGCCTTCCCTTTGAGAAACTCACCTTAGATCCACCCAGCTCCCAGTGTTACGTTTGGGTGTTAGGTGGGGATGTGTTGTACATGGCTCCCTGCCAGGCTACTGGTATTAGGGCCATTTCCTTTTCTAAAATTCCTGGCCTTGTGAGGTTGCAGTGAGGAGGTACATGTGCCAGCCCTCAGCCACGAGTCACTGCCTGGGAAGCTGGTCTGGACAGGATGACCTCACAGGCCTTTCCCTCTTCTTATTTTCATGACTGGCCTCACTGTTTCAGTTTTGGCTCTCTCTCTCTCTCTCTCTCTCTCTCTCTCTCTCTCTCTCTCTTGCAGCTGTGGTGACTGGGATTTAGGGCAAGCATTTGGGATCCCTTTTTTAATCCCTTTCAAATCCTGCTTTAGCTGCACAGTCTGGGAAGGGACAGAGAAGGATGGAGAAGGGGAGGATTTATTCCTGCTTAAAGGTGGTCTGGTACTCTCAGGAAATAGCTATGACTGGGTCGATTTCTGTTGAAAATGGGTTTGGAGCTGGGGAGATGACTTAGTTGGTAAAACACCTGCTTTGCAAGCATGAGGACCTGAGTTTGGATCCCCAGCACCCCCATAAGAAGCCAGGGATAGCTGTGCCCATCTGTAACCCTAGCAGTGGGCAGGGAGGGAAGGCACACAGAGACAGGTGATCCCTGCTGCTGCCCGGGCCAGCCACTCCAGCCAGTTGGTGAGACCTATCTCAAAAAGCAAGGTGGAGAGCACTAGAGAATGACACCTGACCTAGATCCCTGGCTTCCACACCCACAAACATATGTGTGTGCATACACACACACACACACACACACACACACACACACACAGAGGTATACACACAAAATAAAAATACATCAAGGAGCCAGGTGTGGTGGCGCATGCCTTTAATCCCAGCACTCGGGAGGTAGAGGCGGGTGGATCTCTGTGAGTTCAAGGCCAGCCTGGTCTACAGAGTGAGCTCCAGGACAGCTGGTACTAAAAGGGAGACCCTGCCTCAAAAATACCAGAAAAAGGAAAAAACTAAAAAGGAAAAAAAAAATACATCAAGGGCCAGGCATGGTAGTGCACACCTTTAATTCCAGTACTCTGGAGGCAGACCTCTGTGAGTTTGAGGCCAGCCTGGTCTATATAGCAAGTTCCAGGCCACCTAGGGCCAAATAGTGAGACCCTGTCTCAAATTAATAATAATAATAATAATAATAGTAATAATAATAATAATATACCCTTGGGTTGTTTTGGATCAGGGTCAAGGTGGAACGGCAATGCATGACAATGACGTTCTTACTGGTAGACTCCTACAGAGGCATTGCATTGTGAAAGGGTACATATGTGGATGTGTGTCTCTTCTGGTCTCTTCTTAAAAAGTCACCAGAATTCAGTCATGATGCTGTGCTTTGAGGATCTAACCCTGCTGACCTAGCAAAGGTTCCACCTCTGGACCCCGTAGTTCATTAAGCTTCTATTCTCTTCCTGTTTCACAATAGGAATTAAATTTGAGCATGTGGCCCTTGGGGGAATACTCTGAAGCCACCCAAACTATGGCACCCTCTCATAACATCTGAGAAATTCCAATAAGGGTGTTCCACTTCCCCCCATGGAGGCCGGAGGCATCTCATCTTACCTAGTACGTTTTCAACCCAGAGCCAGAGGGATGAGCCTCATTCTGGACTCAGACCTCTCTTGGATGCTCACAGTGTTGTGTGGTGACTGTGGTGGAAAGGAAGAAACTTCACATTTGCCTTTTTTCTTTTTGAAAATGAAAATTTATTTTATTTTAATTTATTTGTGTGTGTGTATGTGTGTGTGTGTGTGTGTGTGTGTGTGTGTGTGTGTACAAGTGTGTCTCTGAACCCTAGGAGGCTAGAAGAAGGTGTCAGATCCCCTGGAACTGGAGTTGTAAGTGGTTGTGAAGCACCCCCAACATGGGTGCTGGGGACCAAACTCCCATCCTCTCTAAGAGCAGCAAGTGCTCTTAACCACAGAGCCATCTAGCCCCTGACTTGCCTTTTCTTAATTTAAAAGTGTTCCTTGTAGAAATAGTTTTGCATTGAGTCCATTTTTCTCCATTTCTACCACCTCTTCCTGGAAGGAGATCTGTGTTCCTCTCTAAACTAGATTATGAAACAGTGCAATGGATTATCTACCTGGAAACCAGTAGATTTACACTATTGATTGTTTTTCCCCTATGGTGAAGATTTAACCGAGAGGCTCATGAATGCCAGGCATATGCTCTACCACTGAGCCACATCCCCAACCTCTGACTCAGTTGATTTTTTTTATCATGAAACCTTGCTTACAAGAGATATGAGTTACATGATATGATGCTGAGATACCCGGTGTCTCTGACTCTGTGTACCGGTTTCTGAGCCTGAATTTAAATGTCTTTTATAATTGGCTTCAGGCTACTCTGCAACTAATTCCCAGCTGCAGTTCCTCATGTTCCCTGTGTTCTGTGGTCTCGTCACCTACTCTGTTACACACCACATCTGTTCCATCTCTGACTGTGTTCATGAGTCCCTGTCCATGTATTCCTTCAGTCCAAACACTCTGTGTACGTACAGCACTTCGTGTCTCAGCTCTTTGACTTTAGCCCCTGACATTCTTGTTCCCTTAATGTCTGTCAGGACCATGGTTTCATACTTCTTAGCTCAGCCTTCCCAAATAGGCTACAAACCCTTTGATTTTGGACCCTCTTAAGCTTCTTTCATAGTCTTTGCAGTGCCCTGTCAAACTTTTTTTTAATATTTTATTTTATTTTATTTATTTTGTATGTGTATGAATGTACTGTCTGCATGCAGCTTTGTGCACCCAAGTCGTGCAATGCTGTGGAGGTCAGAAGAGGGTGTCAGATTCCCCTGGATGGTTCTCAGCCGCCATGTGGGTGCTGGGGATCAAACCCTGGTCCTCTGCAAAAGCAGTCGGCGCTTTTAACTGCTAGGCCATCTCTCCAAGCCCCAAACTTTTTTTTTCACATAAATTTATTATTTTTTTAATCAAATCTAGACCCATGTCCCCTACCCTATTCCCCCACCCCACCAGAGCTCACGCATTCTGCCAAACATGCTTTTCATCTCTTTCTCAGTCTTTCTCAAAATTCTCCATGAGGAAGTTGAGTGTTTTGAGCAGAAGTTCACTGTTTCAGTCAGTTCTTCGATGCACTCCTTTCTGTTGTTGTTGTTGTTGTTGTTGTTGTTTCCAATATGCATCACTCCCAACTGCTTTGGACAAAAGCTCAAGGGGCCATGCACAAGAAATACTTATAACTAGGTAATTGGCACTAGCATCCACAGATGATGGATACCATTCGTCGTTTGTTTTTCTGGGACTGTGTTACTTCACTCAGCATGATGTCCTCTAGCTCCAGCCATTTTCCTGCAAAGCTCATGATGTCGTCTTTCTTTACTGCTGCATAGAACTCCATTGTGTAGATGTACCACATTTTCTCTGTCCACTCATCAGTTGAGGGGCATTTGGGTTGGTTCCAGCTCCTTGCTATTGTGAAGAGAATAACCCCAAACTTTTATACCATGCAACAAACAGTAAAATAATTTTGACTCTCATCAGAGTTTTGTTTGCTCACCTGAAAAGTACATTGGTGATTTGTGGATTTATCTTGCAAAAAAGAAATCCTGGCTGTAGCCAAGGGTCACGATTATCAAGTATGTATTCATCCATATATACCCTAGGAACTTTCCTGAATGGGAGGAAAACGGATGAATTCTGGAGGTTCCAAAGGTAACCATTAGTCTCAGGATTTCCCACAAGGGCCAGTCTGCAGTGGGTCTTTACCTTCTTTCTCATGCTTTTGAACTCTGCTCTTTCCTCAGAGAGCTCCTGTGAGAATAAGCGGGCCGATCTGGTCTTCATCATCGACAGCTCCCGCAGCGTCAACACCCATGACTATGCAAAAGTCAAGGAGTTCATCGTGGACATCCTACAGTTCTTGGACATTGGTCCTGATGTCACTCGAGTAGGTCTACTCCAATATGGCAGCACGGTCAAGAATGAGTTCTCCCTGAAGACCTTCAAGAGGAAGTCTGAGGTGGAGAGGGCCGTCAAGAGGATGAGGCATTTGTCCACAGGCACCATGACGGGACTGGCCATCCAATATGCCTTGAATATTGCTTTCTCAGAAGCAGAGGGGGCCCGGCCACTGTGGGAGAACGTGCCACGAGTCATAATGATTGTGACGGATGGAAGGCCTCAGGACTCAGTGGCTGAAGTGGCTGCAAAGGCCCGGGACACAGGCATCCTGATCTTTGCGATTGGTGTGGGCCAGGTGGACCTGAACACATTGAATGCCATTGGGAGTGAGCCCCACAAGGACCATGTCTTCCTGGTGGCCAACTTCAGCCAGATCGAGTCTCTGACCTCAGTGTTCCAGAACAAGTTGTGCAGTAAGTCCTGCTCCTGTGTGGTCCGTTTGTCCTCGGGGGTTTCTTCTGTGCCTCCATGTCCCTGCGTGTGCTGCGTTGGCAGTGGACACATGTAGATGCACTGTTCTTTGGGGGATTACACTTTGACCAAGGCACAGATTTTAAGCACATAATTACACAAGTATATAAGATCATTAGCAGTGTAGTTGAGGAAGAATTCAGGGTATGATGGAACAGATAACCTTTGAGCCTAGAGACTTCCTTAGGGAAAAGGACATTGAACTCTGTGTGTGCGTGTGTGTGTGTGTGTGTGTGTGTATGTGATGCACACCTATGTAGAGGTCATTTACAGAGGACTGTTTTTTGCTGTTTTTTTTTAAGTCCCAGGTGGCCTCGTACTCACAGAGATCCACCTGCCTCTGCCTCCCAGTGCTGAGATTAAAGGTGTGCACCACCACACCCGGCAAACAGAGGACTGTTTATAGCAATCAGTGTTCTCTTTCTACCATGTGCTCCTGGGATTGAAGTCAGGTCCTCAGGCTTGGTGACAGGTGCTTTTACCTGATGATCCATATCGATAACCATAGGAGAGGACATTTAAACTCAAGAGGCAGAATGAGTAAAGATAGAATAACGGGGGCTGTCGATTCCCAGCACCCACATGTTGGCTAAGAACCATCTTTAAGCCAGGTGTGGTGGCTCACGCCTTTAATTCTAGCACTGGGGAGGCAGAGGCAGGCGGATCTCTGTGAGTTCAAGACCAGCCTGGTCTATGGAGTGAGTTCCAGGCCAGCTGGGGCTATAGGGAGACCCTGTTTCAAGCCAAAAAAAAAAAAAAAAAAAAAAGAATAATGGTTTCCTCCAGAATGTATAGTTGACTTGACATTCCCTAAGTTGGAATTTGTTGTTTGAAATAGGGATGGAAGTAGAAGACAGAAATCACAGTAGTTTCCCTGTGGACTCTGTGCAACACCACCGCATTTTTGCCCTGCGATAGTGTGAGTAGTAAATGTTTGGTTAACTGACAAAGAGACTTAGTGAACAGAAAGCACTGAGATGAGGGCTCTGAAGACCAATTCTTAAAAGAGGACAAACTGGAGGCTGGAGAGATGGCTCAGTGGTCAAGAGCACTGGCTGCTCTTACAGAAAAGCGAGGTTCAGCTCCCAGCACCCACATGGCAGCTAACAACTGTTTATAACTCCGGTCCCAAGGGATGCAATGCCCTTTTCTGACCTCCATGGACATTGCACACACATGTGAGCAATACAATTATACATATAAAAATAACAAATAAAATATTAGAAAAGGGGCTGGAGAGATGGCCTAGTGGGTGAGAGTGCCAACTGCTCTTGCAGAGGATCTGGGTTCAATCCCCAGCACCCACATGGCGGCTGAGAACCTTTAACTCCAGTTCCAGGGGAATCCAACACCCTCTTCTGACCTCCATGGCATTGCACGACACGGGTGCACCAACCTGCATGCAGACAGTACATTTATACACATAAAAATAATAAATAAAAAAATTTTAAATGTTTAAAAGATATTAGAAAAGAAGAGGACAAATTGTAGGTCCTCATGCATTAAAAAAAAAAAAAAGTAAGTTCTTTTATGATAGGGTCTCAGTGGCCCAGATTGGATTCAAACTCTATGTAGTCAAGAATAACCTTGAACTTTTTTGATTCTCTACCTCCCGAGTGCTAGGATTACAGGTGTATGCCAGCACCACTGGGTGACGTGGTGCTGGGAATAGAACCCAGAGCTTTGTGCGTGCTGGACCAGCACTCTACTGACTGAGCAACATCTCCAGCCCCAGGGTGTACTTTTGATGTGACTTTAAAAAACAAATCCCCTTGCCAAAAACTAACTTCAAAAAGCAGAGACTCCGTTTCTCTTGACTCCAGAGTCAAATGATTTACTTTAAAAAAAATCAATGCCACAAGGGAAAAATAACCTTTCTTTTTGCAATGTCACTTGGAAACTATTCAGAAGTGCCATTTCCCTGGCGCCATGGAGTGGCTGTGTTATTGTGGTGCACTGTGGCCTAAGTCAACTGGAAAACTTCAATCAGTAGAACACACTGCAAACATTTTTTAGGGTTTATAACTTTAAATGACTTCTGCAGAATTTATGTTCCCTTTTTCCTGGAAATATTTAAAAAAGCAATTGGTTCCGTAACACTTTTGACAGCTTCTTCCTGTGTATTGGACAATTTTAATGGAAGAGTTCTTTTATAAGCACTCTGTATTTATCAGCAAATGGACAGATAATATGATAAGGCAAAGGAGCTCTGATGACCTCCATGCTGTTGACTGTGGACCGGAGCCTGGAAGGGCTTCTGTAGGCTGTAAGGCAAGGCAGCAAAATTAAAAGGCTGTTTGGATGTTTCCCCTTCCCGCCCCCCATCATCTTTGTTTAATCTGGAAGCTTTAAGAAACATTGGTATTATCTTATTCATTCGTGTGGCCTGAGAAATGACTCCCCTGCGACTCCTCCCATCCACTCTGCTGAAACGCAGCTGCTCTCAAAGCCCTACACCGCCAGGCTCTGCTGAGCAACTTCATCAACTGTCTTGAAAGGTTGAGGAGGCCCCAGAGCCTCTTTATCAACCACACACTAAAGACCGCAGTAACTAACATTCATTAAGCACTTTCCCTTATGTGTTCTTACTTGAACCTCACAAAAGTCCAGGGAGGCAGGCTGTACTGGACCCTCCCACCCTTCTCACAGGTTAGCAAACCGGTTAAGTGAATCAGCCAAGAACAAACGACATGGCCATGGTAGGGCTCTGATTGCACATCATACTTCACTCCTTCACAGGTTGAGAAGTAGAAATTCCTCTTCTAAAGTGAACGTTTGCTGAAGGCGGCCCCACCATGAGGCTTTGCCCAGGAAGCTGCTCTGTGGTCGACATTCACCTGACATGGGGAGAACTGGGAAGGGAAGTTTCTGTAGGCAGATGAGGAAACAACGGCTTGGTGATGTGGGCTGGACAAGTGTTTTGGGCTCCCTGAGGCTCAGTTGCCTGTCTATGAAGTGGAGATTTCAGGCGTGCAGGCAGGTTATAGCTGTTTTGTCCTATGTTGGATACATTCTGCAGTGTTCCCTCTAATTCTTTTTTTTTAATTTTATTTATTTTTTATGTGTATGAATGTACTGTCTGCATGTACGTTTGTGCACCCATGTCGTGCAATGCCGCGGAGGTCAGAAGAGGGTGTTGGATTCCCCTGGAACTGGAGTTAAAGATGGTTCTCAGCCGCCATGTGGGTGCTGGGGATCAAACCCAGGTCCTCTGCAAGAGCAATTAGTGCTCTTAACTGCTAGGCCATCTCTCCAGCCCTCCCTCTAATTCTTACAACTGTTCTATGAGGCAGGGATTCTTGCTTTACCCATTTTACAAATATGGAAATTAAGACTAAGAAATAATAAGCAACTTCAAGTATCAGTACTGAAGATTCAGACCCTAAGGGCTTACCCTCCATGTCAGGCCCTAGAGCTCCAGGTTGGCAGGAAAATCCTGTCATAGAGCAATAGGATACCTAATACAAGGTGTGTACTTCGTAGCTCTTGGAGAGCCATCGGGGACCAGGGAGCTTGAGCCAAAGAATGCCTGGGTCTGTTTTGGGACTACAGGGGAGCCTTGAGGAAGAAGTAGTAAAATTAATCACTGACATGCTTTGCTATCAATATACAAATGTGGCTGGGAATGGTGACATGTTCCTCTAATCCCTGCATTCAAAGGCCAAGGGGCCACCGAGATGGTTCAGCAAGTAAAGGGCTTGCCGTGGTAGCCTGATAACGTGAGTTCAATTCCTGGAACTCACATTCACATAAAAAGACAGATGCAAGCTGGGCATGGTGGCACATGCCTTTAATCCTAGCACTTGGGAGGCAGAGGCAGGCTGATCTTTGTGAGTTCAAGGCCATCCTGGTCTACAGAGTGAGTTCCAGGACAGCTGGGGCTACAGGGAGACCCTGTCTCAAAAAGACAAAACAAAAAACAAAACAAAAACCACAAGCCAGATGCAATAGTAAGCGTCTGTAATTGCAGCACTCTTGATAAGATGAGGGGCAGAGACAGGAGAACTGGCCGGGGCTCAAGGGTCAGCCAGCCTAGAGCACAGAGCACAACAGAAACGAAAGGGACCAGCCAGCCTAGAGCACAGAGCACAACAGAAACAAAGGGACCAGCCAGCCTAGAGTACAGAGCACAAGAGAGACAAAGGGACCAGCCAGCCTACAGCACAGAGCACAACAGAAATGAAAGGGGCCAGCCAGCCTAGAGCACAGAGCACAACAGAAACAAAGGGACCACCAGCCTAGAGCACAGAGCACAACAGAAACAAAGGGACCAGCCAGCCTAGAACACAGAGCACAACAGAAATGAAAGGGGCCAGCCAGCCTAGAGCACAGAGCACAAAAGAAACAAAGGGACCAGCCAGCCTAGAGCACAGAGCACAACAGAAACAAAGGGACCAGCCAGCCTAGAGCACAGAGCACAACAGAAACAAAGGGACCAGCCAGCCTAGAGTACAGAGCACAACAGAANGAAAGGGACCAGCCAGCCTAGAGCACAGAGCACAACAGAAATGAAAGGGACCAGCCAGCCTAGAGTACAGAGCACAACAGAACCAAAGGGACCAGCCAGCCTAGAGTACAAGGAACAACAGAAACAAAGGGACCAGCCAGCCTAGAGCACAGAGCACAACAGAAATGAAAGGGGCCAGCCGCCTAGAGCACAGAGCCCAACAGAAACAAAGGGACCAGCCAGCCTAGAGTACAGAGCACAACAGAAACGAAAGGGGCCAGCCAGCCTAGAGTACAGAGCACAACAGAAACGAAAGATACCATGCTTCAAGAAGGTGGAGAGAAAATTGGCTCCTAAAACTGGACCTCTGGCTTACACACACACACACACACACACACACGCACGCACACACGTGCATGCATGCACGAGCGAGTGCCCTCTTAGTGTATATTAACTCATTTTATTATTTACATATTTTTTATTTATACATCAAACATGAGAAGTAGTGCTCTTTTTTTTTTTTAATTTATTTGTATGAATGTACTGTCTGCGTGTAGATTTGTGTACCTGTGTCATGCAATGCCGCGGAGGTCAGAAGAGGGTGTCAGATTCCCCTGGAACTGGAGTTCTCCTGGAATTGGAATTACAGACGGTTCTCAGCTTCCATGTGGGTGCTTGGGATCGAACCCGGGTCCTCTGCAAGAGCAGTCGGTGCTCTTAACCGCTAGGCTATCTCTCCAGCCCGAGAAGTAGTGCTCTTAAAACTCCAATTTTACTGAAGAAGAAATTGAAATTCCCCCAATCAACTAAAATTTGCCCAAGGTCACCAACTCCAGGTGGAAGAGCCAGGAGGGGACCTAGCCTGAGTGGTGTCACAGCTTAACCACCATGTGCTCCTCAGATTTGATGAGGACTAGCAGGTTCCTGGCCGGAGACTATAGGGTGATTACTATAATCCAGGCAAAGAATGGTATCTTATGTTTTGTTTATGTTTTAGTTTTCCAAAAGCCAGTCCCCTTCTTTAAGCTGATTTCACTACTCCACTAAGGGGTCATGACTCACAGTTTAAAAAATGATGATGGGGCCTGGAGAGATGGCCTAGCGGTTAAGAGCACTGACTGCTCTTGCAGAGGACCAGGGTTCTATCCCCAGCACCCACATGGCAGCTGAAAACCATCTGTAACTCCAATTCCAGGAGAACTCCAGTTCCAGGGGAATCCAAGACCCTCTTCTGACCTCCGCGGCATTGCATAACATGGGTGCACAGACCTACATGCAGACACTACACTCATACACATACAAAAATAAATAAAATAAAATAAAAAAGTGATGATGGAGAGTGGC
This sequence comes from Rhizomys pruinosus, assembly GCA_009823505.1. NCBI lineage: Eukaryota > Metazoa > Chordata > Mammalia > Rodentia > Spalacidae > Rhizomys > Rhizomys pruinosus. The sequence continues at coordinate 1,021,692 of VZQC01013540.1, forward strand.
AGCCATTGGAGGGAGGCCTTTCTGGCAGGACTGGAGACTACGGAAACAGGCTGTGTCTGGGTAAGGCCAAGGCAGGAGCCACTGTCATGCAGTGTGGAATTGCTTAGGCTCTGGAGCCAGGCTGTCCCAAGTGAGAGCCCTGGGTTGGGCTCTGGCTGGTTGTGTGGTCATGAACTAGGGCACAATGGCAGCTTTATACGTGTGGGCAGTGACTTCCCACAGTGGCCACAGCAAAGAGAATCATGAAGAGACATTCTCAGGCTACCCTGGAGTCCACCAAAAATCTTAGAAGCCAAAAATCCTATGAATTTAGGTCCTGCACACAAGCTGACCAAAACCCCACAAATCCATTTTTCTGCCCAGTAGCAGAGAACACTTGAATCTCCAAGTTGAAAAATGAACGTCTGTTCTTTGCATTCTGCTGACTCAGTGCGACCTGAGGGCTGCTTTATCAGCCTAGCCTGATTTTGGAACCCAGAGCAAGGCGATTCCTACCCTAATAACCCCACCCCACCCAGGCCAGGCGCAATGAAAGGCCCTAATAGTGTTCTAAAGACACACCCTCTTGGACAAGTCTGAGCAAAGTCTACATTTATTGCACTTTGAGGCCCTGTAATGAAGGGGGTGGGGGGAGCAGTATTGCACAGATGCTGGGCTTCATGTACTTGATGATTGTTCCCATTGAGGTGCCCCCCCCAGTCAATCTCACTATGTAAAACACTCATTTACTCATTCGCTAAAAGATTTACTATTTACTCACTTACTAAAAGATGATTTTCTCATGCTGGGTGTGGTGGTGCATACCTATAATCCCAACGCTCAGGAGGCTGAGGCAGGAAGATGGTGATTCTAGGTCAGGCCGAGGAGCTGTATAGCAAAACCTTGTTTTGATAAAACAAAACAAACTCCCCTGTGGTGGTAATGTCCTTGAGGAACACTTAGTCTTTCAATATCTAATAACCTAAATATGACAACACTTAACACTTATCTCAGTTGCACATTCAAAAGGGAACAACACAAGTATCTGCTTAATATATATANTGGGCGTGGTGGCGCACGCCTTTAATCCTAGCACTTGGGAGGCAGAGGCAGGTGGATCTTTGTGAGTTCAAGGCCAGCCTGGTCTACAGAGTGAGTTCCAGGACAGCTGGGGCTACAGGGAGACCCTGTCTCGAAAAGACAAAAAAAACCCCCCCCCCAAAAAATAAAAACAATAAAAAGCTTATTTTAATGTATTAATTTTCCTCCAAAGGCACATCTAAGTCTTTTTGCATTTAGTCGGTCATTTCACCATCTAAAACAGGAAAATTACCTACAAAACTCACAAAATGTAAAAAACATGGGACTGGAGAGGTGACTCAGCGGTTAAGAGCACTGACTGCTCTTGCAGAGGTCCGGGGTTCGATTCCCAGCACCCATATGGCAGCTAAGAACATCTTTAAGCCAGGCATGGTGGCACACGTCTTTAATCCCAGCACTCAGGAGGCAGAGGCAGGAGCATCTCTGTGAGTTCAAGGCCAGCCTGGTCTACATAGCGAGCACTAGGCCAGCTGGGACTAAAGGGAGACCCAGTCTCTAACACACAGACAGACAGACAGACAGACAGACAGACAGACAAAAACCATGGCTCTGTGAAAGAGCTTAAACAAGAAAGCAGCACCACTTTGTTCAGCACAGCTGAGAACTAAATCAGACGACAAGACTTTTACTGCTTTCATCACATCCATGAGCAATTATGAAAGGGCCGTGTTCATTTGGAGTCACAGGTAAATCCTAGTGACCAGACAGATTCACAATGGTGGAATCTGTTAAGTAATGAGGATCAAGTATACATAGCTTTTCATTTTGTTGTCTATGAAATTGGCGTACATTTTAGATTCTATAAAATATGTTGTTTGACTCAATATAGATAGAAGCAGTGATTAATGTTAAATGAAAACCCAGGGGGCTGGAGAGATGGCCTAGCAGTTGAGAGCACTGACTGCTCTTGCAGAGGACCTGGGTTCGATCCCCAGCACCCACATGGCGGCTGAGAACTGTCTTTAACTCCAGTTCCAGGGGAATCTGATGCCCTCTTCTGACCTCCATGGCATTGCACAACACGGGTGCACAAATCTACATGCAGACAGTATATTCATACACATAAAAAAATTAAAATTAAAATTAAAAAAATAAATGAAAACCCAACTCAATAGATGTATCTATGTATGTATATATGTTTGTGCATGATGTTCCTAAGTATGTAAAACACCATGATATTTTTTCTTTACTATGAATGGTTAATAGGCATTAGGTGCTCCGTAGACACTGGGCACTCTTCTGACCATTTTATCAGCTTAGCTAAGTTAATCCTTAAAGGCCTTTGTGAGGTTGGTAGTGCCTGTATCCTTATATATAAAGAGGCTAAAAAAAATTGCTCAGGGTCACAAAAAGGTCATTTATTTTACCCTGTAACAAAAATGGTTGAATTCAATCTACAAATTTTCCTCATTGTGATTTGTAGTATAACAGGAGCTAAGACATCATCATTAGCCAGAACGATATGGACTAAACTGTGCTGTTATCAAATAAAACTGACTTTCATGAGCTTTCCTAAGTGCTTGACAACTCGGGATTGTTCTAGCTTTTGAATGCCCCTTATTGTATAAGCTTCAGAAAACTATTTTCTCTATATACACATCTTTTGTGTTAATGAGAACACTTGCATAATGTGTTCTGTTTACACTAATGCTGGTTAATTTTAAATATGCTCAAGTTGCATTATATTGAGTAAAGTCTTAAATTAAGATGTTAAACAATGAGAATTTGATGAGCTCCAGATAGACTTACATAAGAATCTATTTATCTGAAGGCTGAGGTACTTCAGAAACTAAATACAAAAATATTTTAAGTTGAGGCATAAAAACCATGGCATTATGAAACATTTAAGTGCATTGTAACTCCAAACTTTCATATATTTATGCATATTTAAAAGTATATTACTCTTAGGATTTATGATCCTGGGAAATTGTTGTTTCTTTAATATAGCCAGTAACTTTCTGTCTAAGTCCATTGCTGCCTACTGAAGATTCCATGTTAACCAGAGATCCTCTGGTCAGAAAATTTTCTGATCCCCTTGACTGTCAAAGATTATTTAGTTGAACCAGAAATTTTCAGTTTTGCAGGCCAAAAAAAAAAAGAGATATGAGCAATTTCCTATGGCGCAGCCTAGCGCTATCTCTGGTTGAGCTTGCTTGGTTATCTACATACATAGAGATCTGCCCTGTGTTAAGGTGGTGAGCCTCGTTGCTGAGTGGGCTACAGCTTGTTTCTCTTGGGGTTCTGCCTTCCTCGCAGCACAGGCTCTGAATGTGTAGGAAGAGAAGGCACCACCATTCACTTTCTTTGTTTTCCTTTCAGCGGTCCACATGTGCAGTGTCTTGGAACACAGCTGTGCTCACTTCTGCATCAACACCCCTGGCTCATACGTGTGCAGGTGCAGGCAAGGCTACATCCTCAACTCGGATCAGAAGACTTGCAGAAGTAAGCTGATTTGGCTGTGTCTGAACTGCCTGCATCTTGTTCATCTGTGATCTCTCACCCAACCCACCTGAGGCTGAAACCCTTTCTGTATGTTCTGTTGGCCCCACCCTCTCTTTGTCAGTCCAGTGTCTTGGCCTGGCACATAGTAGTTCATTGGGCAAAGTGTGAAAGGTTGGTGCTGTCTCACAGTCTCCTTGCCTGTGTGAGTTGGTCTCCGTCGCCTCTATCCTGCTTCTTGATGGGAAGTTACTGAAGAGTCTTTTCATCCACTGGCTAGTTAGCTGGGCCCTGAGCAGCTATTTTTATATTTTATCCTCTTTTCAAAGTCTGTTCTTTCATTTTTTTTTTTTTTTNTGAAATTTTAATCCTTTTCATTCTTTATTTCTGATCGACTATAGGTATTGCAGTTGGACACATATATTTTTTCTTGGAAGATATATTTCCCAATCAACCTGGTGGGATAAGAATTCTGAAAACTCCATCTATTTTGTGAGTATTTAACTCCTATGTTTCGCTCATGTTTTCTTGCCCTTGTGGCCAAACCATAATCTGGGTTTTCTTGGGGCTCTCATAGCTCCTTATGCATGTAGTTCAGTGTTCTCCATTGAGCAACAGTTGAGGAGTGTTTGCATTGGCCGGAAGCCGGTAGTGTCAGAGTTGTGGCAGAAGTGCTTGTTGGGCTGTTGACATCATGGGGGTGACTTTGCAGTTATTGCCCGGAGTGACTGCTGGAACTTCTGTCCCAGAGAGGAGCCTGTTGGTATGAAAGCTGCTGTCCAGGTCGAGGGGAGGGAGAATAGCAGAATGAGCAGCAGCTCCGAGAGGACATTCTGACCTGTAGAGCCGCATTCCAAGTGAAATGAAGTAGAGTAGAAGTAGCTTTGCACCAGAAACCAGGCTACTCCACTACCAAGCAGTATGGTTTTAAGCAAATTCTCTTCTCCATTTTTATACTGCAGAGCTTTTGATTTCTGCTTTAAAATTTGTGTACTTGGGAAATAGTACTTGAAAAAGGGCTCTCACGACACTTAGGAGTTTGTTATAAAATGTTTGTTGTGGGGGCTAGAGAGATGGCTCAGCTGTTAAGAGCACCGACTGCTCTTCCAGAGGACCCAGGTTCGATTCCCAACACCCACATGTGTCTAAGAACTGTCTTTAAGCCGGGCGTGGTGGTACATGCCTTTAATCCTAGCACTTGGGAAGCAAGAGGCAGGTGGATCTCTGTGAGTTCAAGACCAGCCTGATCTACAGAGTGAGTTCCAGGCCAGCTGGGGCAATAGGGAGACCCTGTCTCAAAAAGGCATGTGCCATCATGCCCAGCTCTGGGGTTTTTGGGTTTTGTTTTGTTTTGTTTTGTTTTTGTATTTCATAGCTTTTGTTTTTTTGAGATAGGGTCTCCCCGTAGCCCCAGTAGCCCCAGCTGTCCTGGAACTCGCTCTGTAGACCAGGCTGGCCTTGAACTCACAAAGATCCGCCTGCCTCTGCCTCCCAAGTACTAGGATTAAAGGTGTGCCCACCACGCCCGGTGTGTTTTTAATTTTCTTAAGTTGTAAGTACATCCACTCCTCTAATCACATATAGCCAGACTACCAAAACAAGGACCAAGGAAGACTAGCTGCATGGAGACAATTAGAACTCAGTTAAGTCTGCTGTGTAGTTCGTGCGATGCATAATTGTTATTACACCACATGGCCAGCAATTAAGCACTGATGGGAAGCAGTTTGCACAAATGGCTGTAATCAGTGATGCATTTATAGAGCCAAACCACATTTTCCATTTTTCTTCTCCCTTTTCAGATTCAGTGTTGAGTGGTTGATGGGAGGACCTCCCTGTCCCCCAATATCAGGCCCGATCTGCTTGGCTTTCTCTAGTTTGGGGGGCTTTGGAGCCCTCTGGACTCCGAAGGCCAGGGGACTTTGTGCTCCTAAGCTTCCAGATCCTAGGACCCCTTGCAGCTGGTTCGACTTGAAGCTCTGATACTTTTTCAGGTTCCATAGCAAAACTTGCTCACAGTAAATGCTCATGGGGTTAATAAATTTTACTGAATTGCTGGGGAAGCTTGGGGAAGGCCATCTTGCATCATCTCACATAGTTTGGCAAACAACTTGCACACCTCTCGTCCCCCCTTGACCTCTTCAGGTGTGCTCAACCTCCGGCCATCTTGCCCACTTCCTTCCTGCCCTCCCATCTTTAGGTAGCATCAGATTTTCTGACTTTCATGTCCTGGGCCTTGGCTGGACCTGGACAGCTGTCAAGGTCCACTTTCATGTGCTGGCTTAGCCAACCAGAATAATTCTGACACCAACTTAAAAAAAAAATAAAAAATAAAAAAGCAATAAAGTCTTCTGCCTTCCATTTCACACGCAGTCTTTACCAGTCCTGCATGAGCCTAGCATAGGCCCTGAGGTCCCTGAGGTCCCAGGACTCCCCCTCGCCTAGGGCTGTGGCATCGAAGATTTTGAAGCTGAAACTAAATGGGCTTTAAAAAGATAATAAAGTTGGGAAAATAAGGTGTCCCAAGCAAAGGAGGGACAGGGAGCCCAGAGCCGTGACTCTTGGATTTGAGGAGCTAAAAATGAGTCAGAAAGCAACTCCCAGGCTCCTCAGAGACACCAGGTCACAGCTCAGATTTTTTTTTCTTTTCAAGGTTTTAAGTGTCTGTGTGTGCCACATGAAGGTGGGTGCCACTGGAGGAATCCTTGGAGACAGAGTTACAGGTAGTTCTTTTCTGACACAGGGCCTCATTGTGTAGGTTAGCTCAACCTGGAATTCACTTTGTAAGTAAGGCTGGCCTAGAACTCGCCTATCTCCTGCCTCAGCCTCCTGAGTCCTGGGGGTTACAGTCCTGCATCACCATGCAGGCTCTACTTCCTCAGGCCTCAATTCGAATTCTGACATTATGGTTTACCAGCTGTGGCTGCCCTACCTGGAGTTGCTTATTTAAACTCCTTGAACCTCAATTTCCTCACCCATGAAGTGGGAAAAATGCTGATAAGAAAGAGCGGACCTCTTTGATAGGTCCTGTTAGCCCCAGTGTTTGTCCCATTAGGCGGTAAAAAGCTGTACAGAGGCAAAGCTCTGCCATCCCAGGACCTCTGCTCACACATTGCCTCCCTGCTAATACCATCACAACTTAACTGGTACTGGGGCGGAACCAGACTCAGCTATGTGACAATCCTCCAGATAAAAAGGAATGTGGATTATACTTCTTCGCCTGAAGCACCTCATCTACCCCAAGAAATGCTTCTCATACATACTTTCTTTTGAAGAAATGCTTATCATTCATTCTTTTTTTTTTTTTTTGTCCTTTCAAGACAGGGTCTCCTTGTAGTCCCCAGCTGTCCCGGAATTCACTCTGTAGAGGCTGGCCCTCGAACTCACAAAGATCTGCCTGCCTCTGCCTCCCAGTGCAGAGATTAAAGGCGTGTGCACCCCCATGCCCGGCTTCATTTTTCTTACGTTCATTGATGGGTCCAATTTTTTTTTTTTTATTTTTCTCCAGTTAGTTTGTAGAAAAAGAGAATGAAATCATCTGCAATATCAAACAGTGACTAGAAAAGCAATGCTTCTTCCATTTGGAGCTTATAAGATAATTGCAATAGATAGTCATTTCAGTGTACAGGACATAAAGTCAGGCCTAACTCCAGCCACTGTTCAGGTGTTTGCAATGTACCAGGAACTCCTTCTGGGAGCTTTATTTACATCTGTTGTCTCATATAATTGTCACAATTAGTTTTGTTGCTGGTGTTGCTCCCCCACGTCCATTCATGTCTCTTTTTCAGAGGATATATAAGCCCATTTTTAGATAACCTGATTTTGGTCATCTTCAATGTCTAAGTAGCCCTTTTTTAGGTGAAAGTTCTATCCAATATTATTATATGAGATATTTATAGAAGCATTAACACAGTGCTAGAACAATGGATTATGCCTTCTTTTCCCATTTAAAAAACTAGGGCCGGGCGTGGTGGTGCACGTCTTTAATCCTAGCACTTGGGAGGCAGAGGCAGGTGGATCTTGTGAGGTTTCAAGGCCAGCCTGGTCCTCAACAGAGTGAGTTCCAGGACAGCTTGGGCAAGGGAGACCCTGTCCTCGAAAGACCAAAAAAAAAAAAAAAAAAAACTAGAGGGGTGAACTCAAAACCATGTTCTTTCCATGCCCATATCCCCTTTACCCTCTTTAAATTCATCTTCCCTTCCCTTCCTTTCCCTTCTCTTCCCTCCCTTCCCTCCCCTCCCTCCCCTCCCCTCCTCTCCTCTCCCTACCAGAAGGCCTTGCTCTGTAGCCCTCCCTGGCTGGCCTGGAATATGCTGTGTAGCCCAGGCTGGCCTCAGACTTCTGGCAATCTTCCTTTCCATGCCTTCCATGTGCTGAGATTGCAGGTGTGAGTCACCATATCCAACTTAATTTTTTTTATCTTTTTGAGACAAAGTCTCCCTGTAGCCTCAGTTAGCCTTGAACTGGCTATGTAGACCAGGCTGGCCTCAAACTCACAGAGATCTGCCTGCCTCTGCCTCTGCCTCCAAGTGCTGGGATTAAAAACATGTGCCACCACACCTGGCCCTTAAATTTTTATTTTTTAAACAATTTTTTAAATTATCTATTTTATGTGTGTGAGTGTATTATGTGCATATGTTAAAGTGCCCCCTGTGCCCCACAGAGGTCAGAAGAGGGCATGATATCCCCTGGAGCTGGATTAAGTTAGCCGCCATGTGGGTGCTGGAAACTGAATCTGTGTCTTCTGCAAGAGGAGCCAGTGAGTTTAAACCCTGAACCATCTCTCCAGCCTACCCCCTCTTCAACCTAATTTTTTTTTTGGTCTTTTTTGAGACAGGGTCTCCCTGTTGCCTCTGTTGCCCTGGAACTCACTGTGTAGACCAGGGTGGGCTTGAACTCACAGAGACCCTCTTGGCTCTGCGTTTAAATCTGCTGGGATTTAAAAGGCATGCTCCACTGTGCCTGGCCAACTTAAATTATATTTAAGAAAAACTTTCCATCTCTTCTGGAACATTTAACTTATGTAGGAGCTAATGAAAGTTTTGTTTGACAGGAAAATACAAATTTTGATGCATAGCTCCCCCCCACACCCTCCCACCCCCTGCTTCCAAGAATCATACCAAATTCATTTTGTTGCCTTATTCTTTGGAAATATTCTTGGAGTTACTTTTCCTAAGATACATAAATGGTTTAATAACTTTTATGTTAAAGATTAAATGAAGACCATGATCCAGAAAAAATAGGATTAGAGAGGAAGGAAAACTATAAACAACATCATTCATAAATTTGGATGCAAAAATGCTCTCTCACTCTCTTTCATGGGTGTGTGTGGTATGTGGATGTGTGCTCATAGGCGTGTGGTGGGGGGGTGCAGGCCAGAGGTCAATGCAGGGTGTCTTCTTCTATTGTTCTATACCTTGTCTGTTTCTCTTATTTTCCACCTTGTTGTTACTTTTATCAGTTTTTTTTTTCACATACACAAAAGTAAGAACAATACAAAATGACAATGACAAAACAAATCAGAAAAAAGGGGGGATTTTCCATTTCATTTCTGGTGAAATAAAAAAAATCAGGCTACAGGACTTATTTATGTAATTCTTCTCTCTCTCTCTTTTTTGTTCTCTTCCCCCCCCCCTTTTTTTTTCTTACTTTTTTGGGGCTACCAGAGGATATGTGTTTACTGACTGGTCCAGGAAGCCTTGAGTTCTCAGCTAAGAAAGAGTCTGGTTAATTTGGGGGGGGGGTCTCATCCCTAAACTGCATAGTCAGTTTCTTGCTCCTGTTTAGTTATGTTACCCTCTGAAAAGGGTCACCCCAATTGCCAGAAGGGATTCGAGATGCTGACCACTCTGACTTCTTCCATGCTGAAAAGAGACATTGGGTGTGGCAACTGGGGGATCCCCCATTCAGAGGACCTATCTAAAGGACCCCCAAAAGGATAACTATAGAGGGGAAAAAAAGTCCTTGACTACTGCCCGTGACAGTGAAGTGAAGGCAGGAGTAGTTAGGTACATGATCTAGGCAGGGGACCAGGAGAGGTAAGAACAGGGAGAATTCCAGTGTCCAACTTAAAAGTCCATTAGAATTTCTTGACCAGGGGTTTCAAAGTATCCATTTATTAGATTTCTCCTTCTGTTCATTTGGCCATGATGTCTGGACTCAAGATCTGCTTCCCAGGCATTTTAGTAGTCAAGATATGAGTTTCCATTTAGATAGTTGCTAGAAAGAAAGAGGAAGTCCACGCAATTAGCCCAGATTAACCAAACTTTGTTTTCTCAAGGTCAGTTGAGGTTCTGGTCTTCAGGGGGTCCTTGGGTTTTCGAGGCAGGAGGAGGGGGGAACCGCCTGGCTCCTTCTGTCCATTCTTAACCAGTTCCCTCACAAGGCCAATTTCCTCTATATTGAGCTTCCTCTTTATAGACTGGACACTGGCTGGGGTTCTGATAGTGGATCTCCAAGACCTCCCTGCACAGGAAGCCTGGTGACTCAACAATTGCAGAACATTTTAAGAGATACCCCTGAACAAAATCCCCTGGGACTAATTGACCTTAGAGGGCAAGGAACAAAATTGTCCCTTAAATCCCTTGGCCGAATTGGTATGGACTTTAAGTATGGGCATTAAGCATCCAAAAAGTGAAGTTGGGGGCTGGAGAGATGGCTCAGCAATTAAGAGCACCAACTGCTCTTGCAGAGGACCTGGGTTCGATTCCCAGCACCCACATGGCGGCTGAGAACCATCTTTAAGCCGGGTGTGGTGGTGGACGCCTTTAATCCCAGCACTTGGGAGGCAGAGGCTGGTGAATCTCTGTGAGTTCAAGGCCAGCCTGATCTACAGAGTGAATTCCAGGTCAGCTGGGGCTATAGGGAAACCCTGTCTCAAATTAAAAAAAAAGAAAAAGTAAAGTTACACCTATCTAATGCTTTTAATTACTGTATCATACTTAGATAAAGCTTGAAAAAAGCCTCAGAAGCCTTGCATAAACATTGACTGGAAGAGATTTAACACCATAGGATAAACAGGCAAAGCCAACGAGAGAGAGTTAAACAATTTTAGGTGTATCTTAAATGTAAATGATTTTACTACAAACAGAAGTAGTCTCTTTACTTTCCCAAACCCCATATCTTGGTTTGTGATTTTTCCAATAACAGGAAACACACCTATTGACCAGAATTAAGCTGGTGAATTTTACAAAGTCCATCCAAACTGTCTCCTTCTGGGCTGCATGCCACTGGTTCAGGGAAGTAAACCTAGCTTTTCTTGAGTCCAATTATCTTGAAATGGTTAGAGCAGATATTAGAAATAACACTTGCATAATAGAGACAACAAGTATCTTTCAGGCATCAGAGGTAACCCATTACTTATCTATGCTCCTTTAATCGGAATCTACAACTGGAAGTCCAGTACAAGCCAGGAACAGACTGAAAAATCAACCACAATCCTGTATGGTTATAATCCCATTTAGACCATTAGTAAACTAGCTTTAGTGTTTATACCATTCTACTCTGGAAACATTTAACCACTTCATTCCAGTACAAATATCTTATTTTCTACTAACCTTTGCAATATTTATACCCATCTGGAATTAAAAACCTTAAAGTGACCCATATCCCACACACAAAACACAAAGGCCTTGGATTCTATTTTATCTAGTATTAACACAGCGACTCCTCCTTATTTCTTAGTGCCATTTACTTGTATTATTATTTTACCCTCCTTTCACCTTGGGATAATAGCTATCTTTAAAGGTGAGGTAAGCCGGGTGTGGTGGTGCACGCCTTTAATCTTAGCACTCAGGAGGCAGAGGCAGGGGATCTTTGTGAGTTAAGGCCAGTCTGGTCTACAGAGTGAGTTCCAGGACAGCTGGAGCTACAGGGAGACCCTGGCTCGAAAAGTCCAAAAAAAAAAAAAAGATAAAATAAAAAATAAAAAATAAAGGTGAGGTAGTTTTTTGGAGACAAGAAAAAAAAAAGATGGGTTTTGTTTCTTAATCCATTCTACTAGTCTATGCCTCTTAATTGGAGAATTCAAGTCCATGGAATATTTTAAAACTGTTGTTGAAAGAATTAAATTGCTTCTAATCATTTTGGTTTCTAGTACTTTCTTACTGAAGGGTTTTTTTTTTTATTCTTTATGTGTATGAATGTATTGTCTGCATGTAGGTTTGTGCACCTGTGTCGTGCAATGCTGCGGAGGTCAGACAAGGGTGTCAATTCCCCTGGAACTGGAGTCAAGGACGGTCTCAGCCACCATGGTGGGGTGGCTGGGGATCCAACCTGGGTCCTCTGCAAGAGCAGTCTTCAGAAGAGGGTCTCGGATTCCCCTGGAACTGGAGTTCTCCTGGAATTGGAGTTACAGACGGTTCTTAGCCGCCATGTGGGTGCTGGGGATCGAACCCGGGTCCTCTGCAAGAGCGTCGGTGCTCCCAACCGCTAGGCTATCTCTCCAGCCCCAGCCTGAAGGTTTTTATTTCTATAATGGTTGTATCATTTGTTTTCTGGTATTGATTGGTTATAGTCATCCCTGCCCTCCACTCTTTGTATTGCTTGAAGTATTCTCTGCGGGGATGGCTTATTGGAGAGGAATTCTTTCAACTTATTTATATCATGGAACATTTTCCTTTCTCCTTCAATTATAATAGACATTTTTGCTGGATAAAGTACTCTGTGTTGGCATCTATAGTCTTTTAGAATCTATAGTATTTTAGACCAAGCTGTTCTGGCTTTCATTCTTTGCAATGAGAAATCAGCTATAATTCTGATAGGTTTTCCTTTGTAGGTAACTTGTTTTTCTTTTGCAGCGCTCAGTATCCTTTCTTTGCTTTGAACATCTTGTGTTTTTACTATGATATGGCATGAAGAATTTCTTTTCTGGTTCTGTCTGCTTGGTGTTCTGTATGCTTCTAGTACTTGTATAGGTATCTCTCACTTTAATTTGAGAAAATTTTCCTCTAAAATTCTGTTGAAGATCTGAGCCATATCGATGTCCTGTGAGTTTTCTTCCTCTTCTATCCCTATAATTCGTAAGTTTGATATTTTCATAGTATCCCACAGTTATTCCATTCTTTTTTTTAAACTTTTCATAATCTACTTGATTTATCCAATTCTTCTGTATTGTCTTCCGATCTTGATATTATATTTTCTGCTTCATCCATTCTATTATTAAGAGTTTCTCCTATCCTTTCTAAGTTGTTTGTGGAATGTTGCATTTATTTTTTCATTTCAACTTGAATTTTCTTCATTGTTTCTATATCTTTTGTAATTTCATTCCACAATTTATCATTGTCCTCTTTCAATTTATCCCTGTCTTCTTTTTTAATTAATTAATTAATTAATTAATTAATTAATTAATTAATTAAATTTTTATGTGTATGAATGCACTGTCTACATGTAGATCTGTGCACCCGTGTCATGCAATGCCGGAGAGGTCAGAAGAGGGTGTCGGATTCCCCTGGAGCTGGCGTTCTCCTGGAATTAGAGTTACAGACGGTTCTCAGCCGCCTGTAACTGGGTGCTGGGGATCGAACCCGGGTCCTCTGCAAGAGCAGTCGGCACTCTTAACCTCTAGGCCATCTCTGCAGCCCTTTCCCTGTCTTCTTTTAGGTGGATTTTAAGCCTAAATGGAGAAGAAAAATCATGATAACCTCAGTTCTGGCAAGGATTTTTTTTTTTTTTTTTTTTTTTTGTCATTTTGAGACAGGGTCTCCTTGAGCTCCAGCTGTCCTGGAACTCGCTATGTAGACCAGGTTGGCCTTGAACTCACAGAGATCCGCCTGCCTCTGCCTCCCAACTGCTAGGATTAAAGGCGTGGGCCATCACACTCAGTTTGGCAAGGATTTCTTAAGACAAAAGAAAAGGCACCAATAAATTTTTAGCAAAATTAAAACATTTGATCATTGAATTATACTGCTACTAAAAAGAAAAGGCCAGCTAGACTAGGAGAAAATATTTTCAAAAGGGGGCTGGAAAGATGGTTCATCAGTTGAGAGCACTGACTGCTCTTGCAGAGGACTCAGGTTCAATTCCTAACACCCTTGTGGCAGCTAACAACCATCTGTAGTTCCAGTTCCAGGGGGATCTGATGCCCTCTTCTGATCTTTGTGGGCATCGCATGATGACACAGTTGCACTTACATACATGCAGGCAATACAATCAAACATATAAAATAAAAATAATAAAGTATTAAAAAAATTTGCAAAAAAAAAAGGGGCTGGAGAGATGGCCTAGCGGTTAAGAGCACCGACCGCTCTTGCAGAGGACCCGGGTTCGATCCCCAGCACCCACATGGCGGATGAGAACCGTCTGAAGCTCCAATTCCAGGAGAACTCCAGTTCCAGGGGAATCCGACGCCCTCTTCTGACTTCCGCGGCATTGCACGACACGGGTGCACAGACCTACATGCAGACAGTACACTCATACACAAAGAAAAAAAAAAAATTTGCAAAACATATCCAACAAAGGACTTCAGAATTCTTTGAACTCAATAACAAGAAGACAAACAACCCAATAAAAGTAGAGAAATGATTTGAATATAGATACTAAATCAAGGAAGGCATAGACTGGAGATATAGCTTAGTGGCACAGTGTGTAGTGTGTGTAAGGTCATGGGTGTAATACCTAGTATTGAAAACAAAACAAGGTATATGGATGGCAAAGAATCTTATGAAGGGATGTGTAGCATTATTAGCTGGTAAAAAAAAAAAAATACAAGTTCGGGGGCTGGAGAGATGGCTCAGTCATTGAGAGCACCGACTGCTCTTGCAGAAGACTGGGTTTGATTCCCAGCACCCACATGGTGGCTAAGAACCATCTTTAACTCCAGTTCCCAGGGAATCTGACGCCCTCTTCTGACTTCCGAAGCATTGCATGACACAGGTGCACCAACCTACATGCAGACAGTACACTCATACACATAAAAAATAATAAATGCTTGGCGTAGTGGCGGACGCCTTTAATCCTAGCACTTGGGAGGCAGAGGCAGGGGCAGGCAGATCTTTGTGAGTTCAAGGCCAGCCTGATCTACAGAGTGAGTTCCAGGACAGCTGGGGCTACAGAGAGACCCAAAAAGATAAGAAAGAAAATACAAGTTCAAACCATAATGAAGTAACTCTACACAGTCCCTAGAATAGACACATTTTAAAAAAGGTGACCATGCCAAGGACTGGCAAAGTTGGAAACTGGAACTCATACACCCCTGGGAGAGTGTGAAATGTTTACCACTTGGAAAATCACTTTTAGAAATTCTTTTGGGGTTTTTTTTGTATGTGTATGAATGTACTGTCTGCATGCAGGTCTGTGCACCCGTGTCGTGCAATGCCGCAGAGGTCAGAAGAGGGTGTCGGATTCCCCTGGAACTGGAGTTCTCCTGAAATTGGAGTTACAGATGGTTCTCAGCTGCCATGTGGGTGCTGGGGATCGAACCCAGGTCCTCTGCAAGAGCAGTTGGTGCCCTTAACTGCTAGGCTATCTCTCCAGCCCCAGAAATGTCTTCTTTTATTTGGCTCTATTATCCCACTTTTAAGTATTTACCCAAAAAAGTGAAAGCTATGTTCAAAGATTTGAACACAAATATTCATACCTACGCTCCTTGTAATGACTCTAAACTGAAAACAATCTACGTGTTCCTCATCAGACGTATGGACAACGCATTGTGCTTATGCACACATTGTAATACTACACAGCAGTGAAGAATGAGTTATACAGGCAGCAGCCTGGATGTGTCTCAGGATACCGATGTGGATGAAAGAAACTAGATTTTACAAAGGAATACTTGCTGTGTAATTCCATTTAAATAGAATTTTAGAAAATGACACCTAATCAGTTATGACAGAGGGAAGATTAGTGGCTGCCTGTGGTTGTGGAGGGTGGGGGTGGGGGTGGGGGTGCAGAAGGAGGGATCACAAGGCTGAGTAAGGAACTTTGTGGTAATGACTCTGTTCACTATTTTGATTGTAGTGATGATGTATTGATATGCTCAATTTATCAATTTATATACCTTATTGTTTTTTATTGAGATGTGCTGTCAGTATGTAGCCCAGGCTGGCCTCATACTCAGGCTCTGTCTGCCTCAACCTCCCAAGTGCAGGAAGGCACCTCCACACTCGCTTCCAATTGTATTTTATGCAGTTTATTGTACACCACGTACAGCCCAACAAAGTTTGCCTTCGTGACTCAGATCAAGGGTTCAGAAGGTAAGTGGAGCTAATACAAAACGCTACAAGACAAGAGATTAAAGAAAGTGTTTTGGAACTAATATTTTGAATTGCAAAGGCTGGTTTGGGGTACCGGGGGGATCAGAGTGGGAATGTGTGAGCTGGGACAAAAGGTTGGACACACAAGCTGAGTTCCAGCCGAGTCTTCGGTGACTGGAAATGCTTAACACAGATGTGTTGCAATTAGCCCTGCATTTTTTAACTGTAGTTGGACTTGGCATTAATGTGTGTTCTGCATTAGCAGAAAGCAAAGATGTGGGTGGTGGGGTGATGTAATTTATCCACTCATCCCCTGTGCTTCCTCTCTATGGGCACTCGTACCAGCCATCTCTCTTCCATGTGGGAGATCTAAGAAACTCCCACATTTTAGCTTTCCCTGTGCCCCCCTCCACACAGAGCAGGATATGAAGGCTACAGTCAGCGTAAGATTCAGATCTGTTTCTTCAGTTGAGTGTGTGTTTCTTTTTCTTATTTTTCTTTTTTTTTTAATTTTATTTATTTATTTATTTTTGGTATCTTTGAGACAGGGTCTCCCGTTAGTCCCAGCTGGCCTGGAGCTTGCTCTGTAGACCAGGCAGGCCTTGAACTCACAGAGATCTGCCTGCCTCTGCCTCCTGAGCGCTGAGATTACAGGCACAACCACCACATCCAGCACTGAATTTTATTTATTTTTTATGTCTATGAATGTACTGTCTCTATGCAGGTTTGTGCACCTGTGTCGCACAATGCCGCAGAGGTCAGAAGAGGGTGTCAGATTCCTCTGGAACTGGAGCTAAAGATGGTTCTCAGCTGCCATGTGGGTGCTGGGGATCGAATCTGGGTCCTCTGCAAGAGCAGTCAGCTCTCTCAACTGCTAGGCCATCTCTCCAGCCCCTTTCTTATTTTTCAACGTATATTTTTCATTGAAAATTTGTGCACTTCATATACTACATCTTAATCATATTTAGACCTTTCCCCATCTGCCCTCCCCCAGGATTTCATGTATTCTGTCATATGTGTTAAGTCCTATCAAGGCAGGTTTCTGTATCCAGATGTCCCTCGGTGCAAGTTCATCCACTGGAGTCTTGTTAGGATATCTGGAGTCACTCCCTTAAAGAAGATCAACTGTCCCTCACCCAGCAGTGATCAGCTGCCTGTGGGTCCTTAGCTATGGTTGGGGCCTCCTGTCTACTTCCTCCGTGCTGTGCTGGATCTTTGTCTGATGGGTTTGCATGGGTCGTGCTGTACTAGATCTTTGTCTGATGGGTTTGCATGGGTCGTGCTGTGCTGGATCTTTGTCTGATTGGGTTCGCATGGGTCGTGCTGTGCTGGGTTTTTGTCTGATTGGGTTTGCATGGGTCGTGCTGTGCTGGATCTTTGTCTGATGGGTTTGCACGGGCCATGCTGTGCTGGATCTTTGTCTGATGGGTTTGCACGGGCCATGCTGTGCTGGTCTTTGTCTGATGGGTTCCCATGGGTCGTGCTATGCTGGTTTTTGTCTGATGGGTTTGCATGGGTCGTGCTGTGCTGGTCTTTGTCTGATGGGTTCCCATGGGCCGTGCTGTGCTGGTCTTTGTCTGATGGGTTCCCATGGGCCGTGCTGTGCTGGGTTTTGTCTGATGGGTTCCCATGGGTCGTGCTGTGCTGGTCTTTGTCTGATGGGTTCCCATGGGCCGTGCTGTGCTGGGTTTTGTCTGATGGGTTCCCATGGGTCGTGCTGTGCTGGTCTTTGTCTGATGGGTTCCCATGGGCCGTGCTGTGCTGGGTTTTGTCTGATGGGTTCCCATGGGTCGTGCTGTGCTGGTCTTTGTCTGATGGGTTCCCATGGGCCGTGCTGTGCTGGGTTTTGTCTGATGGGTTCCCATGGGTCGTGCTGTGCTGGTCTTTGTCTGATGGGTTCCCATGGGCCGTGCTGTGCTGGGTTTTGTCTGATGGGTTCCCATGGGTCGTGCTGTGCTGGTCTTTGTCTGATGGGTTCCCATGGGCCGTGCTGTGCTGGGTTTTGTCTGATGGGTTCCCATGGGTCGTGCTGTGCTGGTCTTTGTCTGATGGGTTCCCATGGGCCGTGCTGTGCTGGGTTTTGTCTGATGGGTTCCCATGGGTCGTGCTGTGCTGGTCTTTGTCTGATGGGTTCCCATGGGCCGTGCTGTGCTGGGTTTTGTCTGATGGGTTCCCATGGGTCGTGCTGTGCTGGTCTTTGTCTGATGGGTTCCCATGGGCCGTGCTGTGCTGGGTTTTGTCTGATGGGTTCCCATGGGTCGTGCTGTGCTGGTCTTTGTCTGATGGGTTCCCATGGGCCGTGCTGTGCTGGGTTTTGTCTGATGGGTTCCCATGGGTCGTGCTGTGCTGGTCTTTGTCTGATGGGTTCCCATGGGCCGTGCTGTGCTGGGTTTTGTCTGATGGGTTCCCATGGGTCGTGCTGTGCTGGTCTTTGTCTGATGGGTTCCCATGGGCCGTGCTGTGCTGGGTTTTGTCTGATGGGTTCCCATGGGTCGTGCTGTGCTGGTCTTTGTCTGATGGGTTCCCATGGGCCGTGCTGTGCTGGGTTTTGTCTGATGGGTTCCCATGGGCCGTGCTGTGCTGGTCTTTGTCTGATGGGTTCCCATGGGCCGTGCTGTGCTGGGTTTTGTCTGATGGGTTCCCATGGGTCATGCTGTGCTGGTCTTTGTCTGATGGGTTCCCATGGGCCGTGCTGTGCTGGGTTTTGTCTGATGGGTTTGCATGGGTCGTGCTGTGCTGGGTTTTGTCTGATGGGTTCCCATGGGCCGTGCTGTGCTAGATCTTTGTCTGATGGGTTCCCATGGGTCGTGCTATGCTGGGTCTTTGTCTGATGGGTTCCCATGGGTTGTGCTGTGCTGGGTCTTTGTCTGATGGGTTCCCATGGGTCTAGTGCAGGCTGTTACCATTGCTGTATGTTCACATGAGGAAGTTTCCAGAGGTTTAATATAGGAGTCCTATCCAGGGACACAAACTCTGCAGTCTCCTGCTCTCTACACTTTGGCCACTGTAGTTTTCTGTGTGCATCATCCTCTGCTTCACGGGTAAGTTTTCCTGGTGAGAGTTGTGTTAGTGTTCTCCCTGCTCCCTGTTCTGTGACCCTTAGGTGTCGAAGCTCCACTGTAGATATGTCACTTAGGGCTGGGCATCTCAATGGCACCGATTCTCTGTTTGTGACCAGTTGTGGAATTCAGTAGTAGTCTCGATCTGTTGCAAGAAGAAGCTTCTTTGATGAGTGGTGACTGGTATACTTTATAATTATAAGGATCCATATTTAGCAGTAATAAATTACATTTGTCTTGGGATAGGACATAGGTAGGATTGTCTCTAGGCTCTATGACCTCTTCAGCCATGTATATTTGTTGTATGTTGACAGTGCCACACATGAGTTTCCTCCAATGAGAGAGCTTTAAATCCAATTAGATAGCTAGTAATTGCCCACAAGATAAAAGTGCCACTACTGCACCACTGTAGTTTGTTGTCCGGTCACTGTTTGTGGTTATTAGCATTTAAAGCTGGGGTTGGACCATTGATTGATTTTTTTCCTCCCTTAAAAGCTTGCATAGTATCCTCTAGACCTGTGAGAGCTGGTCTTCAGGGAGGAAGCTTCCAGGTCAGTTCCAGCTCTGTTCCAAGTCCTGGGTCTGAAATATCTCCTGTCTTCAGCAAGATCTGGGAGGTAATCAAGGGCTGTGGCAATAGCCTATATTATTTTTGGAGTCTCTTGGCTGACCCTGACCAACAACTCAAAGGGAAGTTTCTCCTGCCTGGTACTGTGTTTCTTGTTACATAGCCTTCAAGTATACATATGCGCTCGGTGTGCATTTCTAATGTCTACATAGTTAGCTAGGAGACCACAGCAACAATTTGTCCTAAACCGAAGTTCATGACTTCCTAGTGGGCAGGTAGAAGTATTGAAACAGACAGATTCCTTCATAGAGAAACATGGTTCTGAGTGCAAACTGCAGAGTCCAGGAGCTGGCACACAAGTGGTTGGGTGCGGCTGAGAAGATTATAGCTCATGGGAAAGCCTGGGCTGGAGATTCATGGTAATGGTTATTGACTTGAAAATGGAGGAAACCGGGCTGGAGAGATAGCCTAGCGGTTAAGAGCACCGACGCTCTTGCAGAGGACCCGGGTTCGATCCCCAGCACCCACATGGCGGCTAAGAACCGTCTGTAACTCCAATTCCAGGAGAACTCCAGTTCCAGGGGAATCCGAGACCCTCTTCTGACCTCCGCGGCATTGCACGACACGGGTGCACAGACCTGCATGCAGACAATACATTCATACACATAAAAAAAAAAAAAAAGAAAATGGAGGAAACCTTGGGCTGGAGAGATGGCCTAGTGGTTAAGAGCGCCGACCGCTCTTACAGAGGACCTGGGTTCGATCCCCAGCACCCACATGGCAGCTGAAAACTGTCCTTAACTGCAGTTCCACGGGAATCCGACACCCTCTTCTGACCTCCGCGGAATTGCACGACACGGGTGCACAAACCTGCATGCAGACACATTCATACACAGAAATAAATAAAATTAAAAAAAAAAAAAAAAAGGAAAGAAAATGGAGGAAACCTTAGAGGGAGGGTGGGTTCAGTGGAAAACGAAGGTCAGGGAGTGAGCACAGGGGCAGCTCAAAGGCGGAGATGGGATAGAGGGAGGGGGAAACAAGCCACACACACACACACACACACACACACACACACACACACGCAAAGGGCAGCAGCAATAGCACCACATCAACTGCAGGATCCAGGGTGCTGATGCAGCTCTTACTAAGAGCACCTGTGCATGCATAGAGGGCTTGCTGAGAGGCAAGAATCCAGCTGCCCAGCTTCCTCCTCATCCTGGCTGCTCAGCCTGGAGTTTAGAGATCGTGATGTGCAGTTTGCATACTGTCTCAGGCTGTCAGGGCACAGAGTTTGAAACAGATGAAATCTGGAATGAGAAGAGCCCTGTAGGAGAACTAAATTAACTAAATGTGGGTGAAGAAATGCCAGTTATGATGGGGGCTGGAGAGATGGCCTAGCAGTTAAGAGCGCCGACTGCTCTTGCAGAGGACCTGGGTTCGATCCCCAGCACCCACATGGCGGCTGAGAACCGTCTGTAACTCCATTTCCAGGAGAACTCCAGTTCCAGGGGAATCTGAGACCCTCTTCTGACCTCCTTAGCATTGCATGACACGGGTGCACAGACCTACATGCAGACAGTACATTCATACACATACAAAAATAAATACAATTTAAAAAAATTAAAAAAAAAAAAAGAAAGGCCAGTTATGAAAGAACTTGACAGAACTTGACATCAGGGCTAACGCCTGAACCGTGTGTTACTCTCCTCTGCTTTGCAGCCTCCACAGGCGCTTTGGACTTACACAAGTGTGGTCTCCAGGACCCAGCGTCAGTAGTGCAGGCAGCTTGTGAGAAGTGCAGGTTCCCTGGCCCACCTAGACCTGCAGAGTTAGACCTCCCAACAAGGCCCACCTATGGAATCTGATTAATGCTCACTGCAACTGGAGACCTTCTGACCTAGGTGTTTACAGTGGGATATGTCCCTAGAGAGCATAACGATGCTTTGGAAACAGAGAAGATTCCAAATTCTTCCCATTAATGGCTTTGATTAACTTCGGTCAGGTTTACTTATGTTTTAAGACTTTGCTTGGGGGAAACTGCCCTCCCATTTCCCTCCTTTCCTTTCCCCCACATCTTGCAAGTAAATAAAAGAATTAGAGAGAGAGGAGAGAGAGAGAGAGAGAGAGAGAGAGAGAGAGAGAGAGAGAGCAGGCCCAGCTGGAGCTGGCCTGAGGGATCCGAGGGCAGATGTGTTTTCCCTGTGACATTGGGGTTGTCTTGTTTCTTTCTGCGGAGAAAGCAGCACAAGGCTGATGACTCACATTTACTGTTGAAAGTCTTAAAATCCAAACTGCAGCTGTCAAAATAAGATTAGTGCTTTCAGGCATGATGAAAGAAAGGGGCCGGTTCCCCAAATTCGGGCTCCACGTTGACTCACCCTTGCAGGAGTGAGCTTTTTGGGTTGGGGTGGGCAGAGACCCCCCCGAGTCGCCAGTTGAGCCCAATCACAGCCATGATAACAGATCTCTTGTCTCTCGCTGGCATAAACAATTTCTGGTTTCTGCAGCTTAGGTTAAGTAACAGGAGGGACTATTGAAAAATAGGATGCCTTGTAAAGGTGTTCATTTGCTTTAACTCTGAATGAGAACTTAGGCTGTCATTGGTGTTAATACCATGTGCTCTGGCTTGTTTAAAATTCTGAAAATCCATAAAAACCCTTCGATTACGCCCTGGATGATGTCAGCCAGGCAGCCACAGCCTGTGCCTCGTGCTCCCCTCTTCCAGTAGAACCAGATGAGCATTTTCCAAGTCCTCTGGGCCGAGACCAAGCACCAGGCTCTGGACATAAGTGAAGGCAAGTGTTTAAATCTAACATACAAGTGGGCTTCCGGGGAGACAGGATAGGTGGATTCAGTTCAGCCTTGGGTGCTTTTAGCTAGCACACTTTACTAATTAATTTCACTTGCAATTACAGTCACCAGCTCTCATAAAATTCTCCAGAAATTAAGAGAGGCAAGCAAATTTTGCTGACTGCAACTGTGTGCTAATGGTTGCCCTCTGGCGAGGCGTATCTTGAATTCGTCCAGATCTTTTGTTATAAGCTTTAAAAATACCTATTTTATTGGATCAGATCAATTCAGCAAACCAAACTTAGCCAAAAATACTTTTAAAATACTTTTGAGTCTATTAACTATGTCTATAGCTTTCTTAAGTACCCAATAAAGTGAAACTATCTTTATTCGAATTGTGACTTGAGCAATTCCTGATAGAGTGAGGCTCGCCTCTCTTTGTTCAGACTTTCCTGCCTCTACACTTCAGAAATGAGAAGGAACTGGGATTTGTTGAATGGCACTGTGGGCCACATATTTTTCCATCTATATATTATCTCCTTTAACTCTTCAAATAAGGGGGTTTCTGCAGTTAATTATTTAGTGCTTATGAAAACTGAATTTTTGAAGGTTACTTTTTGAAGTCTCAAAGGTCTTCTGCCTCCAAACTCAACATTCTTTGCACCTGCTTGCTGCTTTCCTTTTTTTTTTTTTTTTTTTGTTCTTTTTCGAGACAGGGTTTCCCTGTAGCCCAGAGATCCACCTGCCTCTGCCTCCTGAGTGCTAGGATTAAAAGCGTGCACCACCACGCCCAGCTACCCCTTGCTTTCTTGAAGAGATATAACTGCCCCCTCCCAGCAGTGACACCCTCCATGCCTGTTTCTGCATCATCAATCACTACAGGGCTTTGCACAAAGTCCTCATCTCAACAAAGCCAGTTTTTGATAACAGTATCTAAAATGGAAGTCTCTTAAACACTTGTGACTCCCCTGATAATAAGATAATATTGTTGTTCCCCCCCTCAGTGATGCACTGGTACATGCTTAACGACCATCTCTCTAGAAGAAAAGGCTCTGGTTTGGAGTGTTGTGCCAATTTCCTTTGTATAGCACTCCCACCGTGACCATTTCAAGCTACCAACTTGGCTTTGTTGAATGCAGAGTTGGGAAGAAGTGTCCGTCATCTATTCTTGTGACTCCAGCATACCACTGACTCCCCTACTAGACTCTCAGCTGTGTGGTGGTAGAGGGTTTGTTTTGTTTTGTTTTGTTTTCTTCTTTCTTTCTTATTCTGCTTTATCCACTATTGTTTTCCCTGCACAATGAAGAGTTTCATGAATGAACAAATAGAATAATTTTGTCATTCATAAACATTCTTTAATTGACCACATGTCAGGCATCATGCTAGATATTTAAGTGAGAACACTCATGAGGATATGAGTGTGGCAGGAGGAAGAGAATAAAACCATTTACGAATTAAGCATTAAATTATAACTGTGGTAAGGCCTGCAGAGGGAAGCAGGAAGGACTTGATTAATGGAAGTTGAAGTCCCCTCAGAAGACACTTTAAGATGTATCCTAAAGGGTGCCCAAGAATTAGGTAGGTGAAAACAGTAAAGAAAAAGGCGTAGACATTTTTGGTGAAAAGAATGACGTGTGAGGTCTGGGGAGATGGCTCAGCAGAAGACTGCTGACAGCTCTTGTAGAAGACCTGGGTTCAATTCCCAGGACCCACATCATGGCTAACAACTAACTGTAACTCCAGTTCCACGGGATCCAATGCCTTCTTCTGGCTTCCGTGGGGAATGCACAACTGGGGTGCACTTACATACATGCAAGCAGTATGCTCAGCCACATAAATTTTTTATATTTAAATTTTAGCCAGGCATGGTGGCGCATGCCTTTAATCCCAGCACTTGGGAGGCAGAGGCAGGCGGATCTCTGGGAGTTCCAGACCAGCCTGATCTACAAAGTGAGTTCCAGGACAGCCTGAGCTACAGGGAGACCCTGTCTCAAAAAAAAGAGACCAAAAAAAAATTGATAAATTTTACATTATTGTTAAAGCATGATAGTATAGTTTGGTCAGTAGTCAATGTTCAGACATTTTAGTAAACATAGAATTTCAAATTTATGTTCTAAGATTTAATTATATATTTTTAGTTTGAGGATTGTAATAGTTCAGTTTAGTTATTATTTTGGCTATTTCTTCTTGTCTGTTGGGTTTGGTATTCATTTGTTGTCTCTCAAGTGTTTTTTTAGTTGCAGTGCTAGATTGTTTATTTGTGCTCTTTTTTTTTTTTAATGTAGGCCCTGGGGCTACACATTTCCCTCTTAGGACTGCTTTTAGAGTGTCCCATAGGTTTTGTTGTGTTGTATTGTTCTTTTCATTTAGTTCTAGGAATACTTTTATTTCTTTCTTTATTTCTCCTTTGATCCATTCATTATTCAGGAGTGTGTTGTTTTGTCTCCATGAGTTCTTTTTTTTTTTTTTCCATGAGTTCTTATAGATAGTAGGGCTTCTTCTGGTGTTGATATTAAGCTTTATTGCACTGTGGTCTGATAGAATGCATGGGATTATTTCAATTCTTTTGTTGTTGAGGTTTGTTCTGTGTCCCAGTATGTGGTCAATTTTGGAGAACATTCCATGGGGTGCTGAACAGAAAGTATATTCTTTGGTGTTTGGGTGGAATATTCTATAGATGTCTGTTAGGTCCATTTGGTGTATTGTATTGTTTAGTTCAGATGTCTCTCTGATTATTCTTTTTCCAGTTGACCTGTCTAATGGGCACAGTGGGGTGTTGAAGCCCCCTACTGTTAGTGTGTTGGGATTAATCTGTACCTTAAAGTCCTACAGTATTGTGTTTATGAAGTTCAGTGCACCAGCATTTGGTGCGTATATATTCATTATTGTGAAGTCTTCATGGTTAGTTGTTCCTTTGCTAAGAATGTAGTGACCCTCTTCATATCTTCTGATTAGTTTTAATTTGAAGTTTATTTTGTCTGATACTAGAATAGCAACTCCTGCTTCTTTCATAGTGCCATTTGCTTGAAATATTTTTTTCCATCCTTTCACCTTAAGATGGTGCCTGTCCTTGAACATGAAATGTGTTTCTTGCAGACAACAACAAAAAAGATGAAAAGATGGATTCAGTTTTTTCTTTCTTTCTTTCTTTCTTTCTTTTTTTTTTTTTTTTTTTTTTTGGTCTTTTGAGAAGGGTGGCTCTCTATTAGTCCCAGCGGGCCTGGAGCTCACTATGTAGAAACCCCGGCAGGCGCTGAAACCACAGAGATCTGCATGCCTCTGCCTCCAAGTGCCTAGGTATTGAAGAGGCAAGCACCACCACCAACCCGGGGGTGAAGGTGGAACTCAGTTTTCTTAATCTATCTTCCCTGCCGGTGGTCTCTTGATGGGGGGTATCCACCATTAATTTTTTTTTTTTTTTTTTTTTTTTTTTTGTTTTTTTTTTTTATTTGCTTTTCGGACCGGGTTTCTCCATGTAGCCCCAGCTGGCCTGGAACTCACTCTGTCGACTAAGCTGGCCTTGAACTCATAAAGATCCGCCTGCCTCTGCCTCCCAAGTTCTAGAATCAAAGGCATACACCACCATGCCCGGCAACACCATTAATATTTAAAGATATTATTGAGAGATGTATATTGCTTCCCATCAATTTAGTTTCTGTTTGCATTTTTGATCTAGGTTTGTATTTCCAGAATTATACCTTCATTAATTTCTTTCTCTTGCCGCTTGGGAATAGTCATTCCTTTCTTCTGTTCTTTGTATTGCTTCAGGTATTTTCTGAAGGGTTGGCTTTCTGGACATGTATTCTTTCATCTTATTTATGTCATGAAAGATTTTTCTCTCTCCTTCAACTATAATAGACATTTTTGCTGGATAAAGTATTCTGGGTTGGCATCTGTAGTCATTTAGAACTGGGAATACTTTGGTTCAAGCTCTTCTGGCTTTCATCATTTGCATTGAAAAGTCAGCTGTAGCCGGGCGTGGTGGCACACGCCTTTAATCCTAGCACTTGGGAGGCAGAGGCAGGCGGATCTTTGTGAGTTCAAGGCCAGCCTGGTTCACAGAGAGAGTTCCAGGCTAGCTGGGGCTACAGGGAGACCCTGTCTCGAAAAGACCAAAAAAAAAAAAAAAAGAAAAGTCAGCTGTAATTCTAATGGGTTTCCCTTTATATATGACTTGTTTTTCTCTTGCAGCTTTCAGTATTCTGTCTTTGTTTGGGGGGCATCTAGTGTTTTTTACTATGATACTCCATGGCAAATTTCTTTTCTGTTCTTGTCTATTTAGTATTCTATGTACTTTTTATAATTGTATGGGTATTTCTTTTTTCAATTTGGGGAAATTTTCTTCTATAATTCTGTTGAAGATCTGGTTTGATAGCATTATCCTGGGATTCTTCTCCTTCTTCTATACCTATGATATGTAGGTTAGGTCTTTTCATGGTGTTCCATATTTCCTGATTATTCCACTCCTGTGTTTTTTTTGAATTTTTCACAATCTTTGCTTGAGCTTTCCAGTACTTTCACATTAACATCCAGTGTTGATATTCTATTTTCTACTTCATTCTGTTCCTGAGGCTTTCTCCTGGATGAGTGTTCGGTTTCCTTTTTCATTTCAGCTTGAGTTTTCTTCAGTATTTCCACCTCATTCTGAAGTTTATCATTCTATCATTCTCTTCCTTTAGCCTATCTCTGTCTTCCTTCTAGTTCTTTGATTCATTTACAGTCCTTGAATTCTTTAAATTCCTTGAATTCTTTGAGTGTGTTTATGATAGTTCTTTTAAGATCTCTGTCCTGGGTTACTTCTTGGGAGTCCTCATTGTAGGGGTCTTCTACCAGATTGGTAGTATTTAGCAGGGGACTTATTATTTGGGTTTTTCATGTTATTCTTTCTTTGTGATTTTGGCATATGGATTTGTGGTTTGTATTCTGTTATGAGACTCAAGTGTTTCTTATTGAGTTGAACACTGACTTTGCTTGTTTTCTTCAGATGTCTTCATTGTTCTCTTATTAGTTATGGAAGGCTGGTTGGTCTAGGCTTCAGATTTTCACTTTTAATTTTATACTGGAGGGACCAGCTAGTTCTAGCTCCTCTAGTCTGGAGCTTCTCCAGGGGCCCAGGACAGATAACAATCAGGTCAGCTTGAACCTCGCTCTGCATGAAGTAAGGTCCAGGGCCAGCTTAGCCTGGAGCTGGGGGAGAGGCCCAAGCTGTTCCCTAGCCAATGTGTTGAGATTCTGGAGCCTCTGGGCTTCTGTCTCACCTGCTGGGTGTGGAGTTGCTCTGGTGGGAGTCTGGCCACAGGGTAGGTGGGTAGGGCTCTGAGAGGAACAGGAGCTGGAGCCTCAGGGAGCTAAGCCAGATCCGAAGCTGTGATCCAGGGACAGGCCTCTGGGTGGCTGGGCATGCCTTGTCTTACCTGCTGGGAGCTGGGAACTGGGGATGGATCTGCTCCGTCTGCCTAGGAGTGCGGGCCTCTGGTCTGAGCCACCCACCAGGTGAAAAAAAACTTTTTTAAAGAACGATGTGTAAAGGTCCTGAAGCATAAGAAAGCTTAATTTGGAGAATGGAGAGGAAAGTATAGATACAGCAGGGGTGGAAAGGAGAGACTAAGCTAAGACGAGAAAGGTGAGGGGTAATTGTAGGGTGTGGTCTCTGTTGTTATAAGTGCTAGGTTGTCCAGGAAGCTGTTGGCCTTCATCAACAGAACATCGATGACCCAGTCACCAGATCTGTGTCTGGGCTGCTGGCCTCTCAACACACACCCACGAAGCTGATGGTATTAGGGTTCGAGAATCCACACCAGACACACCGAAGGATGGAAAACCAAGACTTTATTTCAGGGGAAAAAAGTTGACATTAAACCTATGCAGTAAGTCCTACAATTTGTTCTTTAAGGTCTATGAAGGTCATTTAGGTACTCAAAGTACAAGGATTTAAACCATGCAAGGCAAAAGGTTCTAACAAAGCCCATGAAACAAACCCAAGATAATAAAGAGGTTAAAACCAGTACCTTCTCAAATGAAGGCCATGTCATTTGTCCCCAGATTTTGAATTATAGCTTTGAAAAGAAAAAGGAAGGGGGGGCATTTTCACATACCAGCAGCAGGCAGATAATACTTAAGGCTCACCCAAATTGGTTACATTCGGACTGTCCATGTAGTCACGGGAAGTAAAACCTAATTTCTCTTAAAAATATTAAAAGTAACATGTGCAAAGTATAACAGATATACAAAACAATTTTAGTATGTATGGGTAACTCTATATTATGTCTGTTTCACTTGAGGTGTAACTAGGTATATAGTACTTGGTAGGTGGAACACAATTTCTTGTATATGCTATAATTACATTACAGAATTCTTAAAAGTGAACAGTACTTCATGCATACTCATAAATAATAAATACTAATATATATACTAATAAAATAATACTAATAAATACATTTGGTGATGACACTTTGTAAAGGTTGTGCTAAGCAAAGGCACATGCATTGTAATCATACAGAGAGATCTTAATATGCTGTTTAACAATGTCATACACACACATTTATGCACACATTCCTTTAAGAGATTTTTATCCTAGGGGTTGTATTGAACCACCATATGCATTGGAAAAAACACTTTTAGAAACATTATTTAAAACATGCAACTCTGATTAATTGTGCTGCCAAGACTGAGATAATGTCTTGCACCTTTGGTTTTAAAATGATGAACTTATTGAAATACTTTAGTAAGTGATGGAAAACATAATTATATATAATAATTAAAGAACTGACAATATCAAAGGTACTTAGGTGTTTCATTGGAGGGAAGGGATTGCAGGGGAAGCAATGTGCCACTGTCCAAGTACCAGAGTATGAATGACTCCAGGGATTTTTTTAAATGGTCTCTGGTCAGAAGGACAGTTACATAGCACAGGAGAAAAAAAAATCTGTTAGTGAACCCATAAGGGTCAAAAAATCAGGTCTTCAGACGTCTGGAAAAGAAAATTTTTAGTTGTAATACCTGTGGAAAAATAATTTGGACAGAGAAGAAATAAAACCTTCAGATAAACAGTGTAGAAGCCTAGGAACCCTGGTTCGAATCAGGCCTTTGAAAAAAATTTTAAGAGGCATGCCAAAAGTAAGCTTAATTTTTTGTTTGTGTGCAACATAGAATAAAACAAGTTTGAAGTGGCCACTTTGTTTTGACAAAAAAACACAGAACATGGACAGATGACAGTTACAAAGACACATTGAAGAATGGTTATAACACACAGACAGGTTTGGACAGACATGACCTAACTGTATCCATTAACTTTGGACTGTGGGAAAATCCCCTTTTATCTAAACTTGTCCTTCCTTTTCCAGGGCTGTAGACAATTATCACATTTACAAAGAATCACTTAGAGTTTAAGACATTTGCTTAGGTGGAAATAGACTGTATGCCCTACTGTGCTTTGCAACACAGGCTGCTCTTGTACACCTGCGAAGGATGGTGGGCTGGATAAGCAGGAAAATCTGGTGGCTTGTGCATATTACCTGCTAATTTAATGAGAATAAATTTAGTTAGTGGAAAAATCAAAAGATCCCAGCCAGGTCAAAGTTTACTGCTTGAGGCAAAAGCTGGATGCAGGTTGGGCAGGGTGTGGTCAACACACCTTCTTAATCTCAGACACAGAAGCTTGTATCCTGAAGCAGACAAAAAATGGATTTCTGAAATAAAATGGGGTTTATAAAGAAAAAAACAATGAAAAAGAAAAAAAATGAAATGGAAAAATGCCAAAATCTGAAATAATCTCTTAAAATTTGGCAAAAGTTTTGTAAACAAAATATCAAAAAACCAAAACACTGATTGTTAAAAAGCCAAGTGATGTAAAAATCTCAAACAAAAGCCTGCAAGAGTTAATTATCCATACAAAAGTAAAAAATGAAAATTGTATTTAGAAATGGATGTAGTTATAAAGTCTGGTGTAAATTCAGGCTTCCTGCCACGTGGTCTTGCTGTGGCTCAGCAGAAATGGGGCAGCCTCAAGATGGCAGCTGAGGAATGGGTGTGGCTGCCGCTCCCTTCTGTTTGAAAAAAGCCTGAGGTAATGGCAGCAGAGCGTGGCATGGCGGTGCAGAGGAGGAGGAAAAACTGCATGGCGGAGATGGCACGTGTAATAAGGCAGCAGAGAAGGCACAGTAAAAGAAAGAAAAAAGACTGCAGAGGGCAGAGGGAGAGGGAGAGGAAAAAAGATAAGTGAAGTCTTTTTAGTCTCAGAAGTGGCCACTCGAGTGCTAAGGCGCATCCGCCCTAGTTCTAAGTGGGTGCTCAGAGACCCCAGGTCTGTGTGACCAGTGTGGGAGTCTCTGAAATTGGGGCCTACAGGTCTGTGAATTCGGCGTCCCAAAATCACAGAGGAGGCCAAAATTCGGGTCCAGATTCTGTCCCCAGCATCCTGGTAGATAGCAATCTGGATGGGAAAAATCGGGGGGAATCCCTGATTTTGCCAGCACCCAGGGATCCAAAAGGGAATGGCTATAATGGGAGACTAAAAAGAATGGAGGAAGAGGCTCAGAGGGAAGGCAGATGGAAAGCAGTAGCTGGGACAGGAAATGTCGAGGCAGAGGGGGCAGCTAGATGGGGAAGAGCACACACAGGGTTACACAGAAGGTAGGGGTGGGAGATGGAATCTTCCCTCACTCAGGTGCCCGTCCGGCCAGCCGCCCGCCAGGCGACTTAGGAAGTCTTACCATGAAGGCCACACATATAAACTCTGTGCTCAGTCATCATGAGTGTGATGAGTGCCTGATGAGGTTAAACGACTTCGGCAGAACTGCGGAGAGGAGAGAGGGTACCTTTGGCCGAGAGGCAGAGGGAGGAGGGAGGAAGTACAAGGGGAATGAAGTGGAGAGAGAGAGAGAGAGAGAGAGAGAGAGAGAGAGAGAGAGGCAGAGAGAGAGAGAGAAGGGAGAATGGGGGAGAGCAGAGTGGTACCTCATCATGAAATGTGGCAGCTGGTTGTCCGGAGAAATACACTGCAGCAAGTCTGACCAAGTCCATGGCACCAGTAATATTAAGTATAAAAAAGCAGGAAACCAATAAAAAAGGCACATGAGGCATAGGTCAGTCTAGGAACATGCTTTACTTCCATGTGGGACTGGCAGTGTGAGCCCCCTGCAGACACGTGGTGGGACCAGGCAGCATGGCAGGGGGCAGAGAGAGAGGGGTAGGACAGGGACAGAGAAAGGCACAGAGAGAGAGGCACAGAGTTATGGTGGCTGGGGTCCACCCTTTATACCCATGGGGTGGAGCCTTAGGTAAGTGGGAAGGGGTCAGAGGATTGGCTGCTTCTGGAGGAAGTGTGCACCTGTGTGCCCCTTAGGATTCTGGGAAGCCTGGACCTAACACTCACATACCAACAGTTATCTTTAACAAGTTTAAGTTAGCTGTTCTTGAGGCCTTGAGCAACTGTCTTTGAGCAATCGACCTTTTCTCTGAATTGGGCAGGTTCCAGTAATTGCTTAAAATGGTGGCTATACTCAAAATGGAGTCAGTGTGGGCCTCTCTTACATTCCCCCCTCAAGTTGTACACTGGGAGGCTAATTTTAGACTCCATTGTCTTCTTCCTCAGGGGGGCCATATACGGGGCCATACCTGGTCTTGAGTAGCATGATTTTAATGGATTTTACCCACTGGTTGATAAATGTGAGTTAAGGATGCATGGTCCACAAGTCAGAGCAACCAGAAGGATAAGTTTACTGGCAGATCTAGGAAGTCTTCAGCTCTCAGCTGAGAAAGAAACTGGCTCCTTTAGGGGGTCTTGACCCTAAACTGCCTAGCCAATTTTTAGCTCCTACTCTTATCACATTACCCTCTGAAGAGGTTACCCCAATTGCCAAGAGGGAATTGGGGCGCTGACCGCTCTGACTTCTTCCATGCTGAAAAGGGGTATAGGAGGTGGCAACTGGGGTACACCTGCTCAGTGGATCTATCTGAAAGACCCCAAAAGTATAGAGAACAAAATCCTTAGCCAGTGCCTGTGAAGGTGAGAGTAGCTAGGTACATTTTTAGACAGGGAACCAGGAAAGGAACAGGGTGAGTTAAATGTCCAACTTAAAAGTCCTTTAGAATTTCTCAACCAGGGGTTTCGAAGCATCCATTGAGCTTCTCCTTTTTTTAATTTGGCTATGGTGTCTGGACTCAGGATCTGTTTTCCAGCAAGTTTCAATAATCTTGGTGTGAGTTTCCCTTAGGTGGTTGCTTAAAGAGAGAGAGGAAACTTTATTATTTGATAACAACAGATCTCATATGACTTTAAATGACTTAAAATATAGTGTTTGGAGGTACAGTCTTTCAGACTTTAAAGAAAGTATAATGATTACTTATCTTTTGGTTATACTCTTCCTCTTGGGTGTCTAAGTCCATACAGTTAGCCCAGATTAACCAACTTTTGTTTTCTCAAGGTCAGTTGAGGATCTTGTCCTCAGGGGCCACTCAGACCTTTGGGGGGAGAGGCCTCTCAGCTTTTCAGTCATCAGTTCCATCCACACAAGGACAAAGTCAGGTCTTGCTAGACCAGGCTTCCCTTTTTGAAGACTTTACAGACTGGTCACTGGCTAGAGTCCTGTTAGTAGGTCTCCAAGACCTCCCTGCCTAGGAGGACTGGTGACTCACAATTGCAGGACATTTCAAGAGATGCCCCCAGATGTAGTTCCCGGGACTGGTTGACCTCAGAGGGCAAGGAACAAAATCATTCCTTAGGTCCCTCAGCTGAATTGGTATGGGCATTTAAGTATGGTAGTTATCCACCCAGAAAGGCTAAGTTACACCAGGATAACACCTTTAATTACTGTATAATATTCTAGGTAAGGCTTAGACAAAAGTTCAAGCAGCCTTGTATAATACTGACTGGAGAAGGGACTTAACACCATACGTTAAGCAGGGATAACCCGCAAGATCGAATTAAACAATTTCAGGCTTATTTTAAATGTAAAACTGTTCACTACAGTTACTACAAACGGGGACAATCCTTTTCTTTTTCAGACCCTTTATCCTGATTTATAGTTTTCCCAGAAAGACAGGAGTTGTAGCACATACCAGAAAACTGATAAGGATTACCAAGCCCATCCAGACTGTCTTCTTCTGGACTGCATGCAGCTGGTTCAGGAAGAGAGAATCTAGCCTTTTGAGCCAAATTATCTGGTTAGGTTAAAGGAAATATCAAATAGCAAATCTTGCAAGAAACATAAAGTACATTTTTGAGTAGCCATAGGTAACCCACCATTTACCTGTGCCCATTTAATCTAAACCTGTAACAGGGAGTCAGGTTCAAGCTAGGAGAGGACTGAAAATTAACAACTCTGTATATTCACAATCCTATTCAGGCCACTAGTAAACCAGCTTGAGTATTTATACCCATTTAACTTAATACAGGTATTTACTAAATCTTGAGGTGCCATGTGATATGCATATAAAGGTTGGACAAAAACTGACACTCTTAAACAACATTGACTAGATATACATTTTTGATTTTTAAACTAGTTGCTGAACCTTACAAATTTAAGCTTATTTATATACTGGTCCTTATGTAATCTGTCACACAAACCTCAGACTTTTTATCACTTGCATAGACCTTATTCATCATCTTCACAGTTCAAGTAAACCTTCTAAAAAATATCTTTATTTTTTGTCTTTCAAGACAAAAAAAAAAAAAAAAAAAAGGTCCTCCCTGTAGCCCAAAGCTGTCGGCTGGAACTCACTCTGTAGACCAGGCTGGCTTGAACTCACAAGATCTGTCTGCCTCTGCCTCCCAAGTGGCTTAAAAGGATTAAGGTGGGGCGCCACAACACCTGGCAACTAAAAATAACCGTTTTACTTTCTCCTTTTTATATCCTTTTATTACCTTGAAAACCCCTCAACACACACAGTCTGCCAGCCAGATCCGCAAGGAGGGCACAGATCCAGAGAGGTCCCTTTTCCTCCCTAGAGGAGGAGGGGGGAGGAAACAGGCTCAAAAATTTCTTGCAGAAACATAACAGAGCCAAAAAGCTGTTCCAGACTGCTCTCCCTTGCAAGAGCCTATAATGCGCCTCTGGAAGCCATGCAGCACCCCACTGATCTAGGTGCCAGACCCCAAAATTGTTTTCTCACTAGCAAAGACGAAAGGGTTTGCCACGTGTGCAAATCCAGATTGCTCAGGAATTCTCCAAGCTCTAAAGACTTCCTCCCAAAGCAGACCAGTATTCCTAACTGCTGATACAAATTTTTTACTACTGTAGAGATGGCCTAGCGGTTAAGAGCGCACACCGCTCTTACAGAGGACCCGGTTCGATCCCGCAACCCACATGCGGCCGAGAGCGTCTGAAATCTCCAATTCAGGGACTCCAGCTCCAGGGAAATCCAAGACCCCCTCTGACCTCAGCGGTGTTGCACGACACAGGTGCACAGAGCTGCAAGGCAGACAGTACATTCATACACATACATAAATAATAAGAAAAAAAAAATTAAAAAAAAAAGAAATAATAAATTAAAAAGGAAAAAAAAAGCCAAAATCTTTTACTTACTAAGCCTGTAAGAACCAGATGTGCTCTGGTCTTTGAGATAGAACTGGGTATATTTTTGTAAATACATGTTTTAAACCAAGGGGCTGCTCGAAGCAGCCTGCTCTCACAGCTACTGACGGGCACCCTACTGGGTCATTAGAGACAAGGGAAGTCACCTCCCCAGATGAGCCTGCCAGAGTCCTGACACGGAGTCTAGTGTGGGGCTCTAAGTGGGTGTGAGCATTAAAGTGACCCACCTCAGAGAAGTGGTCACCAGAGCAGTCAGGGTTCAAATGTGACTTGAGCCTGAAGCAAGTGCAGGTGGTGAGAGGTGATAAATGGCCCTCCTATGACCAACCTCCAGCCCTTTCTGATGCATAACAAAAATCTCTAACCCACCTTTTTCCTCATCAGAGACGCAGAATAGGCTTCTCCGGTCTATTAGTAAAAAATAGCACAATTCCAGTCCCCTGTTCAGCCTTTCCATAACTTCTCTGCCTAAAACATCCACACTTCCTCCCAGTTCAGGGACAGTAAGCCCTAGCCACCTGAAACATGCACATTCATCTTGCCCAAATCCCTCTTACTGGCTCCAATATGGTTGATGCATTCTTTCACTCAAAAACAACTCTCCCTCATACCTAAGGCCCAGCCCACTGCCCAGATGGGATTGGGAGTAAGGCAGGTACCTTAAGCACCAGGGGGTCTCACTCTCTAGCTAGAGTTGTGTGTATGGTACACGCCCCTGTGGCCAGGAGCTGTGAGTCCCTTAGGAACCTGCCCAATGCCAAGAACGATTTTAATGGAAACAGCTACCCAGTATTTATTCTTTCTAAACAATTTATTTACTTGCAGGTGGAAAATTACCAAGTTCCCCACAGACACATGTGTAAATTTCCATGCATGTGGGAATTACTAACATTCACACACATGCTGTCTTTTTTTGTTTTTTTTTTTTTTTTTTTTTTTTTTGGTCTTTTGGTAGAGCAGGCTGACCTTGAGCTCACAAAGAAGTGCCTGCCTCTGCCTCCCAAGAACTGGGATTAAAGGTGTGTTCCATCACACCCAGTCCCAAGGGGCAACAAAACTGCCCCACCCAAAACAGAATCTTAGGCACATGGTTACCATAAACACAAGACATAGATACCTCCTTTAAATCAAGGTAGATTTAGAATTTCCCATCCTGAGATCCCAGAGAATGAGAATGAAAGCAATCTCAGAGAACCAAGGTGAAAGCAGCAGACAGAATAAGGGCCCAACAACAAAGACTATACAGACACGAAGAGAGGAAATGCTGCATGCATGGAGATGACCCCCTATCAGCCCCAGAGCCAGAAATCCAGACCCCTTGCCAGAATTCCAAAT
This sequence comes from Rhizomys pruinosus, assembly GCA_009823505.1. Classification (NCBI taxonomy): domain Eukaryota; kingdom Metazoa; phylum Chordata; class Mammalia; order Rodentia; family Spalacidae; genus Rhizomys; species Rhizomys pruinosus. The sequence goes on from VZQC01013540.1 coordinate 1,057,684, forward strand.
CACTGAGGCAAACCCACTATTTGCACTCTAAAGCCTGAGGCAAACCCACTGTTCGCACTCTACCAGTGGAGAGCTGGGGCGTCCCCTGTCTCCACGCTCAAGGAGCATTACTGCGTCCAGTTTCTCCTATCTGAGTGCCCCTAAACCAGAAACTCGAATTTAACCAAAATAACCAAAACCAAAGTAAAGAAAAAAAATAACTGAAAAAAGAATTGAGCTCACTCTTATCCAAAAGACATGGCCGGCCGAAAGTCTCTAGTCCCTTCCAGTGGTCTTTGGGGGATCTCGGTGGGACCTCCAAGATGTTAGGGTTCGAGAATCCACACCAGAGGATGGAAAACCAAGATTTTATTTTGGTGGGGGGGGAAGTAAACCAGCATGCTGGGGTGGGAGGGAAAAGGCTCCGACCCGATAACTTGGCTTGCAGTCCTTTTATACAGGGTCTAGGGGAATTTTAGCGGGGTTTGGGTAACTTCTAGCTTTATTGGATAATAGGGGGGAAAAAAAGAGGGTTAAGCAGAGAAGAAGTGAGAACAGGTTACTCTGGTGGGCCCAGATCGACACCAGAAGACCAGATGGTAGATTACCATGATTGGTTGAGAGATGCTTCTGACTCCTTGGCAGAGGAATTGAAGAGGAATAGCCACGGGGAGGACAGGAGAGGGAGGACGCCTATGACGTCTACGTTTCTGTGGCCATCCTTGTCTCCAAGGTAAAATCCTATTCATCTGAAATTTTATATTTTGTAAAGGGTAATTAAGCTTTCTCAATTTCTACCCAGTAGCATTAATTCGGGAAGCAGTGCTGTGGGCTGGGCAGCAAGGAGGCTGTCAAGTCAGAGCACCAGCGTCCTCTAAGCACTTATGGTATAAAAGGCATGATATTGCCACACATCACACAACACCTGCACTTATGAGCGACAGTCCTATCCCCTCACTGAACTTACAGCCCAGGTAAAAGGACTAAACTAGGAGTGCCCACAAGCCTGTGTTTTGTGGCATGGGTATGGGTTTATTTCTCTATCAAACAAATACTTGTTGTGTAACTCCAATGTGTCAGCCACTGTATAATGGGTACCAGGGACGTAGAGAATCTCAAGACACAGGCTCCCTACCAAGTATCTTGGTATCTGTGGGTGTAGACTGCTACCTGCATGACCATGTACTCGGGCCCACCTCTGGTGGGAGGAGGATGAGTGTGTTTTACTGAGGATGAGGAAGGGCACAGAGACATGGAGAGTTCTGTTTCATCTCATGTGTCTTCCCAGGCCCCTTTTTCTGTTGAAGGAAAGGACTTTGGGGACTTTAGGAACATCCTTGTTGGAAGGCAGGGCATCTGGACATTTGTCACTGTTCCTTCTGCCAAGGACACTATGGAATCCTAACTACATGTACTATGACACTATGAGACTCTGGGCAATCAAATGCAAATAGACAGTCCCTGCTCCCCTGGGGCAGGCAGACACGTGACCAGGCCTTCCAGTACCAGGGGTAAGTGGTAAGGGCAGCAGAGACACTTGTCTGCAGTGCCAGGGGGCTCAGAGGAAGGAGTCCTAGAGCAGGCTCCTGGAGGGATGACACTAAAGCAAAGTCTCAAGCTGTAACTGGGTCACCAGGAAGAAAAGGCTGCGCCAAGCTAACAGGAACTCTGAAGCCAACGCGTCTCCTGTGCCTCTGACTGGTTTTATCACCTTTCAGTGAAATCCTCCCAGGCTGTAGAGAAAAAGAAACATTTTTTAAAAGCATAGAGAATCATCCAAAAACATGTGTACTTCTTTCAAATGGATGCGACCACTGCCAGGAAAACAACAAAGTTATTTTGTCAGAGCCCAGTCTGTTTTTATTCCTTTGTCTTTGTTTAATTAGACTAATCCCTTCAATGGTCTCCCTTGAGTCAGTACAGATCACTGGTGGTCATAAATCCCCAACATTCTAAAAATATGAAAGAACAGTCCACTTAGAGCCAACTGGCACACTTGCTGTTCATGGGACAAGTCTTTGGGAATGCAAGTTGTAGCCTTCCCTCACCCTGTCACACATTTCACTCTAGTATGTGTAGCTGGAGAGAGGACGGGAGAGGCAGGCATCGCTCTGAGACTTTTTCAAAAAGGAAACTGAGCCTTGGGGCCCTGGGTCATACAAGGAGGCTGAGCACATTCCCTCAGAGGATTGTGGGGATTTTATTTTATTTTTTTTGTCCTTTCGAGACAGGGTCTCCCTGTAGCCTCAGCTGTCCTGGAACTCACTCTGTAGACCAGGCTGGCCTTGAACTCACAAAGATCCACCTGCCTCTGCCTCCTTAGTGCTGGGATTAAAGGCATGCGCCACCACACCCCACTTAAATGAATATTTTGATCAGATAATCTCATTTAGGTGTATGCCCTAGAGTGGTATGGCCTGATCATAT
>VZQC01013540.1:1060235-1134876 GCA_009823505.1 Rhizomys pruinosus
CTGGGTTCGATCCCCAGCACCCACATGGCGGCTGAGAACCGTCTGTAACTCCAATTCCAGGAGAACTCCAGTTTCAGGGGAATCCGAGACCCTCTTCTGAACTCCGCAGTGTTGCACGACACGGGTGCACAGACTTGCAGGCAGACAGTACATTCATACACATACAGAAATAAATAAAATTAAAAATATATATATAAAAAAAAAAAAGATTGTTTGTATGGTGTGCCTGTGTGTGTGTGTGTGTGTGTGTGTGTGTGTGGTGTGTGTGTATAGTGTGTGTGTACTGTGTGTGTGGTGTATATGTATGTGTGGTGTGTGTGTGTGTGTGGTGTTTGTGTATGTAGTGTGTGGTGTATGTGTGGTGTGTGTATGTGTGGTGTTTGTGTATGTAGTGTGTGGTGTGTGTGTGTGTGTGTGTGTGTGTGGTGTGTGTAGTGTGTGTGTTTAGGCCAGAGATCAACCGCTCTTGTTCCTCACACCTTGTATTTTTATTGTTTTTTGAGTCAGTCTCCCTGTAGCTCCAGCTGGCCTGGAACTCACTATGTAGACCAGGCTGGCCTCCATCTCACAGAGATCTGCCTGTCTCTGCCTCCAGAGTGTTGGGATTAAAGGCATGTGCCACCTATTTGGCTTGTTTTGTTTTGTTTTTGCAACAGAGTCTCTCACTGGAACCTGGGGCTCACCAGGTAGGCTAAGCTGGCTCACTGGTGAGCCCCAAGGACCTGTGTCTGCCTCTCCAGTGCTGCGATTATAAGTGTGCACACCACACCTCACTTTTTCCATGGTGCCAGAGACTGACCTCACGTCCTCATACCTGCTTGACACTTTACTTACTGAGCTATCTCCCTATCCCCCACATCAGGATTTTTGAAAGTTCTCTGGAAAGTTCTAACAGGCCACTGAGGGCAAGCACTGCTGCTTCTGTGGATGGGACCAGGCAGTTATTCTTCAGCTCTGTGCACAGGCTCAGCTTGTCCAGAAGGGAATCTGCATTTCCTTGCCACCCATTCTGTGAACTCTGTAGGAGGAAGTTGGGGGGAAACAACAACAATATGTTTCAAGGTCTTGGTTCATTCCTTTTTTAATGCTGCTTTCAAAAGTGTTCTTTGGTAATGTATTGGTTTTCCCCTGTTAGTTATAAAAAGCTCTTCTTATAAAATTTCAAGTCAGACAATTAAAAGTAAGTGGATAAAAGTCACCCGTATTCCCATTCCTTCTTGGTCTCCATTCTTAGCAGGGATCCTCCTGACCCCAAGGGGGCTGTGGAAGCTCTTGCCTCCCTCCAGGAATGGCGTAGGAAGAGCTGGTTCCTGGGCTGGGGCCCTACCTTCCCAGCCATCAGGACTTTGTGCAGGGCACTGCCTGCCTGCTTAGAGTCTAGTAAGGAAAATGTAGTGACTACATCATGCAGAAATAGGAATATAATTAATATCATGATGCATTCAGGAAGGAAAAGAGCAGAAGCGCACTGACAGCCAGTTGGTGAGGTCAAGAGCTCTGGACAGCTAAGCTCCTCAGCAAGAGGCAACTTTCCCATTACTCAACAGGGAAACCAAAACTCCTCAGCCTGGAATTGAGGAGCCTGCCACTGTTATACAAAGCAATGGTTTTTTATTTTATTTTATTTTATTTTTTTATTCTTATATGTATATGAATGTAATATCTGCATGTAGGTTTGTGTGCCGGTGTCGTGCATTGCTGTGGAGGTCAGAAGAGGGCATCATATTCCCCTGGAACTGGAGTTAAAGATGGTTCTCAGCCGCCATGTGGGTGCCGGGGATCGAACCCAGGTCCTCTGCAAGAGCAGTCAGTCAGCGCTCTTAACCACTAGGCCATCTCTCCAGCCCCAGCAATGGTTTTCATTGAGCTGTGTTAGACATCTGCCGATGTTCCCAGTGCTGAGTGGAATCACTGGTCTTTCCCTTGAGGGGTCCCCGTGGCCTGCTGAGTGGAGTTCTGACTCCTCAGCCTGGGCGAGGGCTCTCTGCCAGCTAGTTTTAGTGATCTCTCCCAGCCTCTCCTGCCGCTTCCCAGGGAATTCCCAGAGCAGAATCCAGCCACCAGGAATGCCCTGCATTGCTCTGCATCCACACGTTTGCCTATACTGTTCCCTCCCTGCCATCCTTTCCCAGGCTTTTCTTGCCTGAACAGCAGGACATCCCAGGTCTGCACCCTCAGTGTCATGAGCATCTCTCTTAGGTATTTCACTGATAGCCACTCTGGCTTTCAGACCTTAAATGGAGCCAGTTTGTTCTGCCTTGAGGCCTCTGCATCCACTGTTGTTTCGGCCAGAAGCATTCCAGCACCACGTCTCCGACTCCGAGTGAGTCACAAGTTGCAGGATGCCCTCCTGAGTTTTCTTCTGTGATATGTTCCCAGTGCCTGGGACATCAAAGATGTTCAATGTGCTTACTGAATGAATGAATGGCTATTCTATGATTCAGATGTTTCTTACTTCTCTGGCCTAGGTTTATGACCCCCATCAATTTTGTTCTTCTTTGATTATTCACTATGACATTTTCACCAGCTGAAGTTTTTCTTTTTTTTTCTTGATCATTAATCTAAATTCATTGGAAATCCACACTGAAGTTCCTACTTATAGTCCCCAAGTGCAGATGTAAAGCACAGCCCGCTGGCGAGAGACAAAGGAGCTCCGGCCTGTAGTTTTACATCTAGTTTATTGATTTGAGAGCGAAAATATTTCTTTTAGGATTTTGAAACCAGAAAGAATCCTTTTTTTTTAAAGAATCCTTTTTTTATGGATAGGTTTTATTTTTAAGAAGTGTTCGGTTTACTTAATAGAGATGCTAATCAGATCAGTTTTTATCTTTTCCTTTTTTTTTTTTTTTTTTTTTTTTTTTCGCTTTGGAGACAGAGGTCTCTCTGTAAGCCCAGCTGTCCTGGGAACTCACTCTGTAGGACCGGGATGGCCTTGAACTACAGAGATGCCGCTGCCTCTGTCTCAAGCTACTATGATTATAAAGGCCATGCGCTACCTGCCCGCCTCGAGTTTTTTCTCTTTTCATAATTTAATATCTACCTTCTCTAGGACCATTGATGCAACCTCATGACCGTGTGCGCTCCAGTGGTGACAACACAGGAGGTGGACTGGGAATTATATCACACGTTCTTAACTATGTCTTTGTAGTTTCTTTAATGGTACCTTCACTTCTCTAAATTTTTTTTTTTTTGGCTTTCCGAGACAGGGTCTCCCTGTAGCCCCAGCTGACCTGGAACTCTGTAGACCAGGCTGGCCTTGAACTCACAAAGATCCGCCTGCCTCTGCCTCCCAAGTGCTAGGATTAAAGGCGTGCGCCACCACGCCCGGCCACTTCTTAACTTTTATAATTCGTAATGTTATTAACAATTGCATGCAATTACTAATGCTACTAACCACTAATGCTGCTAACGTTACTCACAACAACAGCTTAGAAACCAAGAATATTTATACCAGTAATGAGCCAACCAGCAGACAGATTATATAACATAGTGGACCATAGTGGACCAATCAATAGATAAGTTTTGCGTCCATAGATACAATTTCTTATGTAAAATATTATGTTCATGAAGTTGACAAGGTAACATAACATATCATCTTAAAAGTCACTGAAGCATGTGCACTGTGTTCTTCAGCCAGCGCCTTTTGGCCACAGACCAAACGCCATGGCTACAGACCAAGCGCCATTTTTCTTCAGTCTGTCACTTCAGGTACTCTTTGTCTCCCACACAATGAGGTGACATTATTTCTTTCTGTGAGTGTGCTGTTGTTATGTGAATGTGCATGTGTGCAGCCGTGTGCCTACAGATGTGGCACTCAGAGGACCACCTTGGCTGTCATTCCTCAGGCACCTTGCACCTTTTGTTTAAGACAAGGTCTGTCATCTGCTTGTATCCTCACCAAGTAGACAAGGCTAGCTAGCTACTAAACTCCAGGTAGCCTGTCTCCATCTTCCATCTCACTGCTGGGATTACAAGTGTGTGCCCCCACACTCAACTTTTTATGTGGGTTCTGGGGGTTAAACTCAGGGTCCTCATGCTTACGAGGTAAGTACTTTGCAGACTGAGTGTTCTCCCCAGCCCTTAGGATGTGGTATCAAAGAGTAACTGGTAGAGAAGCTGCTTTTGCGATGGAATGGTGGTAAATGAAAATTTCAAGGATGCTCAGTATGCTAAAAATAAGTGACAGTTGAGTCTTACCCTAAACAGGACATTTATTATGACCCCCCCCCCTTAGGCTCAGGGAATATCTTGGCAGAAAGAATGTAAACAGCAGAGTATAGGGGAAGGGCTGTGAAATGCTGTCTTTAGGCCATGACACAGCCCTTGCAGTCATTGTCTTACAGTATCTACTGCTGCCTGCACAAGACTGGGCTGTCTGTACTCAATCATAGATTGATTAGGGGCTCATGGGGCCTACTGCTCCATGGTGAACGATTGGCTACTGATAGATTCAGGGGGAGGGGCAGTCAGTATCTTTGGTTGTGTGTTCACTGGTGACTCACTTCTCCCCCAGGCTCCAATGGACAGTTGCAAACCCAAGGTTACACAGAGGGCCCTGGTTAAACTCAGTGGGTCACAAAACCAAAGAACATGGATGTGGGAGAGGGACTTGTAGGAGGGGCAGGGTTGACAGGAGCAGGAGGGAGGTGCGAGAGAGCAAGGGTGAGAGTCACCAGAAAGCATGATGGGAGCGGGAGGGAGGTGCGAGAGGGTGAGAGTCACCAGAGAGCATGATGGGAGCCGGAGGGAGGTGGGAGAGAGGGCGAGAATCACCAGAAAGCATGATGGGAGCGGGAGGGAGGTGCGAGAGAGGGTGAGAGTCACCAGAAAGCATGATGGGAGCAAGAGGGAGGTGCGAGAGGGGGTGAGGGCGAGAGTCACCAGAGAGCATGGTGGGAACAGGAAGGAGGTGCGAGAGGGGGCGAGGGCGAGAGTCACCAGAGAGCATGATGGGAGCAAGAGGGAGGTGGGAGAGAGGGCGAGGGCGAGAGTCACCAGAAAGCATGATATGTATGAGACTGCCAAAGAGCAAATTTAATAAAGATTATTTTAAAAAAAGGAAAAGAATGGTGGGGCTAGAGATGGCTCAACAGTTAAGAGCATGTACTGCAGAGGACCCAGTTCAGTTTCTAGGACCCACGTCAGGCTGCTCACTACTAACCAATAGTAACTCTAGCTCCAGGAGATTGGAAACCCCCTTCTGGTCTCCCCAGGCACCCACACACACGTGTGCACACCTATACACAGTCACACAATTAAAAATAAAGGAAGCCATGGCTGGGGAGATAACTCAGCAGTTAAGAATATTGGCTGGTCTTACAAAAGACGCAGGTTCAATTCCTTCCAGCACCCACATGGCAGCTAACAACCATCTTTAATAACTCCAGTTCCAGAGGATCTGACTCCCTCTTCTGACCTGTCTGGGCATTGCATGCATAGTACTTCCATGTAGGCAAAGCACACACATATTTTTTTTAATTATTAAAGTAAATCTTTTAAAAAAGTAATACAACTTCAAGAAAAAGTATAATTGTTATGTTCAGAGACAGATCAAGCTTTGTAGATGAGTTTTTATCACACCTGACAAACCTGCATGCAGACAGTACATTCATACACATAAAAATAATAATTCTTTTTTATTTTCATACAATATAATTTGTTGGTATATATGTCCCCTCCCTATCCAACCCTCCCCTTACAACTCCCCACCAAATGTAATAGTGGCGCACACCTTTAATCCCAGCACTTGGGAGGCAGAGGCAGGCAGATCTCTGTGAGTTCAAGGCCAGCCTGGTCTACATAGAGAGTTCCAGGACAGCTAAGTCTGCAGGGAGACCCTGTCTCAGAACAAAAAAAAATTTTTTTAAGAAAAAAGAGAGACTTTCTCTCCCCTCCCAGCAGCCGTCAGTTCCCAGTGGCTCCTCAGGTAGGGTTGGGGTTTCTTACCCAGCTCCCCACATCTATACTGGGATTTTGTCTGGTTTGAGCTTGCATGGGAATTGCTGTGAGTTCACATAAATAACTGAGCCTCTGTGTGGAACGCCCTGTTTCCTTGTGGTCGTCTACCACCTCTGGCTCTTCCAATCTTTCTGCCCCTTTCCACAATGGGCCTTGGCTTTAGGAGGCAGCAGTTGGATAGGTGTCCTATTCCGAGACACCCACTCACTCTGCAATCTCTTGTTCTCTGCACATTGTGGATTTCTCTGTTAATCACCGTCTGCGGCATAGGAAGTTTCTCTGGTGAGAATTGAGAGGTGCATTATTAGGAGTCCAGTTTAATACTATTTAGTAGAAAATTAGTATTCAGCTCTATTTTGTGCCCTGTGACCTGTCTAGCCACATGTTCCTAAGCCTGATTTCAATGTCAGGCATGGGCTTCATTCTATGACACAGACCTTAATCAGATTAGAAAGTGGTTGGCTAGTCCCATAACACTTGTGCTGCACCGGTGGGCATGTCTTGCCAGGACAGTTGTTGTTGTAGTTTACAGCTGGGTGAGGTTGACGATTATTTTATTTTTTCCTTCTGGTAGCACCTTCCCACAGTACGAAGGCTGTGGAGAAAGGAGCCTCTGAAGTCAGCTCCAGCTTGATTTCTCCTTGCTTGGTCTATAGGTCATGTGTATAGGGTCTTCAGCAGTAGTCTTACTGTCAAATTTTGGTGGGTAAGCAAAAGCAGGTGCAATGGCCAGTATTGTTTGAGAGTATGTGGGACCCCTGGTCAACAGCTTCCAAAGAGAGAGTCCATTCCTGCCACTGTGGTTTTATTAGCCTGTGGTGTTTAATAGGGGAGATGTCCCCCTGATAGTGACATCTTTTATCCAAAAGAAACTTTTCTTTTGTATATTCAGTCCTTTAATCTGTCTGACTTTCTCCAGTTTTAATGGTAAGATCTCAGGCCTCTGCTGTTCCATGGCACCCAAGCCATCCCTTTGCTGGAAACAGTACCATCCTGACTGTGCCAAGGAGAGTCCAAGTCAGTGGTGGATTGGAGATGCCTTTAACCTTTCTGACCTCTGACATCTTCTTACATCTTCTTACTCCTGTGACAGCAGATGCATACCTATACTGTGTGTGAGCAACTAGCCAGGTTCAGCACTCTGTGATGGGTGATAAGTATTTAACCTAAATAAGACCACAAATGGCAAAGCCGGGCATGGTGGCACATGCCTTTAATCCTAGCACTTGGGAGGCAGAGGCAGGCAGATCTTTGTGAGTTCAAGGTCAGCCTGGTCTACAGAGTGAGCTCCAGGACAGCTGGGACTACAGGGAGACCCTGTCTTGAAAAGACAAAAAAAAAAAAAGACCACAAATGGCTATAATAGTCTGTTTCTCCCTGGTAATCTTTCTTACCTCTTCTAACCACTTTTGGCTTCTCCGTTTTCTTTGCTTGTTCATGTGTTGCTAGGATGAATAAGAAGAACACAGAAAGGATTTCAAAGACCCTTTCTCTTGTTACATGGGAAGAGGAACCTGGGAATTAGGGGCTGTTCTTAGACTTGCCAGGATTTCGATGGAGTAGCAAGTCCTTGGCTCTCTTGGCTGCCTGTCTGCAGGATGGCAAAGATGGTGCAAAGACGGTGCAAAGACAGTGCAAAGATGGTGCAAAGACAGTGAAAAGTAGCTTAGCTATAACTGGTGAAATTGTAATTGCCCAGGAGACAGCAGTGGTACTTGATGTGTACAAGCATAAAAGCTTGCTAACAAGCATTCAGCTCCTGCAAGTACTTAAAACACTTTCCAAGCAGTTTCTTTCAATCCAAAACTGATATTAATTAAAATTTAGTGAATTTCACCCAGGTGGGGAATAATTTTGACTTTGAAAATGTTTTTTGGGTTTTTTTTGGGGGGGGGGGTTGGTCTTTTTAAGACAGGGTCTCCCTATAGCCCCAGCTGTCCTGGAACTCACTCTGTAGACCAGGCCGGCCTTGAACTCACAAAGATCTGCCTGCCTCTGCCTCCTGAGTGCTAGGACTAAAGGCATGCGCCACCACACCTGGCTGAAAATGTTTTAATGTACACCAGGACTCACCAAAATGTCAACAATGGTTGCCTCTGGGTTGGTAAAACTATGGGTGGGTTTTCCTTTTATGTATCACCCCTAAATTTTGTACAGTGATTATATGTTAATATGTATAATGTTTTTGGAAGCTACTATAGCAACTGATAGTAGAGTTGAATGGCCCTGGGCCAGGGTTGTGCTCCTCCAGAGCTGTGTTCTAATGGCGCAACTTTGCCTCAGTCCAGGATCTGTGTGCCTCAGAGGACCATGGCTGTGAGCAGCTCTGTGTGAATGTGCCGGGCTCCTTCGTCTGCCAGTGCGACAGTGGCTACACTCTGGCCAAGGACGGGAAAAGGTGTGCAGGTGAGCATCCATCCAGTCTGTGTGTTGAAGAGGGACATGTTAAGCACATATCCACCTATCCTGATCCTGTCTTTGAATCTTAATGACAGGTTCAGTCTTTGATCTAGTTGTTACACAGAATCTGAATGTAAAAGACTTCATTTTTACTGGGCATGGTGCCACTTTCCTTTAATCCCAGCACTGGGAGGCAGAGGCAGGCAGATCTCTGTGAGTTCAAGGCTAGCCCTGTCTATGTAATAAGTTCCAGGCCAGCTGGGGCTACAAGAAAACTCTATCTTAAACAAACAAACGAACAACAACAAAAAAAAACAGCCAATCTGCATGAAATTCGTTTCTTCTTGCAATAAAAAAAAAAAAATTTTAGGGCTGGAGAGATGGCCTAGCAGTTAAGAGCACCTACTGCTCTTACAGAGGACCCGAGTTTGATCCACAGCACCCACATGGTGGTTGGAACCGTCTTTTTTTTTTTTTTTTTTTTTTTTTTATGTGTATGAATGTACTGTCTGCATGTAGGTTTGTGCACCCGTGTTGTGCAATGCCACGGAGGTCAGAAGAGGGCGTTGGATTCCCTGGAACTGGAGTTCTCCTGGAATTGGAGTTATGGACGGTTCTCAGTCGCCATGTGGGTGCTGGGGATCGAACCTGGGTCCTCTGCAAGAGCAGTCGGTGCTCTTAACTGCTAGGCCATCTCTGCAGCCCATGGAACCGTCTTTAACTCTAGTTCCAGGGGAATCTGACGCCCTCTTCTGACCTCCACAGCATTGCACAACATGGGTGCACCAACCTGCATGCAGACAGTACATTCATACACATAAAAATAAGTAAATAAATAAAATTTTAAAAACTTAAAAAAAAATTTTTTTTAAGCTCCAAAAGATTTTGTTTTTGCTTCTCCTTAGTATTTGCTCATTTTGGATCCTCTCATAAAGTACATTTGTGATAATCTATGTAAATAGAATTTTTCTGTGTAAATCTATGTAAATAGATACATCAGCATCCTTCTTCCCTCATGTTGGGCCTGCAGTTCAGTCAAAGGCCCAAGTTACCACTGGGTGTAAGGGCCCAGCTGTCCATATTGACAGCATAGTCACAGAAAGCAAACACTAGCCTCAAATACAAGAGCCAGGGAAGGGGTCTGCAGGAAGAGCTTGGAGCTACAAGCAAAGATTCACCGTTGAACACCTTCCCACATGGTGACTCCACACTGAATGATCAGGTGAGAGGCAGGAGAGGTGGCATGGCACCTGATTTGTCCTCAGCCCCGGCAGAGCAGGTCCAACAAATCCCTAATATGTAAAATCCTCCATGATTGGCTACAATGCCTTAGTGCAATCTCCTTCTTTGTTAGAGAAGCAAACATAGATAGATAAACGATAGATGTTCAGTAAGCTGAACCAGAGATCACAAGGCCAGAATCTGAAAGGAAGAGGACTTGGATGGCATCGGGAGTGATCCTGGGTTCCTGAAAACTTCTGTTCCATGTCTCCTTGCTTCCAGAGACTGTGGAAGCCTTTCTTTCATTATTTTCCTTTCATAGTATGTACTGTTTTGACACTTTAAATTTACTTTTACCCTAATTATTGGTTAGGGATATGAAAGGGAAAAAGGCAGCAAAATAAAAAAGTGATTGTGTACCATTTGTAGGTGTGTGCGAAGAGAGCACTGTGGTTACTGAACGTGTTTTTATACACTGATGGGATTGAAAACTACCCAGTGCTATCTGCTGATCAGAGATCAGTGATCAGCAGATAGCATTGGCCTCCTAATCTTTAGGGCTGTCTGTTGGAGGGGGTTGGTGCTCTTAATTTACTGGTGATGACCACAACCGAGTGTCAGGGGTACTCTGTTGACCCACTACCAAACAAGAACCCAACATGTAAACACCAAATTCAATTTCTTTTGGTTCATTTTTTTATTGTCCAACTAATATACGCTTTTTAAAATTTTATTTATGTTTATGCATATGAATGTTCTGTCTGCATGTAGGTTTGTGCACCTGTGTCGTGCAATGCTGCGGAGGTCAGAATAGTGTGTTGGATTCCCCTGGAACTGCAGTTAAAGATGGTTCTCAGCCGCCATGTGGGTGCTGGGAATCGAACCGGGGTCCTCCGCAACAGCAGTCGGCACTCTTAATTGCTAGGCCATCTCTCCAGCCCCGCAACTAATATACTCGTATTGGTGAATTTAAACAGATGAGAAATCACTGTTGATAATTCATTATGTTTTCTACCACACTTTTCCCCATAGAAATATGCACTTCTCAACATTTTGTTAGGAAGATGACATTATGTTACATGTTGTTTTATTACCCATTTTTCCCCCTTGCTGTTGTTAAGTGAGTAGAAACCTTGTGAACTGACGGGTCAAAAGGAAATGGTATTTGTGAGGAAGGGCAGTGGACGAGCTTCAAGAAGCAGAAAGCAGTTCTGGATGATGGCGTGAGGGGAGGAGCTGGGAGACCCCAAAGCTTGTGGGGTCACAGGGCGGGAGGCCCATCTTGGCCCTTGGGAAACTAAGGGTGGTAGGGAACCCCCTTCTCTCCATGTTGCAAAATAATTGTCTAATTGTCCCAGCAAAGTAGAGAACCTTTGTGTCTCTAAGGATTTTGCTGTAACTCTGGAATTTGACATTTACTGAAGAGCAAAAAGCATGAGCAGGTAGATGCTGTGATTGCCAGGAGCGATGATGTATTAATTCAAGGTGGATATATTTCTTGCTGCTGCTTATAAGCACATGAGAATCTCTGCCTGTCTCGGCATCAAGCAGAAGAGTGGGACTCTGGGAGACTGTGTCCTTATAGACATTAGCTAAGCAGCTGCTGTGTGAGAGGCTGGATATGAGATGATCATACAGATCTCTGTGGCCTGTAGCCTCTGTTAGGGGTCTGTACAAATTCTCAACTTGTCAGTTGCTGCTTCAAGGGGGCTGTGCTGAGAGCCCAGTGAAAGAGCCTAAAGAGGACACGGAGCAGAGAAGAGAGACATTTGAGAAGCTAGGCTGGAAGATCTGCATGTAGAAGGAAGGGCAGCCATTGGACAGATATGCAAGTCAGGAGCCCACGTGAAGGGCAGTGATGTTGTGGAGGTGGGGGGACTCAAAGGAGAGACTGTCCCAGTGAGAGCAGTATATTGGAAGCTATGCAGGCAGCCTAAGGAGGCCATTAGTCTCAAAGATGGAGATTCCAATAGGCTATAGAATAATTGTGTGAAACCCAAACCGAACCAAAACCCCCAAATACCTCATAATGTAACGTAAGTGAGTTTAGTTTCGGGTTGGGTGGCATTCACGGCCATTCTGGGTTGGACATGCGTGGAAAAGGACCCCGTGACCTTCAGGTTCCGAGACTCTGAGAATGATGCAGCAGCAATGGAAGAGAGGTAAGGATGAGTGTAGGAAAGAGAAGGAACAGTTTGGAGTTACAGTGAAACACCAACAAGGACATGTCTCAGGGAGCAGGAGACACAGCCCCAGGATGAAAGCGGCCCATTAGGGGACCAACAGGTCAGGCATTAGTACCATGGTTTCTCCTTTGTTCATTTTAACTTCCATTTAGTTGTATTCATCTTAAATGTGTCTCTTTATTTGTTTTGAAGGCATCTGGACCTTCATGCCATCAACTAGCTTCATGTCGCAGCTAGACATGTGTCTTTTTTTTTTTAATTTTATTTATTTTTGTATGTGTATGAATGTATTGTCTGCATGCAAGTCTGCGCACCCGTGTCGTGCAATGCCGCGGAGGTCAGAAGAGGGTCTCGGATTCCCCTGGAACTGGAGTTCTCCTGGAATTGGAGCCTCAGATGGTTCTCAGCCGCCATGTGGGTGCTGGGGACTGAACCCGGGTCCTCTGTAAGAGCGGTCGGCGCTCTTAACCGCTAGGCCATCTCTCCAGCCCCGACATGTGTCTTTAATCTCTGAGTTTTGCTTTTCTCATCCACACCGAGGAGTCATAATGCCTGCTGTATAGAGTTTCAAAGACTAGGATATTAAAGGTCTTGATGTGCACTCAGCCATGATCATGACAATTATAACATCCGTGACCTTCATTTCTGGACCATCAGTGAAACATGGAATGAGGAGGGAGTGGAGGACTGGGTCTTGAACTCAGCTACATGGGGAGCAGGAAGAAGTGGACGCAAGAAAAATATTCATGAGTGACAGTCTAAGGCTGGTGGAGGGAAGGGAGAAGGAGAAAATGCATCAGAATTGTGGACTATGATGGGGAGCCTCTCGGCAGGTCGGTATTCATTCCATACTGCAGGAGGCTAAACAACAATTAGAGAAAAGGAAAATGGAGTTGACCCATTGACTCACCTCAGCAAACATTTCAGTTCTCTCTGCCGCCTACTCGGCCAGGCCTGAGAGCTTCCAGGATGAGCAGGAAGCCACTGCCAATGGTCAAATCAGGATAAAGAGCAGAAGCTGGGGGGAGGGCAGCACGATAGCTTAGAAGGGAGAGGCACTTGCCACCAACTCTGAGGTCAATCCCCCAAAACCATGTGGTGGAGAAAGAGAACCAACTCCCTCAAATTGTCACCTGACTTCTACATAGGGACTGTGATGCATATTGATGCACACATGCATATGTATACACAGTAAATAAATAAGTAAATAAATAAATAAACAAATAGGGTTTTTTTGTCTTTTTGAGACAGGTCTCCCCTTTAGTCCCAGCTAGCCTGGAGCTCACTCTATAGACTAGGCAGGCCTTGAACTCACAAAGATCCACCTGCCTCTGCCTCTGGAGTGCTGGGGTTAAAGGCATGCGCCACCAAGCCCAGCTAACAAATAAATATTTTTAAAATAAAGACCAGATGTCAGGGATAAGGAGAGGGGGGTCACAAAATGACTGGAGCTAGAGGACATCATGCTGAGTGAAGTAACACAGTCCCAGAAAACAAACGACGAATGGTATCCCTCATCTGTGGATGCTAGTGCCAATTACCTAGTTGTAAGTATTTCTTGTGCACGGCCCCTTGAGCTTTTGTCCACAGCAGTTGGGAGTGATGCATATTGGAAACAACAACAACAAACAACAACAACAACAGAAAGGACTGCATCAAAGAACTGACTGAATCAGTGAATTTCTGCTCAAAACAGTCAACTTCCACATGGAGAATATTGAGAAAGACTGAGAAAGAGACGAAAAGCATGTTTGGCAGAATGCATGAGCTCTGGTGGGGTGGGGGAATGGGGGGGGGACACGGGTCTAGATTTGATAAAAAAGTTAATTAATTAATTAATTAATAAAAAATGAGAGGGGGTCAGAAAGTGGAGACAGCAGATCTAAACTCTTTTTTTTAACTTTTTTTTTTTTTAGATAACTTCATTTTTAAAAAAAATTTTTTAAATTTACTTTGTATGTGTATGAATGTACTGTCTGCATGTAGGTTTGTGCACCCGTGTAGTGCAGTGCTGTGGAGGTCAGAAGAGGGTGTTGGATTCCTCCGGAACTGGAGTTAAAGACTGTTCTCAGCTGCCATGTGGGTGCTGGGGATCAACCCGGGTCCTCTGCAAGAGCAGTTGGCGCTCTTAACCGCAGAACCATCTCTCCAGCCCCAGATCTAAACCCTTTAGTTACAGAAGTTTGGTAGAAGCTAAGCACATCCAGCTCCTGGCCAAATTCTGCAGTGGGTTTTCAGTTTCCACACATTCGTGGCCATGGTCCTAGTACCTCAGCCCACCCCAGAATTGTCACAGTGATGTCCATGAAGATTCAGTTTTTACTCATTGGCTCAAGACTTTTTATTCAGCATTCCACCAGTTTGAGTTAGTGGAACATTGCATTTGAATACCAGACTCCATCTCCCTGACTCCTCATCTCACTGTACACAGTTCTGAATTAATTTCTAGACAAAGTTGATCAGAGATGGATTATTCACTAAAATCCCACTTTTTCTTTAATGGAGCTCTTATATTTGAAATTTGTTTTTATTTTTTTATTTTATTTTTATGTGTATGAATGTACTGTCTGCATGTAGGTTTGTGTAGGTTGGAAGAGGGCATCAGATTCCCCTGGAACTGGAGTTAAAGATGGTTCTCAGCCGCTATGCGGGTGCTGGGAATCGAACCCGGGTCCTCTGCAAGAGTGGTCGGTGCTCTCAACCACTAGGTCATCTCTCCAGCTCCGTATCTGAAATGTATTAGCTGCCGCTGAAGCTGTATTGATTACCTTCTGTGCTGGACAGCTTTAGTGTCAACTTGACACACCTGGGTTGAGGGAGCCTCAACTGGGGAATTGGCTCCATTGGATTGGCCTGTGGCCACATCTGTGGAATATTGTCTTGATTGTTGAGCAGTGTGGGAGGGCCCAGTCCACTGTGGGTGGTGCCACCCCTGGGCAGGTTGTAACTGTGACCCAGGAGATATGAGCTGAATAAACCCTTTCCTCCCCAAATTGGTAGCAGTCATCGTGTTTTGTCACAGCAATTGAAGAGAAACTAAAACACCATCCTAACCTGACATTTTATTTATTTTTTGGTATTTTATTTTATTTATTTTTACATTTACTTTCATTTATTTCATTTTTTTAACAATAAGTAATAAGTTTTGAGTACAAGCATCCTTAATGTAAAGCCAGTTTGCAAGTAGTTGTGCCCAAACCCATACAGCCCAAGGGTCCCACCATCCAGCTGGAGGGGCTTGTATGTACAATCAAGTTGATCAAATAAGTGTCCAGTCTATATTGCTGTAGTTTCACCATTCACCCCAATCGCAGTCCTTACATTCTACCACGCCCCCTCTTCCGCAGATTGTTCCCTAGGCTTAGAAAAGGGGCACAGGTGGATGAGAAGCAAAACAGTCTACTTTCTCTAGAGATGTCATTTTGGACTCTGACCAGTTCTGGCTGTTTCTTTTCATGGGCTGACAGTTTGTTCAGGAATAACCTTTCAGTCCTACTAATGAAGCACAGGCAATTAGATATATAGGTATTTAAACAGTACTAATTATTATGGTAGGTTACTTTGGTATAGACACAGATGTTCAGATGGTATGATAATCCATGAATTATGTTTTTTCTGTAAAAGATGACAAGGTCTTACTGTGGCTTATAACATCTAACCACTAGAGGATGTAAGCTTGTGGCATCAGCCATGGGTTATTCCTCCAAGGAGAGAGCTAATAGCCAATTAGATTTGGGATATACAGACATGTGGCTGCCACTGCTGCACAATATTTCCAGGCAGGTGAGGTGTAGCTGAAGCTGACAGAGGAGTCTTGCTTGATTCAAGGAGACCAGTATTTGCTTTACTGGTTTAGTGGCCTTTGGTAGCACTCTCTGGTATACCAGAGACCAACTGTACACTTGCAAGTGTGGTCTCAATACATCTTTCCCATGCTTACATCAGGTCTTCGACAGCAGGGCCTTACCGCCTCTCTTCTTGCACTAACCTGACATTTTAAAGACAATATGCATATTTCCTCAAGCCTGGGTTTTCTACTGAATTTGCTTACCTGATGCTTACTGGCTGCTTTCTATTTGGGGATAACTTTGGTCCTATTTGCATTTTATGTGTTCAAGTGGATTCTAAACCCTCCAGGCAAAAAGCCACTTGAACTTTTCACTTTTCAGAGTGAACTCACAGTGCTCTCTCACACAGATCATTGATAAAGACAAGATGGCTGATCGCAACCTCAGGCATTCCTGTTTCTAAAAAAATATACTTCCCTCAATTAGTTTTTAAATTATGAGATCATTTTTTTTTGCTTGTTGTCTTAGTCCTTTCATGTTCTCAGAACAAAATACCGGAAACTGAGCCAGCACTTGGGAGGCAGAAGCAAGTGGATCTCTGTGAAATCGAGGCCAGGCTGCTCTACATAGTAAGTTCTAGGCCAACCGAGACTACAGGGAGACCCTGTCTCAAAAAAACAGACAACCAAACCAAAAAAGAAAAAAAAAATCACCCTGGAATTGAGTACTTTTTTATTGAACTTTTGCACATTTCATATAATATTTCTTAATAAAATTTAGACCCATCCCCCTTCTACCCCTCCAGAGATCATGCATTCTGCCATACATGTCTGCATCTTTTTCTTAGTCCTTTTTTAAAATTTTTCGATGCAGAACTTTACTGTTGCGGTCAGTTCTTTGAACAAGTCTTTTGTTGCTGTTATTGATCTTGTTCCCTTTAATTTTCTATTACTCCAAAGTGTGCATGTATACACTCCACACATATACCCAAATTTGACATTTGAAAATATATAGGTTAAGTACAAAACATGTTTAGGGGTTCACTTTTTAACAGTAGAGTTGCATGCAAATAAAAAGAAATATTACTTTACATTTCTAAATTACATAGCAAGTTGATGTATGTTTTAATATAGTCTTTTGTGGTGGCATCAGGTATTATATTTACTAAAAAAGAAAAAAACTCCTCAGTTTGCCTTACAAAATAAGGATTTGGTGCTAGGGTCCACAAATGAGGGACACCATACATCGTTCGTTTTTCTGGGACTGTGTTACTTCACTTGGCATAATGGCTTCTAGTTTCACCCATTTACCTGCAAAATTCATGATGTCATCTCACATTTTCTTTATCCACTCATAAGTTGAGGGATACTTGTGTTGCTTCCAGCTCTTTGCTATTATGAAGAGAGCTGTGGTAAACATAGATGTGCATGTATCTTTGAGATAGGATGAGTCTTGTGGGTATATACCCAGAAGTGGTATGGCTGAGTCAGGTGGTAGGCTCATTTTGAGTCTTTTAAGAGTTCTCCACACTGCTTTCCGTAGGGGTTGCACCAGTTTGCATTCCCACCAGCAGTAGATGAGTGTTCCTCTTTCCCCACAACCTCTCCATCATTTGGAATCCTTTGTTTTCTTGATCCTAGCCAGTCTTACTGGGATAAGATGAAATCTTAAAGTGGTTTTAATTAGCATTTCCTTAATTATTAGCTACATTGAACACTTTTTAAGATGTTTCTCGGCCATCTTTACTTCTTCATTTGTGATGTCTCTGTTCAGCTCTTTACTCCATCATTTGTTTTCTTGCTCCTTTGTATTTTGAGTATTTTATATATTCTGGATGTTAATCCTCTGTCACATGGATCTTCACTGGTGAAGGTTTTCTCACACTCTGTGGGTTTTCTCTTCGCTTCTTTGATTGTTTCTTTTGCTGTACAGAAGCTTTTTTTTTTTTTTTTTTTTTTGGTCTTTTTGAGACAGGGTCTCCCTGTAGCTCTGGCTGTCCTGGAACTCACTCTGTAGACAGGCTGTCCTTGTACTCACAGAGATCCGCCTGCCTCTGCCTCCCAAGGGCTAGGATTAAAGGAGTGCGCCTCCATGCCCAGCTGTACAGAAGCTTTTTAGTTTTATGAGGTCCCACTTTTTGATTGTTGACCTTATATTTTGCACAGCTGCTGTCTGATTTAGAAAGTCTTTTCCTATGCCTATATCTTGTAGGTTACTGCCATCGTTTTCTTCTGTCATTTTCTGTTTCAAGTTTCACTTTGAGGTCTTTGAGACATTTGGAGTTGATTTTTGTACAGGGTGAAAGGTACTTTATAAATAAGAATTTCCTCCTCCTTCTGGAGCCTGGGAATCTTGGACCAAGATATTGGCAGGTTTGGTGTCTGCTTTGAAGACAGCGCCTTGAACCCTGTGTTCATAGTAGAAGGCAGGACAGGGAAAAGGGATTGAAAGCTATGTGAAGCCTCTTTTTTAAGGGCCTTACTGGCATTAATGACCAATCACTGCCCAAAGGCTTCACTTCTCAGTACCATTGTATTGGAAATTCAATTTGAACATGAATTTTGGAGGAGCAAAAACATTCAAACCAGCATACTTACTTTATTTTTATTGAGTATAAATATGTACAAAGTTGCAGGGTGGGGTGCTGCATGGCTTTATTCCCAGCACTTGGGAGGCACAGACAGGCAGACCTCTGTGAGTTCGAGGCCAGCCTGGTCTACATAGTGAGTTCCAGGCCAGCTGGGGCTACAGGGCAGACCCTGTCTCAAAAAGAACAACAACAACAACAAAATGTATAAAGTCAAAATCAGATTTTACTTTCATAAAAGCTTGGCTTTCCCTTCCTGTTCTGGTATGGTATCTTGTGCATGGTATTGGCTTGTCAATACTGTCCAAAGAATAGCACACTGACTGACACAGGACTCACCAAATAAATGCTCCTGAAATAATGAATGGCATATAGATATCTCTGTATTGCCCATTTCAACCATACCTTAAAAGACAGTGCAATGAAAATTTAACTTATATTTATTGAATGTTACTAAGTCCTAAGACCTGTTTAAAATACTTTACATGTATTACAACAATGTTGTTACTGCATCTTATAAGTCTCTTAATTTTTTTATGTTTCAGTTATTTCAGTCTGTAAACCGAAGATAATAATTCCTACCTGTTCTAGTCTGCTTTCTGTTGCTGTGATAAACACCATGACCAGAAGAACCTCGGGGGGAGGAAAGGGTTTATTTGGCATACAGTTTACAGTCCCTCATCCAGGGAAGCAAGGCAGAAGCTCAAGGCAGGAACCTAGAGGCAGGAGCTGAAGCAGAGACCACAGAGGAATGATGCTTACGGGCTTGATCTGGCTCGCTCAGCTAACTTTTTTATACAGCCCAGGCCCACCTGCCCTAGGATGGCACCACCCACGGAAGGTTGGGTCCTCCTACATCAATTAGCAACCAAGATAATCTCCTGCAGACACAGGCACAGGCCAGGAGGATAGAGGCAGTTCTTTAGTTGCTCTCTCTTTCTTAGGTGCGTCAAGGTGGCAGCTGCTGCTAACTGTGACACTAACTTAAAGGGCTGTTGTAAGGGTTGAGTTAATGTCTAAAGTGCTTAGAACAGTGCAATATAAGTTAGGTAATTTGTCACCATTACAATGTCTAATAGATAGTCTGATCACGACTAAATATTAGTCTGTTACGAGTATCTTCTTATGAGTAATTGCATTTAATAATGTATCTAAAGCATGGCACATTAAGCAGTCACACTGGGGTCCCTGCATACTGAGGACAATGGTATTTTTCATTGGGATTTAGTGTGGCATTAATGCTGCCTACACAGAATTCTCCACCATTAACCCACCATGTCAGTTACCCTCAGAGAGGAAGGGACAGTAGATATTTATTTGGGGGACAATGCATGAGATGATGGATTTTTATATTGAAAAATTGTATTTTTAAAATTTTATTATTATTATTATTGGCCTTTTTGAGACAGGGTCTCTCTGTAGCCCCAGCTGTCCTGGAACTCACTTTGTAGACCAGGCTGGCCTTGAACTCAAAAAGATCTGCCTGCCTCTGCCTCCCAAGAGCTAGGATTAAAGGCATGCACCACCACACCCAGCTATTATTATTATTTTTTATGTGTATGAGTGTACTGTCTGCATGTAGGTTGGTGCACCCATGTCATGCTATGCCACAGAGGTCAGAAGAGGGTGTCGGATTCCCTTGGAACTGGAGTTAAAGACAGTTCTTATCCGCCATGTGGGTGCTGGGAATTGAACACGGGTCCTCTGCAAGAGCAGTCGGTGCTCTTAACCGCTGAGCCATCTCTCCAGCCCGAAAAATCTTATTTTTAATGAATCAGCTATCCCTTAGTGTTTAAGGAATGACACTCCTCCCACAATGCAAAGTGTGGATTTTCTCCCTGTGCTGGTTTGCTAGGGCTGCCATAGTAAAGTGCAGCAGGCTTTGTGGCCTCTAAACGACAGAAATATACCTTCTCATGGCTTTGGAGACTGGAAGTCTGTTCTGGACTGTCTATCCTCTGCTTATGGTGTGTTCCCAAGTGGTCTTTCCTCTGTGTGTGTGCATCACTGATACCTCTTTTGTGTCTAGATTTCTTCTTCTTCTTCTTCTTCTTCTTCTTCTTCTTCTTCTTCTTCTTCTTCTTCTTCTTCTTCTTCTTCTTCTTCTTCTTCTTCTTTTTTTTTTTGGTATTTTTGAGGCAGGGTCTTCCTTTAGTCTCAGCTGGCCTGGAGCTCACTATATAGATCAAACTGGTCTTGAACTCACAGAGATCTGCCTGCCTCTGCCTCCTGAGTGCTGGGATTAAAGGCGTGCACCACCATGCCTAGCTTAGATTTCTTCTTATAAGGAAGCTAGTCATGTTGGGTAAAAATTGTCCCAACAGTCTTATTTTCACTTAATCACCTCTTTAAAGCCCCTGTCTTTCCATGTAGTCACAGTCTGAAGTATTGGGGATTAAGGCTTCAACATACAAATTTGTGATGGCACATGATTTATCCCTTAAGGGATAAACCCTACTACAGGGTTTTAATCCTGTGTATAGAAATTAATTCATTCTTTGGGGAGGAGAGCTTCTACGAGTCTGACCTTACATGTGCAGCTAGTAAGTGTGCAGCAAGGCAATTGGTTCTGTGTCTTTAAATGACAGGTTGGGATTTTCCTTTTTTCTATCAGCAAACATTGAAAGCCAAATGTTCTTTCAGATACTGTTTCTGTCAATTGATCCCTACTGAGAAAACCTTGGGATGTGAGCTGATTATAAATCAGGACTGTCGATCATAAGTCTTTATTAACTCATACCAAAGTATCACTTATCCTTGAAGACAGCTGAGTGATTTCTCACACGTTAGCCATAGACTGGATGTGGCTTCTGATTCTGGGATTTCAGCCCTCTGTGATCTACTGAGCCAAAAAGCGGCAGCCAGGAAATTACTGTTCTCTTCCCATCTGTAAAGGTACACGTAGAGATTTGAGGCAGAAATGACAGAAAGGATTTTTGTTGAAGAAGATGAAGCCTTGGAACTGGAGAGGCACTGATGAGTTACAGAGGCCCTCTCTGGACATCTGCCCTCTAATCTTGGCCTTCTTTTTCTCAAGCATAGTTTTACAAGGAAGGAAGTTATGCAGTGAACCCAAAATATTTGGTATACCAGAGCTGAGTGGACTGGAAATCTTTGGGCCTTGAAACATTGTGAGGTTCATATACCTGGAAATGGGTTCCTCCTTGTCTAGCTGCTGACTGGTGGCCTGAGCTTGGGTCTCAGAGGCCTGACAGTGAATCAATGGATGGCCCTGATACTTTGAGATTTTACAGACCAGGGGATTGGGACCCAGCAATCACTGAATCCTGCCTGTCTTGTCAGAAAGCTCTGTACACCAATAACGAAGTAGCCTGGGAGTCAAGGCCTGGGAGATGCACATTCGTCTTACGAAATTGGCCTGTGGCTGGCTGGCTGGCTGGCTGGCTGGCTAGTGGAAAATACCATTCAAAGAAAGAAATCCTAAAAATAACTATGCATTGAAATAATACCAGCACTCAGAAGGCATTGCTATAAATTCTAGACTAGCCTGGTCTACAAACCAAGTTCCAGGCCACCCTAGTATATATAGTGAGACCTTGTCCCTGCTATTAAATAAAGCAAAGAACCCCTCCCCCAATTACCTGCATATACAGATCCACCTTAATTTTTTTTTATTTAAAAATCTAAGTGTACATTTAGTAACAATTACATTTTTTAAATTTTTTTATTTATTCTTTATGTGTATGAATGTACTGTCTGCATGCAGGTCTGTGCACCCGTGTCGTGCAATGCCGCGGAGGTCAGAAGAGGGCGTCAGATTCCCCTGGAACTGGAGTTAAAGATGGTTCTCAGCCGCAATGTGGGTGCTGGGGATCGAATCCAGGTCCTCTGCAAGAGCAGTCGGCGCTCTTAACCACTAGGCCATCTCTCCAGCCCCAACAATTACATTTAATAATACTTTCAAATACACTAGGTTATTTGAAGAAAAATGTGATATTTAAAATCTTTGTGTTGTATAAATTCACCCCATGACATGTTAGCTGTGATTTTGCAGTTTGGAATTCTTTCAGTTGGAACAAGGATTTGAAAAATTCTGTAAAATAATTTAGAGTCAGAGTTCTTGCTATTAATGAAAAATGTTCTAATCTTTTATGGTTATAAAACTGATGTTCTCACAGTAATGTTGCTTGGCACATTGCCTCAAGTCTCTCCAAAGCTGTCAACCTAATTTTTATTTATTTTTATTTTTTATGCGTATGGGTATTTCGCCCACATGTTTGTAAGCGTACCCGTGTCATGCAGAGGACAGTCAGCAGCAGCTCAGCCTTGAGGCTGGCCCAACTCGGCCCAGCAGCAGCAGCTCCAGAAGAGCTTGGGCTGCACCGTGGCAGGGCCCCCAACCGTTGGATCCCCCCTGGATTTCATCTTGCAGCTACTGATGGTTGTTGGAGGCCAAGTGGGTGCTGGGAAGCAAACCTGGGTCCTCTGCAAAAGCCGCCAGTGGTTATAACCACTGCACCATCTCTCCAGCTCCTTTTTTTTTTTTGGTCTCTGAGACAGGGTTTCCCTGCAGCCCCAGCTGTCCTGGAACTCGCTATGTAGACCAGGCTGGCCTTGAACTCACAGAGATCTCCCTACCTCTGCCTCTGCCTCTGAGTGCTGGGATTAATGGCATGCACCACCACACCTGGCTTAGGATGATCTTTTTAATAGAAGTGATAAAATTTACCATGACCTCCTAAGGGGTGTGTTGACAAATTCTTGGGCTCCCTACCCATAATTTCTGATTCCCTTAGTCTAAGGTTGGACCTGAGAATCAATATGATGGACAAGTTTGCAAATGATTATTGATGAGAGCAGTTCACAGACCACACTTTGTGAGCCATGCCTTATAGACATACCATGTGGTCAGTGGAAGAACATAGACGTTAGAGAACACAGGTGTTCCGTCACAGCTGCTTTATAACCATACTGCCTAGCCAAAGAGAGCTGCACAGATATTCCAAAACACAGGTGTTTCCACTGCCTTGATCCTCTAATAAGCTGTAGGTGTCAAATCCCAGAGCCTTAGAGAAAAAGGAAAGCACGAATTCATGGAGAGTTGGTTAAGGGGAGTTAAAAAGTTGCTTCTGTACAATGTTACTTTAGATACTCTCTTCTATAGCATCTGAGAGAGAGATTACACCTTGTGATTTGAAAAAGTTCACAAAGAGTAGAAGTACCTGAGTTTCTGTCTTCTTGATACAGTGAGAGGACCATTCACTATTATATACCAGGATCTTAGAACTTCGAAATCAGATTTGCATCTTGTTCCTTGAAGGAAACGCTAAGAGCGTGTGGCCAGAGGTAGGATGGCGGACTGACAGCAGACACCCATATTAGGATGGCAGACTGACAGCAGACACCCATATCAGGTGTTTGGAGGTTTTCAAGATGACAGGCAAAGCCCAGCACAAGGAAGTTGAAGGTAGGGCTTGCCTATAGCTAAGGAAGGCCCAGATGTGTCACAACTCCTGTGACACACAGACTCATGTGTCAGAGCTTGTTACTCCAACATCATGAAGATGGGAAATAAGCTTTTAGAAGGATTTGGTGCTAGCTCAATATTTATTCTATGACTCAACTCTCGCAATTGGTTAATATCCCATGATGTTAGACTCCAGAACAATGTGAGTATCTGCTTCCTGTCATAACAACTTGCAAATGAAACTCACAAATATTAGGTGCAATTAGAACTGTTTAGAGAAATTAAATTACAAAAACAATATCTTTGACTGAAATTTAATGAACCGTGAGAGCAAAAGAATAAATACAACAAAGGCAGTTACCTTTCTAGGTCTTAGTTTTCCCCTTTACATCCTTTAATTATTACATTAAATGTGTTCTTGTCCTCTCCATGCATGATTTTACTTTTTTTTTTATTCATTTTTTATGTGTATGAATGTACTGTCTGCATGTAGGTTTGTGCACCCATGTCGTGCAATGCTGCAGAGGTCAGAAGAGGGTGTTGGATTCCCCTGGAACTGGATTTAAAGACGGTTCTCAGCTGCCATGTGGGTGCTGGGGATTGAACCCAGGTCCTCTGCAAGAGCAGTCGGCACTCTTAACCGCCAGGCCATCTCTCCAGCCTGCATGATTTTACTTTTAAGACATCGTACATTCAAGCTGGACATGTAGTTCAGTGATAGAGTATGGCCTAACATCTGCAAGGACCCAGGTTCAATCCTTAGCACAGTAAGAACAAAAAAGTTCATGCGTATTAATTTTTCAGATTCCATTTCTTTTTTTTTTTTTGTCTTTTTGAGGCAGGGTCTCCTTGTAGCCTTAGCTGGCCTAGAACTTGATATGTAGCCCAGGCTGGCCTGGAACTCACAGAGATCCACCTGTCTCTGTCTCCTGAGTGATGGGATTAAAGGCATGTGCTACTACACCAGGCCCTCATTCTTGCTTATAAATTTTTGACATTAGTATTTCCTAAAAACTACATAGACTGAAACTAAAAAAATATATTTATTGGGTTGGGGCACAGGGGCTAGGGAGCCATCCTTTCAGTTGCTCTGTCCAAAATTCCCGGAGTCGGCCTTGATTCCTGTGTTTCTCTGGATTTGTCTGGATTCATCTCTAATCCAGCAGGAATCCTATTGACCCCATCTTCAACATAAAACCAAGGGATGTTTCCTAGGACTATTAGCATAGGACCCTATGCCGGGGGAGTCTCACAGTACAGGGAGCTATTAACGTTCAACGAGGTGCCAACAGGACCACACCACCTCTGAAATGTGCACGGCAGAACCTTCCCGGCCTCTTCCTGGCTTCTCATGGTGGCTGTCCATCTTGGATCCTTGACCTCAGGCTGCATCACTGCAACCTCTACGTCTGTCTTTGTGTGGTAGACTCCTCTTTTTTTTTTTTGGTCTTTTTGAGACAGGGTCTCCCTGTAGCCCCAGCTGTCCTGGAACTCACTCTGTAGACCAGGCTGGCCTTGAACTCACAAAGATCCGCCTGCCTCTGTCTCCCAAGTGCTAGGATTAAAGGTGTACACCACCACGCCCGGCTCCCTTTTCTTTTTAAAAGACTTAATTAATTATTAACTCTGTGTGTGCCTGGGGCAGAGAACACCTTTTGGGAACCGGTTCTCACCTTCCACCTCATTAAGGGCAGGTCTTCCCAAGAGTCTGTTGTGTGCTGGTGTGCTGCATACTCCAAGCTAGCTTGCCCACAAGCTTCCTGGCCCTTCTCCATCTCCACCTCCTATCTCACCATAGGGGTGCTTTGATTACAGATGCATGACACGACACGGCATCTGCCTTTTTATCTGGGTTCTAGGCAGAGAACTCAGGCCAGCAGGCTTGCACAGCTGGCGGCTCTACCCACTGAACCATCCCCTCAGCTGTTCCTCTTATAAAAGAAGATATCCATCATTCTGGATTAGGGCTGACCCTAGTGACTTCATCTTAACCTGATCACCTCTACGAAGACTGTTTTCACATAAAGCTGGAGATACCAGACCTGGAATCTACTTTATGGTAAGCCCTTGCAGCCCATAGGTCTCTCCTAAGCATACCACTTTTGTCCACACCCCTTTCCCTGCTCTGCACTGGCAGGCGTATTCCCATCTCCTGACCTTTGGACTTAATCGTCTTTCCCTGGGGTGCTCACTCCCAGACGTCCTTGTGCCTGGCGCCCCATAGCACCGTCCTACTGCCTGGTTCCTGCAGAAGCCCTCTGACCACCTCTATCACACACCAGCCTCCGTCTTCCCACAGTTCCTATACTTCTTTGTTGTTTTATTTTTCTCCAGAACGTTCTCCATCTTCTACTGGATAATGTTATTTACTGACTTCTGTCTGTTCCTAACATCACTACATCCAACTGTTATCACTTTGGGTCTAGAATATGGGTCTCAGGGCTGGAGAGATGGCTCAGCAGGTAAGAGCACTGGCTGTTCTTGCAGAGGACCTGGGTTTGATTCCCAACATCCACATGGTGGCTAGCAACTATCTGTAATTCCAATTTCAGGGGATCCGATGCCCTGATCTGACCTCCAAGGCATTGCATGACACAGGTGCAGGCAATCCATTCATACACATAAAATAAAAATAATAAATAAAAAATATAAAATGTCAGTTTCATTTGTTATTTGCTTTTCTCCTAGCTTCTAAAACAACTGGTCCATAATGAATATTTGTGAAATTAATGAAATACATACCAATGTGTTTTCTCTTGAATTTGCCAAACAATCTTTTACAAGTTCAACTTATTTTCTAGACATTCTTGAGTCACTGTAAATAATGTTACTATAAATAGCTTATGGCATATACATAAATCCTCCCTTTTTAGTTACTTCCTTGGATCGGATTTATGGTGGGACAAGGTACAGTTGTCAAGTGGCCTTCCAGAATGGTTTCGTCAGTCTGTAAGGCCCTCGCCTTCATATATCCCAGGACTGCGTCCTTGCTGTCTTCCTGCTTTGGGTTTTCGTCTTGCTTTCTGGTGTTGGGTGTTGATCTTAGGGCCTCTTATGCCCTAGGCAGGTATGCACCATACCCCTGAACTTCACCCCTAACCACTACTACGTTTTATCTCATTTTTGGTTTTGCCACTTTAATAAGTATAATTGTGCCTTGTGATCATTTTGATTTGCATTTCTCTGTCTATATATTCTTTAGCTTATCTTCTGGTATGAATTGACTGATCTAGACCGTTGATTTTTTTTTTTTTGAGGGGGCAGAGATCTTGGATATGTGTTTATTTATTCATGCTCTTTAGGAGCACAACATTCATTCCAACTTTTATAAATATTCTTCCATTCTACCATACCCTTCTGTGTATTTCTAATTAAACTCTGAATGTGTGTCATTTTCTGCAGCTGTCGACTACTGTGCTTCAGAAAACCATGGATGTGAACACGAGTGTGTAAATGCTGACAGTTCCTACTTGTGCCGGTGTCATGAAGGATTTGCTCTTAATCCAGATAAGAAGACATGCACAAGTAAGTCACACATACACACACACACACATACATTTGGTGCTATTGCTGTGGGCACTGTCGCCATGGAAATCCCCCAGGGGTAGATTAGCATATATTAAGTCATGAGGTTCTACTACCCTCTCTCTGCCCCTACTCCCCCTCTCGGGCCTTTCTGAGTTGTCCTAAGACTGTGGCCTACTTGATCTCAATATCTCCATTCAGAATACTTGTTGAAGGCATCTTTTGTTGGAAACCACATGCAGGAGTGCTCTTCCAAGATCTGCTGAGCATGCTAACAGTCAGACCGGCGTCCTGAGTGCTGCCCCAGCCTGGCTCTGTCTGTCATTATAGCAGGGCTTGAAGAATGATTTTACTGAAGCATTGTGGCTGTGGGCTCGCACTGACTCCACACAAGGCCAGAAAATCACTGAGCCAAAAAGAACTGAATGTGGTTTCTTCGGGGTACAGTAGGGATAGGTGGGCAGCATTTTGCTGAGAACTGATCAAGTTTTCTTTGCAATGTTAAATTCTATTCTTTTTTTTTTGGTCTTTTTGAGACAGGGTCTCCCTGTAGCTCTGGGCTGTCCTGGAACTCACTCTGTAAACCAGGCTGGCCTCGAACTCACAGAGATCCGCGTGCCTCTATTCTATTTTAACTGTGTGCATGAAAATCAACATTAAATTTAACTCTCAAAATTGAGACATAAAATCTATGAACTAAAGGTTGTCCCCAGTTTTACAAAAGGATGGCAGAAGCGTTGTGTTATTTTAAATATAAAGGTGAGGACAGCACTTTGGGGTTTCTGTGGGTGAAAGATCATACTATGTCTGGGGGAGGAGTCATTTGAGAGAAGCCTGGTTTTTTTGTTGTTGTTTTTTTGTGGTTTTTTTGAGACAGGGTCTCCCTTTAGTCCCAGCTATCCTGGAGCTCACTCTGTAGACCAGGCCTGCCTCTGCCTCCCAAGTGCCAGGATTAAAGACGTGTGCCACCACACCCAGCTGAGAAGCCTGTTTTTAAAATATAAAAACAAGAGGTTTTTAAAATCAGGTTTAAAAAAATAAAAATAAAATTTAAAAATCAGGTTTAATAGCAATTTAAATAAAATAAGGCATCTCTGCAATGTATATCAATGAAAAAAATGGGATTCTTTTTCTTTTTTTGGTCTTTTTGAGACAGGGTCACCCTGTAGCCCCAGCTGGCCTGGAACTCGCTCTATAGACCAGGCCCGCCTTGAACTCACAAAGATCCGCCTGCCTCTGCCTCTCAAGTGCTAGGATTAAAGGTGTGCGCCACCACACCCGGCTGAAAATGGGATTCTAATAACAAAAAGTTCATATGCCTTCTGCCTTTCTAAAATACATCCATTATATAAAGTAGAATATAACCACACGTTTTTAAAAAGTATCCCTCCAAGCTGGAGAGATGGCCTAACAGTTAAGAGCGCCGACTGCTCTTGCAGAGGACCCAGGTTCAATCCCCAGCACCCACATGGCAGCTGACAACTGTCTTTAACTCCAGTTCCAGGGGAATCCGACGCCCTCTTCTGACTTCCACGGCATTGCACGACACGGGTGCACAAACCTACATGCAGACAGTACATTCATACACATAAAAAATAAATAAATAAATAAATAAATAAATAAATAAATAAATAAATAAATAAAAAAGAATTCATTAAAAAGTATCCCTCCAAGAGTCCCTAAGTATAATCTTATCTACTATTCTCCAATCTCTTAATATTAGCAGCTTAAAACACCAGAGCTGGAGGCAGGGCACACATTACATCAAAACCATGTTTCTGAAGCCCCAGCCATGAGCCAGTAGAAATGAACGCGATCCTAGTTCTAAATGGATGGGAACAGAACTTACCTGGGTCTTAAAGGCGGTCATTCACCAGGCAAACCAGGGTGAGATGGGGATGCCAGACGGAAAGAAATGCCAAGACACCGACCACAGGAGTTTAGACCTCTGCGTCCAGTACACAGCTGTCGTATGGTTGTTTTGCTCATGGAGATGACTGGATGAGCAGATGATGGACTCCTCTCTCCCCTCTCTTCTGTACTTTTTTTTTTTAATTTTATTTATTTCTGTATGTGTATGAATGTATTGTCTGCATGTAGGTTTGTGCACCCGTGTCGTGCAATGCCGCGGAGGTCAGAAGAGGGTCTCGGATTCCCCTGGAACTGGAGTTCTCCTGGAATTGGAGTTACAGACAGTTCTTAGCCGCCATGTGGGTGCTGGGGATCAAACCCGGATCCTCTGCAAGAGCAGTCGGTGCTTTTAACCCCTAGGCTATCTCAAATGACTCCTCCCCCAGACATAGTATGATCTTTC
This sequence comes from Rhizomys pruinosus, assembly GCA_009823505.1. Classification (NCBI taxonomy): domain Eukaryota; kingdom Metazoa; phylum Chordata; class Mammalia; order Rodentia; family Spalacidae; genus Rhizomys; species Rhizomys pruinosus. The sequence goes on from VZQC01013540.1 coordinate 1,089,643, forward strand.
ACCCATAGGAATTTTATCTTCTTCACATTACATTTATTTATTTATTTATTTATTTTTATGTATGTATATGAATGTACTGTCTGCATTGTAGGTTTGTGTACCCGTGTCGTACAATGCCGTGGAGGTCAGAAGAGGGTCTCGGATTCCCCTGGAACTGGAGTTCTCCTGGAATTGGAGTTACAGACGGTTCTCAGCCACCATGTGGGTGCTGGGGATTGAACCTGGGTCCTTTGCAAGAGCAGTCGGTGCTCTTAACCGCTAGGTGGTCTCTCCAGCCCCTCTTCTGTACTTTTTATGTGTATGAATGTACTGTCTGCATGTAGGTTTGCGCACCTGTGTTGTGCAATGCCACGGAGATCAGAAGAGGGTGTTGGATTCTCCTAGAACTGGAGTTAAAGATGGTTCTCAGCTGCCATGTGGGTGCTGGGGATCAAACCCGGGTCCTCTGCAAGAGCATTCGGTGCTCTTAACCTCTAGCCCATCTCTCCAGCCTTCTACATTTTGAACTATGAAACAGCAGTCAGGCTGTCATTGTGGCCGGGAGCTGTGGCTGCTGGGCTGGTGAGTCAGCAGTCCTCATCAAAGCGGAGCCCTGGGCTCCTGGTTCAAATCTCAGTTTTTCTGCCTTTTCTCTGGGTAATATTGGGCAAGTTGTTTTATGCCTCAATTTCCTCAAGTATAACAGGGGGTGATAATACCTGGTGATAATTCACAGCACTGTCTTGAATACTAAATGAGATCATTCATAGAAATGACTTGTCAAATTGCCTGGTGCTAAATAAAATTTTATAGCAGATGATACTCTGTTTAGTAAAATGCTTGCCATGAGAACAAGGACCTGAGTTTGGATCTCTGGCACCCATGTACATGCTGTACACTGGGGCGGTGGAGGCAGGAGTGGTCCTGGGGCAGCTGGACAGCCAAAAGAGCTCCAGGTTCAGTGCAAGACCCAGCCTCAAAAGGATAGGGTAGAGCTGGGCGTGGTGGCACATGCCTTTAATCCCAGCACTCAGCACTTGGGAGGCAGGGGCAGGCTGATCTTTCTGAGGTCAAGACCAGCCTGGTCTACACATAGTGAGTTCCAGGACAGCTGGGGCTACAGGGAGACCCTGTTTCTAAAAAGACACACACAAAAAAGATGATACTAGCCTCAAGGTATTTTTAATGTTTCCTGAGCATAAACCATATCCCTAGGCTAAGCTTAAATGTCATTCAAAAATTAAAGATTTCCATTAAAAGTTAGTAGGAACATAAGCCCTACCCACGCAGAGCAGTTCAGTCATAGTGCCAGGAGTCATGTGAGCTAGGGCCCACAGCATGATACAAACATGATGCATGGGGGGCTGGAGAGATGGCCTAGCGGTTAAGAGCGCCGACCGCTCTTACAGAGGACCCGGGTTCGATCCCCAGCACCCACATGGTGGCCGAGAACCGTCTGAAACTCCAATTCCAGGAGAACTCCAGTTCCAGGGGAATCTGAGACCCTCTTCTGACCTCCGCGGCATTGCACGACATGGGTGCACAGACCTGCATGCAGACAGTACATTCATACACATACGGAAATAAATATAATTAATAAAAAAAAAATTAAAAAAAAAAATTTAAAAAAAAAACATGATGCATGACTGGAGTCTAAGAGGAGACAAGCTGGACTAGGACAGGTGCTGGACAGAGGAACACATGTGTCATCTCAACTTCCTCTGTGGAGGATTCCTGACTCCCACTCCTGCCACAGTTCCCAGAGCAGCACCATGTCCCCTATCGCCCAATCCCTGGGATCTCAGGAATTCCAAACCTGAGAGCGGGCGCAGTCAAGGAGGAGGCTGAGCCCTGCAGTCAGAGACTGAAGTAAAAACCACAGCGTTTCGGCCTGGGAGAGGTTTGGCTGGGAGTCAGGGCTGGGCTCACCCAGCTGGGAGGTCTCACCAGCTAGGCTTTGAGCCAGCAGCTCAGCTATCTTCAGGCCATGGTAGAAGCAAGACCTTGAAGCTGGCCAACCCAGTGCGTGGGCAGAGAAGAATGCTGGGAAAGCTGAGGGGTCCAGGTCAGCAGCACAAGGGTGAAACTGCCCCCTACAATGGCTGCCTTCCCTTCGGGATGGTCAGGAGCCAAGTGGAAAACGCCTGGCCATAGACGAGAGATGGTCCAAGTACTTGGAAAGCAGTGTGAGCTGAAGCAAAGAGAACACCATTTATTTCCCCAGACTGTGACACTGGAGTACCTGGGTCTGTAGCAGGGCAATAACAAGAACTGAGAAACAGGCAGCAGCGAGGAGAGACGCAGGGTGGAGGAGACCCAGCAGCAGAGTGGGTAACAACTACAGGCATTGCAGCCTCTAGCCCAGACTACCTGGCCACTGCTCTGATAGTGGAAGACCTTAACAACATTTCCCACTTCTTGTATACTTCCAAAACATAACAGAATAAAAAATTCAGTTCCTTACATCTAATCTCTAGTTTTACATTTTATTTTATTTTTAAACTCTGTCTATGTGTGTGTCTCTGTGTGGTTTGTACACATGTGAGTGCAGGAGCCTGGGGAGTTCCTGGAGCTGTAGTTACAGGCAGTTGTGAAACACAACATGAGTGTTGGAAAATGAACTTGAGTTTTCTGCAAGAGCAGTGTAAGCTCTTAACCACTCAGCCATTTTTCCAGTCCCCCCAGGTTCTAGTTTTCACCAAATCCAATCAGTAACTGTACAATTACTGTTTATAAAAGGTATTCTAAGCCAGGCGTGGTGGTGGACACCTTTAATCCCAGCACTTGGGAGGCAGAGGCAAGTGGATCTTTGTGAGTTCAAGGCCAGCCTGGTCTACATACTGAGCTCCAGGCCAGCTGGGGCTACAGGGAAACCCTGTCTTGAAAAAAGAAAAAAAAAAAAAAATACAAACTCCCAAACAATAGCAACAGCAACAAGCAACCCCAAACCTGGGTGTGGTGGTACACACCTTTAATACCAGCACTTGGGAGGAAGAGGCGGGGCATCTGTGCAAGTCTGAGACCATCCTGGTTTACATAAACCTAGGTATGGTGGTACACACCTATAATACCAGCACTTGGGAAGAAGAGGTGGGCATCGCTGCAAGCCTGAGACCATCTTGATTTACATAAAGAATTCCAAGCCTTCAAAACAAACAATTACAGGGCTGGAGAGATGGCCTGGCGGTTAAGAGCACTGACTACTCTTGCAGAGGGCCCAGGTTCGATCCCCAGCACCCACATGGCAGCTGAGAACTGTCTTTAACTCCAGTTCCAAGGGAATCTGACACCCTCTTCTGACGTCCGCGGCATTGCACGACACGGGTGCAACAACCTACATGCAGACAGTACACTCATACACATAAATAAATAAAATTTAAAAACAACAAACAATTACTTCTGTCTTTTGGCTAAGATCAAGCATGAAAAACAAAAACAAAAAATATCCCCTTTTTAGAACAATTCCTTCCAAAGCCAACTGAGCACATCCTAGAAGGAAGAAAGAGAAACACTCCTAACATCAAATTGCAAAATATTGACTAATTTTTTTTTTTTTTGGTCTTTTCAAGACAGGGTCTTCCTGTAGCCCTAGCTGTCCTGGAACTCACTCTGTAGACCAGGCTGGCCTTGAACTCACAAAGATCCGCCTGCCTCTGCCTCCCAAGTGCTAGGATTAAAGGCGTGTGCCACCACACCCGGCGGGGCTAATATTTTTTGTAACAGAATATATATAACATCAGATTTATCACTGTGCTTAGTTAGTGTACAATTCAGTGGTACTAAGTACATTCACAATCTTGTATCTCTGACTCCAAACTGAAACTTCTGCTCATCAAAGAATAATTCCCTTTCCCTGGCAACGTACTTGCCTTAGTCCCTGGCAACCACTGTTCCATTTGCTGTGTCTATGAATGAGTCAATTCTGTGGTCCTTCATGTCAATAGAATCATACCATTTTGTCTAGCTTATTTCACTTACCATTATGTATTCAGGGTTCACCCATTCTGCAAGATGTCCAAATTCCCTGTCTTTTAAAGGCTAAATAAAAGTCCATTTTACATATATGTTACATTTTGCTCACCTATAGTTCAGTCACCCTTGGGCTATTGTGAATTGTGCTGCTATGAACCTGGATGTTCAAAACCTTGCTTTCGGTTCTTCTAGGTGTACACCTAAAAGTAGTACTACCGAATCCTAGGGTAGCAAGACTTTTTGAGGTCTAATCTGAATCCTTCAGTCTTGAGCCAAGCCTGAGAAAGAACACTTTTTGCAGGTATTCGAAGCTCTTACTAGAACAATAAACAGAGGAACCAGGGCCTTGAATCTTTGCTGCCCAGGAGACTGGGTTTCAAATCCATGCCTTATGCTGTGATGCCAGTGGATGACAGAGCTGTTGTTGTTGTTTATTATTATTAATTTTGGGGGGTCTTTTCGAGACAGGGTCTCCCTATAGCCCCAGCTGTCCTGGAACTCATTCTGTAGACCAGGCTGGCCTTGAACTCACAAAGATCCACCTGCTTCTGCCTCCCAAGTGCTAGGATTAAAGGCGTGCGCCACCATGCCCGGCATTGCTGTTTATTATTTTCTGACTTTAATAGACTTCCTGACCAGGACCTAGTTCATGTGCTGAGATACCATTTTCCTACAGTGTCCTTAATACTATGTATGAAGCCAGGACTCTCACATGGAAGGACGTAAGAGTTCAACCTAGTTCTTCCCCAAATACCCATTCATAGTGCCCTCACTATGCCTTTGTCCAGCCAGAACCCGAATACCCCATTGACAAGACACTATTCTCTGTGCCAATTCGTTCCTGTTTGTTCTGCTCTGACTCTGAGTGATTCCCAGGCTGAGCTGATATCTACTTCCCTGCATTTAGGGACCAGGAGAATGAACTGAGCTGCTCATGTCCTTTGTGGTCACTAAAAATGAGTGGTAGCAGAATAATTGTTTTATTTTGCAAAAGAGCCAGACATAAAATATCTAGACTTTAATGTATGTTCTGCTATTTCCTAACAGGAGCCCACACCTAGTGGGCCAGATGTAAATGTGAGTTCTGGATGAGAATGACTGGTTGTGTCTGTGACTGTCTAGATAACTGTGGCAGAAGATGCTGATTGCTGAATTGAAACCATCCAAGCTATTATAGTTGTATGGGGAGGGGAGGGGTTTATTAGTTTTGCTCTGCCAGTTGATGTCAGGGGTCTTCCCTAATTTCTTTCCATCTTATCATTTGGGGGGCAGGGGATCTCCCTGGAACTCCATCTGTCCTGGAACTCACTATGTAGACCAGGCTGGCCTTTACCTCACAGAGATCCACCTGCCTCTGCCTCCCAAGTGCCTCCAAAGAGTTAAGTAGCCTGATAGGAAGAAGCCTTAAGAATAAGAAGGGCTAGAGACATGACTCAGCAGTTAAGAGTGCCAACTGCTCTTGCAGAGGACCCAGGTTCGATCCCCAGCATCCATATGGTGGCTGAGAACCATCTTTAACTCCAGTTCCAGGGGAATCTAACACCCTCTTCTGACCTCCAAGGCATTTCATGACACGGGTGCACAAACCTACATGCAGACAGTACATTCATACACATAAAAAATAAATTAGGGGCTGGAGAGATAGCCTAGCGGTTAAGAACACCAACACTCTTGCAGAGGACCCGGGTTCGATCCCCAGCACCCACATGGCGGCTAAGAACCGTCTGTAACTCCAATTCCAGGAGAACTCCAGTTCCAGGGGAATCCGAGACCCTCTTCTGACCTCCACGGCATTGCACGACACGGGTGCACAGACCGGAATGCAGACAATACATTCATACACATACAAAAATAATAAAAAAAAAATAAAAAAAAAATTTTTTTAAATAAACAAAAAAGAGTAACACATTGTGACCCTATGGGATTTGTCCCAGAAATTCAAGTCTGGCTTGATTGAACTCAAAGTTCAATCAATGTAATTCACCGTATTAACATACTAAAAGCCAGGAACCTCATGACCTATCTCAGTAGATACAGAAAAAGCACTCAACAAGATATGGTATTCATTTATGATTAAAAAAAACAAAAGCGGGGCTGGAGAGATAGCCTAGCGGTTAAGAGCACCGACGCTCTTGCAGAGGACCCGGGTTCGATCCCCAGCACCCACATGGCGGCTAAGAACCGTCTGTAACTCCAATTCCAGGAGAACTCCAGTTCCAGGGGAATCCGAGACCCTCTTCTGACCTCCACGGCATTGCACGACACGGGTGCACAGACCGGAATGCAGACAATACATTCATACACATACAAAAATAATAAAAAAAAATTAAAAACAAAAAAGAGTAACACATTGTGACCCTATGGGATTTGTCCCAGAAATTCAAGTCTGGCTTGATTGAACTCAAAGTTCAATCAATGTAATTCACCGTATTAACATACTAAAAGCCAGGAACCTCATGACCTATCTCAGTAGATACAGAAAAAGCACTCAACAAGATATGGTATTCATTTATGATTAAAAAAAACAAAAGCTGGGCTGGAGAGATGGCCTAGCGGTTAAGAGCACCGACCGCTCTTGCAGAGGACCTGGGTTCGATCCCCAGCACCCACATGGCGGCCGAGACCCGTCTGAAACTCCAATTCCAGGAGAACTCCAGTTCCAGGGGAATCCGACACCCTCTTCTGACCTCCGCAGCATTGCACGACACAGGTGCACAGACCTGCATGCAGACAGAACATTCATACACATACAGAAATAAAATTAATTAAAAAAAAACAAAAGCTTTCTACAAACTAGAAATTAATGTAACTGCAATGATGATAAAATACATCAGTGAGCTGGTAAAGTGCTTTCCACGTGAGAGTGATCCGCAGTAACCACATCGAAAGTTAGAATGGTAGCATGAGGCTGTGATTCTAGCCCCTGGAAGTCAGAGGCAGAAGAAAGACATTAAAGATTTAATTAGATATGCCATATTGATCAATCAGGAAACTCTATATTGTTAAATAGCAGGCCTTTCCAAATTTATCAAGTCAAATCAATTTCTGTATAAATTGACAAGCATATTCTAAAATATACTAAGATAGCCAGATAAGCTAAAAAAATTGAACAAAGTTGAAGAATTTTTTTTTTTTTGGTCTTTTCGAGACAGGGTCTCCATGTAGCCCCAGCTGTCCTAGAACTCACTCTGTTGTCCAGGCTGGCCTTGAACTCACAAAGATCCGCCTGCCTCTGCCTCCCAAGTGCTAGGATTAAAGGCGTGCGCCACCACGCCCGGCTCCAAAGTTGAAGAATTTAAATTACCTAAGTTTAAGACTAATTATAAAGCAACAGCAACCAAAATTTCACAGTATAGAACTGTGAAAATATGCACAGATAAAGAGTGGAACAGAATAAAATTCAGAAATTGAACCATGTATATATGGTGAAATAATTTGTTTTAATAAAGGTGCCAAGGTAATTCAATGGGGAAAGGTTAATATCATCAATAAATAATGGTCATCTTGATTGTGGTTAAGGGGCCATAAGAGCACACCTATGTCAGAACTCATTAAAATGCTCATCTGAAATATGTGCTGGACCAGGTGGAGTCAGTTACACTACAAAACTAAAAGTAGCTGGGCATGGTGGCGCATGCCTTTAATCCTAGCACTTGGGAGGCAAAGGCAGGTGGATCTCTGTGAGTTCAAGGCTCGCCTGGTCTACAAAGTGAGCTCCAGGCTAGCTGGGACTAAAGGGAGACCCTGTCTCAAAAAGACAAACAAACAAACAAAAAATAAATAAAAGTAAATAGGGAGATTACATTATTCAAAAATGTCAACAACAGCCTGGTGTGGTGGCACACACCTTTAACTCCCACACTTGGGAGGCAGAGGCAGGCAGATCTCTGTGAGATCAAGGCCCATCTGGTGTGCATAGTGAGTTCCAGGTCAGCTGGGGCTACATAATGAGAACATGCCTTTAAAAAAAGTCAGTGGGGCTGGAGAGATGGCTCAGTGGTTAAGAGTGCCAAATGCTCTTGCAGAGGACCCAGGTTTGATTCCCGGCACCCACATGAGGACTAACTGTCTTTAAGCCGGGTGTGATCCTAGCACTCGGGAGGCAGGGGCCAGCAGATTTCTGTGAGTTCAATGCCAGCCTGGTCTGCAGAGCGAGTTCCAGGCCAGCTGGAGCTATAAGGAGACCCTGTCTCAAAAAATAAAATAAAAGACACCATCCTAAATCCCAAAGAGAGGCTGTGGAAGTGTGGTGGTCCATCACTGTTACGTTCTGGTGATGGGCATGATGTACTAGCATGATATGGTACAATAGTCAGCAGCCAGGGCTGACTAGTAAGTCCTTGAGATGCACCCAGTGCAACCAAGAAACTGAATTTTTTATTTCATTTTAATCACTTTATATTTAAATAGCCATATTCAACAGCGTGGTTCTAGACTAAATGAAGTCTAAATAGGTATGAAAACTACTGTCTCTGGCCCTGGCCTGCATTCTGTACTGGAGGGTGAAAATAACTGTGATGAATGTAATTATGCCTATAATTCCTGTTTTCAGAAGGCTTAGGCAGGAGAACCTTGAGTTTGAGGCCAGCCTGGGCTATATATGAAGACCCTGTCTCAGAATAAAATCACTAGATCAATCATCTGCCAGATTAGAATACCCTAATGGATGAATGCCTAAATGAAAGTTTTATATCGATGTAAGTTTAACAAGTTTGTAACTATACTATGTTTTTATAAGAAGCAGATCCAAGGGAAAAGGGCCAATAGGTATGCAAATTACCCTTTAACAAACAGTTTAGCGAGATCCCCAGAATGACCAGTCAGCAAAGTGAAATATTTACAGCAGGTGAGTCTTTGCAAAGACTATGTAGGTGTACTACATTATTTGTACTATTTTTATGTTTGCGACCTTTTGGGGCTGGAGGGATGGCTCAGTGGTTAAGAGCACCGACTGCTCTTCCAGAGGACCTGGGTTCAATTCCCAGCACCCACATGGTGGCTAAGAACTGTCTTTGACTCCAGTTCCAGGGGAATCCAACACCCTCTTCTGACCTCCGCAGCATTGCACGACAAGGGTGCACCTACTTGCATGCAGACAGTTCATTCATACACATAAAACAATAAATAAATAAATAAATTTAAATGTTTGCAACCTTTTGTAAATTTGAGTTTCTAAATAAGATTTATAAGTGCATTTATACATGACATGATTGCAGTTAAATACATATATTTTTTAAAAAGTCTCAGTCTTAAAGATTCTTTTCATGTCTGGGCTTTGCTTCAAAGTAATAATATGGGGTCTTTTGGGAGTGAGAGTGTAAATTCAAGGAGACAGGTTCTTTGAAGCCGGGAGATACACATGCGGACCTGCTGTATTACTCTGTCCACTTATATATATACTTAAATTTTCCATTACTGTATGTTGGAAAGAACTGGCAACTTCTTGCTGTTTTTCCTTTCAAGAATATTAAGTTTTCTTCTTGTTTCATTTCCTTTAGTTTGAACTAGGAAAGGCCTCGCTTATACCAAATTCTTTATTATGGAAATTATATACATAGTTTTATTGTTCCTTAAAACAATAAAAAGCCTCATCAAAACAAAGACTCCTTTTTTTTTTTTTTTTTAACAAAGACTCCTTTTAAGACTCCTATCAGTGGCCACTTACTTGGAGCAATTTTAGACAATATGCCCAATTTCCACTATAGCAAAATATTTCACTCAGACCTGTCAATAGAACAGTCTCTTCCATATTTAAAAAAAATGCTTAGGCAAGTAAAATTCCTTCTTAACAAATTCCATGAAACCTTTTATTCATGAATATTTCAGAAACTCCCTAGAGATCACATTTTCTGACTGGATCTTGAGATGAAAGATCCTATTTATGGGGGTTTGGAAGATAACTCAGTTGGCAAAGTGATTATCATACAAGCATAAAGACTTGAGTTTGATCCCCAGCACACCCACACACTCGGTAAAAGGCCAGGCCCAGTGGTGTGTGCTTATAACCCCAGTACTGGAGAGATAGAAAGATTCCTGAGACTTGCTAGTCAACTAGTCTAGCCAAATTGGTGCGCTCCAGGTTCAGTAAGAGTTCCTGTCTCAACAAATTAGATGGAGAGTGGTGGAGGAAGACGTCCAGCATTGAGCTCTGACCTCCACATTCATATGCACACAAGTGCACACACATAAACAAATATACGCACAAGGGGAAAATATCTATATCCATGGAATCTACCAAGATAATAAGGGAAGAGTTTTAAATTCAGACTTTGGTGCCTTTCACTTCTAGGTCCTAGATTTCCCAAGATCTGATTGTATTTCTTATTGTTTAGCTCAGTGTCTGAAGAGTTTAAGTGATATAGAGTTTGATTTGAGGAAGACTTAATCCTTTTAGTTGTATAACTTGTATAAACACTCAACTAAGCTCTCTTCCCAATCTGTAATACAGCAAACAAAATTCAATTTTAATTCTTTTGATGTATATATATGTTTCCATATGTATGGGCACACACAGCATGTGTGGGGGTGTGCATGCATGTATGTTGATATTGGGTATCTTTATTATTATTTTTTTTTTTCCTGGAACTCACTTTGTAGACCAGGTCTTGAACTCACAAAGATCTGCCTTGGGTATCTTTCTTGGACACTCTCTACCTTACATATTGAAGCAAGGTCTTGAACCCAGAGCTCACCAATTCGCCCAGTCTACTTCGTCCGCTTGCTCTGGGGATCAGCCGTCTCTCACTCCAGAGTGCTGGGATTATAGGAAGGCCACTCCCCACTGACCAATTAATATTGGTGCCAGAAATCGGAACTCTGGTCCTAATATTTGCCTAGCAAGCACTTTATCCACTGAGCCGTATCCTCAACCCCATAAAGTATTTAACTTTTTCCCCCAAGTACTGTGTATTGAACCCAGGGTCCTGAGCATGTAGGCAAGTTCTTTACTGAGTTACTGCCCCAGCCCAACCCTATTTTAACTTTAGTAGCTCTTATGCAAACCAGTTCAAGTAAAGTAAGTTTACAAATTCCTTTGTAAAATGTCAATAAGCTTCTTTGATGTGGAGTCAGGGGTGCTGTCCTTCCACACGGAAATAGCTTTACGTGGAGAGCTCTTCCAACCTAAGTCCTTGAGACACGAATTTACACACATGGGAAAAATGAAGACTGAAAACCCTTTGTGTCTGCAAGCTGTATTATTTTTCTCATGAGTCCTGTGATCTTGGTTTCCTTCCAGAGATAGACTACTGTGCTTCATCTAACCATGGATGTCAGCACGAGTGTGTTAACACCAAGGAGTCTTATTCCTGTCGCTGCCTAAAAGGCTTCACACTGAATCCAGACAAGAAAACCTGCCGAAGTAAGTCACACCAAACCATCCAGGCAAATGCTGCTGTGGTTGGTTTTCTATTCCTGGAAGATGTTAAGCAAGTTGTATTTGTAATCAACATTTGTGTTTAGTAACATTATTCTGCCCTTTGGTTTACCTTTTGGTTCCCTAGATCCTATTGTGGGGATGATTTTTAGAGATTGAATAGACTGGGTGTGGGCATTTGGTTTGATCAGCAACTCTGTCCATGCTGAAGCACCCCCTACTTGAAACGAGGGTGCACAACCTCTGCTTTTGCACCCACAATGTGTTTAAGGGACTTTGAAGGAGAAAATAATGCTTGGGCCAAAAGATGGGACATCAGAGGAGCTGATGGATGCTGAGAGTGGGCACATTGCAGTTCTGTTCTCTTTGATAGGAAGGAAGAAGAAAACTAATGCCCTGGGTCACCACAGCAGCCCCAGGGATGCACAGGGTCAGCAGGAAGGTGGTGAGAAAGGCCAGGGGACAAAGATGTCGGTCACCTGGCACACAGATGGACACAGCCATCAGTTTAGAGCATCAAGTATATACTAGACTGTAGACTCAATTCCTAGTAACTGCAAGTAAATAGACAAACCTGAATGTTTGTGAGGGACACCAGAATGGAAGATTCACAGGACAGGTGCTTGTCTTTTTCCACCATTGAATCCTTAACAGCTCAGAGTTCTTGACTCAAGAGAGTTCAGTCCAGACTTATGAATAGATGAATGAATGAGTAAAGGCATTTCTTTGAAATATATATCATCCTAGAGAAAGTATAGCTGTAACTGGAATTCCTTTTGTTTGTGATTTCCTGACCATATCATTTATAGAATTCTCTGGGATTTTGAGTTACTGATGTTTTTGTTTGTTTGCTTGTTTCTTCCTTTATTCTTCCTTTTTCTTTCTTTTTCTCTTTCTTCTTTCCTTCCTTTTTTCTTCCTTTTTTCCTTCCTTCCTTCCATCCTTCCATCCTTCCTTCCTTCCTCTCTCTCCTTTTTTTTAAAATTTTATTTATTCTTGTATGTGTATGAATGTACTGACTGCATGTATGTTTGTGCAACCGTGTAGTGCAATGCCGCGGAGGTCAGAAGAAGGTGTCGAATTCCCCTGGAACTGGAGTCAAAGATGGTTCTCAGCCGCCATGTGGGTACTGGGGATCAAACCCGGGTTGTCTGCAAGAGCAGTTGGTTGGGCTCTTAAACTTTAGGCCATATCTCCAGCCCATATATTCTTCTTCTTTTTTTTTTTTTTTTTTTAACAGGAGTTCCTTGTAGCCTCAGCTGGCCTGGAACTTATTATGTAGACCAGGCTGGCCTTAAACTCTGCCTCCTGAGTGCTGGGATTAAAGGAGTGTGCCACTTCCACTCCCAGTGTTTCTTCTTTCTTTCTTTCTTCCTCCTTCTCTCCCCCCTTCCTTTCTTTTTGTTTGGTTGGTCTTAAGACCAAATCTGGCTATGGAACCCATGCAGAGCTCAAACTCTCAGACCTCATCTCCTCAGCCTGGGGTCTCAGGCATGCACCGTGTCTAGTGGGATGTTTGTTACCCCATGTGTTGCTTCTCCCCTTCCTGGCCGGAGTGCTCTGCCTGGCCAGACTGCAGTTTCAAAGCACATGCATGTACCCTTTTGCAAAGCACTGTGGGCTGTATGTGGATCTGAATCTAGATATGTCCCATTTTGCTTACAGCCCAGATCAAGTTCCATCCTCAACTCCTTGCATCCATCATGGTAGATGGTTGCTGAGCCTATATTTTGAAATGGAGCTCTTTTTCAAAAAATAATTCCTGTTATGAAGCCTGGATACCAACCCCTTTAACAGTCCAGGATTAAATGAGAGCATTCAAAATGCGAAGACAATTTGGTGGAATATTTTCCATTAGACCTCACACGCCTGTGTCTGAGGGCCAGCTCTGTGGCCTGGCCACTCCCCTCTGAGCTGTTGACACCTTTTTCCAAGGATGAGTGTTTTGGGGGCTGACTGCACCATGGGAAATCAGTTGCAGGTGGACTTGTACTAGTGGATGAGGGCTCTTGGGGAGATAATTAGATCTGGTTCCAGGCACTCATTATAGCTGCATGCTTCCTATGTATCCTAGTGGACTAGAACAGGAAACAAGACTGGCATAGGGCCATTGATGGAGACTTTGCATTCTTGCCAGTCTCTAAGATTTCCTCAACCTGTGCCAGTCCCTCCACCTGCTATTGGAAAGGCGGTCACTCCACACGTAGTCATCAAGGGAGGAGGCTGAAAAGCAGATGGTGACAAGCAGCTCAACCACCCCCAAACTGGCCCATTTCTCTAGTAGGCTGTGGCCCCTGCCTGAGCTCCTAACACTCATGCATGCCTATTGGGTGGTGAGGACCGTTTCCTCTTCAGCCACGTGCCTGCTTTTTATCCAGGAAAAACAGAATTTCTTCACAAGAGCTAGTGTCCTCACCAGCCCTTCTCTTTACCATCTCCCATTGTGTTTGCTATGAGCCCAGCCCTGGATTCCTGAGGTCAGCATGTCCGAGGCGCCCTGACTTAATGCTTGTGCTCAGTCCTAGATCGTGGCAGGCAGCTGGGAACGGAAGCTGGTGCTCGTGGTCACTCTAGAGCATTGCGTGGCAGAGGGAAGTAAAGCAATTGGCCTTAAAATCTGAGATTTGTAATTAAGAGTCTGAGACCTCCTGGGTAATCAGAGCCTTACAGATGCTGAGCCATTTACGTGTAATAGGGAGCTGATGGCTAGGAACCATTTTCATATCTAATAAAAAAAAAAATCCGTTTCAAAGGAATTCAGTATCAGCCAATTAAACTGGAAAAAACAGTTCAAGGCAACATCCCGTGAACGACATACTCTTGGCCAGGACCTGGTCATCCTCCTCATCTCCTTCTGGAGAGTGCTGTCATTGATCTGGGACATTAATTATGAAGATGGCGATGCAAAGCCCAGAACCCAGACTGGCTCAGTTGTCCAAGTTAGAGCCCTAGGGCTGAATCAGTTGCAGGTGTGATCCAGAGTGTACACTCTGGAATTCCCGTACCCAGGTGGGAGCTCATCATAGCTGAAAACAACATCCTAACACGCCAGTGTGAATGCCCCAGATTGGTCTGAGTCATGAGGTCCAGCCTAGGCAATGTCAGCTGTGCCACCTTGAACTGGGTACATCTACTTTGAAGGACCTGGATTTCCTAAATGAAGGCCCAGAATGCTCTGCTTCAACTTTGTGTGTTTGTCTGCTTGCCTGTCTGTTTGTTAAGACAAGGTCTCATTATATAGCCCTGGCTGCCCTGGAAGTTACTATATAGACTGGGCTGGCCTTGAACTCACAGAGATCCTCCTGCCTCTGCTGGGATTAAAAGCATGTGCTATCACACCAGGCTGGTTCAGTAATTTTTAAATACTTGTCCAGTTTTTCTGAAACTTCCTCTCCATGGCAAGGTAAATGTTTGAGGAGATGAGTATGCTTAACCTGATTTAAACATTGCATAGTACTACACACATCAAAACATGACATGGTACTACTCCATTAATTAGTAAAATTTTTATGTATATATTATTTTAAAATATTAAAATTTAAATATTAAGAAATAAAGGAACATTTGGAGAAGGATCTTGAATTTGCCAGATAACTGTGTGATAACTACTATATTTTTTAATATTTTATTTATTAGTTTTTAAGTGTATGAGTATATTGTCAACATGTATGTAAGTACCTCCATGTCATGCAATGGCCTCGGAAGTTAGAAGAGGGCATCAGATACCCCTGGAACTGGAGCTGTGGATGATTGTTAGCCACCATGTCAGTGCTGGTATTAGAACCTGAGGCCTCTACAAGAGCAGTCAGTGATCTTAACCACTGCACCATCTCTCCAGTCATAACTACTTTTAAAAACTACATTTTGCGGGGCTGGAGAGATGGCCTAGCGGTTAAGAGCGCCGACCTCTCTTACAGAGGACCCGGGTTCGATCCCCAGCACCCATATGGCGGCCGAGAACCGTCTGAAACTCCAATTCCAGGAGAACTCCAGTTCCAGGGGAATCCGAGACCCTCTTCTGACCTCCACGGCATTGCACGACACGGGTGCACAGACTTGCATGCAGACAGTGCATTCATACACATACAGAAATAAATAAAATTTTTAAAAAATTAAGAAAAAAAAACCCTACATTTTGCTGCGTATGGTGGCACATGCCTTTAATCCTAGCACTTGGGAGGCAGAGGTAACCGGATCTCTATGAGTTCAAAGCCAGCCTGATCTACATAGCAAGTTCCAGAACAGCTGGGGCTCCAGGGAGACCCTGTCTCAAAAAGGCAAAACAAAACAAAACAAAAACCCCCTACATTTCTCAACTGAATTATTTTGTGCTCAAGACTTTCTATTTAAAAAGGTCTTTTTACCGGGCATGTGGTGCATGCCTTTAATCCCAGCACTCAGGAGGTAGAGACAGGCAGATCTTTGTGAGTTCAAGGCCAGTCTGGTCTACAGAGCAAGTTCTAGACCAGCTGGGACTAAAGGGAGACCCTGTCTCAAAAATACCAAAAAAAAAAAAAAAAAAGTCTTTTCAAAGCAGGCATGTCAACACATATGCCTCTAACCTAGCACCCAGGAGGCTGAGGCGGGAGGATTGTGAGTTTGGAGCCAGCCAAAGTTATGTAGTAAGACCCTGTCCAAAAAAAAAAAAAACTTTAAAAATGTTATGTATTTAACATTTTTGTATCTATTTTCATGTATTGTGTGCAGCATGTTATGTATTTAACATTTTTGTATCTTTGTTTATCTATCGTGTGCAGCATATTATTTTGAAAAGTACACCTGTAACTCCTAGACAATGCTGGCTTTCTTACTGTGGTAAAAAGTACTCAATATGGAGTCTACTAGTGAACTGTTTAGCACATTCGCATTGCTGTGTGATATCTACCTTCAGTCTCCAGAACATTTTCATCACTCCCATATTAGTTATCTGTTGCTATGACAAAATACCAACAAAAGCAATTTAAGGAAGGAAATGTTTCTTTTGGCTCACAGTTTGACGGGACAGTCCTTGGAGGCAGGAGTGTGAGGCAGCTGCTCACAGTTGTGTCCACAATCAGGAAGCAGAAGGGGTGGAGTCTTACTCAGCTCACCCTCTCCTTTTTCTTCTTTTTGGGACCCCAGTTCATGAGATGATGCTGCCCACATTCATGTAAAATCTTCCCTCTTCAGTCAAAGCTCTCTGGAAATATCCTCATAGACACATCCAGAGGTATGTTTCTATGGTGACTCTAGATCTAGTCAAATTGACAATTGAGACCAACCATGACACTCCAAACCGAAGCTCTGTTCATTAAACCTAACTCCCATTTCCTTGTCTCCTTACCCTCTGGCTGCCACAAGCCCACTCTGTCCATATGAATATTCTATCCTGTGTACCTCTCTGTCAGTGGAAGTGGGGGCTGGAGAAATGGCTCAGCAGTTAAAAGCACTTGCTACCCTTGCAGAAGAACCACATGGTGGCTCACAACCATCTGTACCTCCAGTTCTAGGGGATTGATGCCTGCTTCTGGCCTCTGTGAACACCAGCCACACATATGTACATATGTGCAGGCAAAATACTTTATACACATGATGAAAAATTCCTTTAAAAAATAAGTAGAATTATAGAGTATTTATCCTTTTGTGATTGGCTTGTGGTTCAACCTTTATTCTTTTTCTTTAAGGACTTTTTTTTTGGTATTTTTTTGAGATGGGGTCTCCCTTTAGTCCTAGCTGGCCTGGAACTCGCTCTGTAGACCAGGCTGGCCTTGAACTCACAGAGATCTGCCTGTCTCTGCCTCCCCAGTGCTGGGATTAAAGGCATGTGCCACCACGCCCAGCATTCTTGCCTTCTTAAGGCTGAATAATATTATATTCCATTGTATGATCACAATTTTTAAAATTATTCAGTAGACACTTGTGTTGCTCTTCTTAAATAATGCTACCATGAACTTGAGTTTATATACCTGGAAGTGAAATGCCTACATCATATTAGTTTTAATTGTTTGTTTGTTTGTTTGTTATAAGATCTCATGTAACCCAGGCTGGCCTTAAACTCTCTGTACAGTGGAGGGGGACCTTGAAGTTCTAATCCTCCTGTCTTTACCTTCCAGGTGCTGGGATCAGAGGCTTGGACCACCATGTCCAATTTTTATGTGGTCCTGGGGATTCGACCCAGGACCTTAGGCATGGTAGGCAGGCATTCTGCCAAGTAAGCTATATTCCAGCCCCTCATATTGTTAATTTAGTATTTAACTTTAAATTTTTATTTATTATTATTGGGAAAGGGAATGCGCACCTTCTGCAGCGTATATTTGAAGGTCAGAGGACAGCAATGTGCAGCTAATTCTCTCCATCCTTATGTTGGTTTCAGGAAATCAATTCAGTTCATTAGGCTTGTGTGACAAGAACTTTTACCTGCGGAGCCATCACACCCGCACTGGCCCAGTATTTGATTCTTTGAGTACCTGACATTCTGTTTTCCTCGCTGGCTAAATGCTGGCTTTGAAGACAAGTTTACTGAAGACAACTTCCCGTTTTCCTGGTAGGGCAATGAGTGATTCCCACAGACCTTGTCCCAACTGTGTGCTTGTTTATCTGTAGGTGTGTGGCAGGGTTTTGTTGCTGCACCTATTTTTCTTGGTAGAAGACCATTGCTTGTTTCTTGGTGATCAGTTATGTCCTGCATAGGTGAGGCTGTCAGTGAGTTCCAGGCTGATGGACTGAAACTGCCTATGGTAATCCATGTTCTGCCTGTCTTCATGTAAAAAGAATGAATTACAGAGAATCTGCAGGGTCCAGGACATTAAGACAATCCTTCCTTTCAGCCAGCCCTCGTGTGCCCCCCATTCCAGAGTCTGTACCAGGGTTCCAGTAATCTTCTCTTCATATCTTGGCCAGATCCAGGACCTTTCCCACCCCTAGTGCAACCCTGAGAGAAGACATGACTGCTGGGCTGGCTTAGACCAACGTGAGTCATGCCTTGGGGGCCCCAGAGTAATAGTGGTTGGCAAGACAAGCAACAATGTCTGTCCTATTCCAGAAACAGAGGCATGCTGTAGAGTCAAGCTGCTCCAGCCCAGCCGGCAAGGGCGGTGGCCTTTCCCAGCATAGTCGCAGAAAGGCCTCTCAAAGCTCATTTTATGTCCTTTCTCAGCTCGCCAGCTCCCCTATAACCTGCTGTTATATGAGTTCTGTGGCTTCAGCATTTTTTACTGTTTAGGAGACAGTTCTGCCATAGAGGCATGAACCTACCACAGAACCACAGTAGCCCGGGGCAGCAGAGATTTCCTCTCCAGTTTCATAGTACTAATGCCGTCAGGATTTGGACCCAGCTCCCCTAAGTACCTCGATATTTTGCAAGCTCAGCCTTCTTTTCTTCTGTTCCCACTGACGTCACTGTCAGATATCACTGCAAAGTTCCCTGCATCCTTTGAGCCCTACTAATCAGGTAAACTTGAGGAAAATACATATTTTCTTAGCTTTTCCAACTTTCTTAGAAGGGAACATGGGCTGGGAACTGTCTCGTTTCCACTCAAATGAGCTTTGACTCGACCTTTGGCTGTGGAAGGGGAACAAAACCAACCCTGGAGAGCTCAGAGGTAATGCTGCAGGTACCAGGGTCCTTTCTGTAGGAAGGAGCCACAGGTCTTTCTGGGTTCAGTCGAACACATGACTTACTGAATGCTTTCTAAATTTGCCTGTTGCTCTTCCACTGCGAAATCTCGAAGACCTCATCATCTCTCCCAACACCCCCCCACCTTGTTCCAACCTGCGTGAACTGCCCACTTCCTGCTCAGCCTCCGCATTCCACACTCCCGTCATGCTCTGCGCCTTGCAGCTTACAGATACTTCCCCTTGCTCTCCTCTTCCAGCCTGTGCTGTCTGTCCCCCTGCCAGTCTGTCCTCTGTCCCTTCAAGCCCTATGTCTAGCTAACCTTTCTTCTCTTGAAGGGCTCCGGTTGGCCATGACCTCTTCCAGAAAGACATACTTGATGCCCAGGACTCAGTGGGCGCTCCTCTTTGGTGTTCTTCCTGTCTAATATTCCTTTCTGCCTCCTCCTCAGAGCAGGGCAGGACTCCCCTTTAAATCCTTACATCTCGCTTAGGGCCTGGCAAAAGACTGAATGAATGATCACCCAGTTCCTGGCTTGCCTTAGCAGGCAGTACCCACCAGCTCTCCCTGGAGTCTACCTCATAGTTCCACAGAATCTAAAGGAAGATTTTTCCCTTTCTCCCCTCAGGGATCAACTACTGTGCACTGAACAAACCAGGCTGTGAGCATGAATGTGTAAACACAGAAGAGGGCCACTACTGCCGCTGCCGCAGGGGCTACGCTCTGGACCCCAATGGCAAGACCTGCAGCCGTGAGTTGCCCCCAGGGTGCAGGTGCTGATGGGGTGGAATCCATGCATTGCCCTTTGGGCTTACTAGTAACTGGGCCCTTGTGGGTTTCCTGGGGACCTGAGGGACGGTCAGGTGTAAGCTTTCTTGGTTCAGTTTCATCAGCTGTAAAATTGGACTGTTAGCACTGCCCACTTCATAGGTGGAGCCGTAGGAATCAAGAGAATATGTGTTGGCTGGACGTGGCTGCCTTTAATCCCAGCGCTTGGGAGGCAGAGGCAGACAGATCTCTGTGACTTCAAGGCCAGCCTGGTTTACAGAGTAAGCTCCAGGCCAGCTGGGACTAAAGGGATACCCTGTCTCCACAAAACCCGAACAAAACCACCAAAAAAAAAAAAAAAAAAAAAAAAGAAAAAGAAAAAGAGAGAGAGAATATATTTTGAGCATGGTGTTGCACACCTGCGGTCTGAGCACTCAGGAGGCTGAGGCAGAAGAATGGTGAGTTCAAGACCAATGTGGGCTCCACAGCAAGACAGGTGTCACAAGAGAAAGAGAATAAATGAGAGAGAGAGAGAGAGAGAGAGAGAGAGAGAGAGAGAGAGAGAGGTAGGGGTGAGCATATAGCTCGGTTGGTAGAATGCTTGTATAACATGCACAGAGCTCTGGGTTAGAGGGCCAGCAGCACATAAAGCAGGCGTGACAGTACATGCCTGTAATCCTGGAACTTAGGAAGCGGAGACAGGAAGGTCAGAAGCTTAAGGGCATCCTTAGCTATATGCCAAGTTTGAGGCCAGCCTGGGCTACATGAGACCATTCCCAGAGAAGGGGGAAATCTGACTACATGTAGGCTACTTAGAATACGGCTGCTCAGCGTGACACCCTACTAGTATCGTTTGCTATTAAAAGCATTTAGTAAGTTAGAGAGGCTAGAATTCAAATCTCAGCTCTGCCGCACACTGCATACTTGGAAGGGTTATTTTGTTTCTCTAAAGTTTTCATTCCGCATCTGTTTAAAAAGCGAAGATGCTGGCAGCATTGACCCCCTGTGTGACGGGGAATCATCAGGATCATTTCGATCTCTTAGCCCAGTGCCTGATTCAAGGTAAACATCCAGCAAAGGAGAATCCTCCATACCACCCAGCCCGTGAAGGTGACTAGTGTCTGGCCCTGGTTGGGACAAGAGGCCATAAGGTATAGACCTTGGAAAATCATGGGCTGCTCAGGCTAATGTGGGGCAGAGCTGAGCAACACGGAACTACTTCCTTTTTCCTTTTGTTTTGTTTTTGAGACAGGGTCTCCCTGCGGTCCCAGCTGGCCTGGAACTTGTTATATAGACCAGCTGTCCTTGAACCCACAGCGATTTGCCTGCCTCTGTCTCCCGAGTGCTGGGATTTAAGGAATATGCCTCCACACTTGGCTTAACAGGAGTCTTTCTTGGAGTCTTTTCTTAACTTCCTTGTGTCCGAGCCACAACAAAGCTCTGTTTGGTCATGAGAACTTCTAGGCCTTGCCAGCAGGATGAGTCTATCACTTTTTTTGAGACAGAGTCTCCATGGGCCCAGGCCAGCAGGGTGGAAGTACATGGGGCTGTGGTGGATCCCTGCGGTCCTGACGCACTGGGAGCTGGGGTTTGGTGACACAGCCCTCATGGAAGTGTCCTTTATGCGGCTTTGCACCTAGCACTGTTGCGTCTGTTCCAGCTTTGCAGACAGAGGTAGACTGTGAATGAAAACAGTAAAGCTGTTGAGCATTCGGACCCTTGACTGACAGGAAGGGAAGTTTCACAGCTGAGGTATGAAGTTCAGAGCCAGCCTGGGGGAAGCTTGTTCTCAGCTTCAGAGGGAACTTGATTTGACTTGAGGTTCTCAGAGGCCTCAGGACTGTTGAATGAGGATGTTGTGTGCCATGCATTCCCCTCAGTGTGCCTGTGGTTCCTGACGAGAAGCGGAAGGGGAACCGGAGGGCTTCGTTCAATGAGGGGATGCTTGGGGAGTGGGCTGCAAAATCTGCCTTCTTCCAGGAGTGTGTGGTTGGGCTGCTGCTGGCCTTGACAGGAATCTGTACTTGGATGGACCTCCCTTGGCCAGCAGGGCCCAGGGCCTCCCCGACTTTCTCTCCTAGCCTTTTGGGGGGTTCTGAAGAACTCAGAAGTGAGCCTAGGAGAGATGTAGGGTCTTCCTTTCTCTCTGAGATCTGGTCAACTTTGAGAAAGTATAAAGAAAGTAAATTTTCTATCCAGAGGTCCCCAAGGAAACCTATGGTGGTCTCAGGGACCCCCAGGCCATGATAGCAGCAAGCCCTTCTAAGGGCTCTGTGCAGAAAGCTGTGAGCACTCTTCCAATCCTTAGCTCTCCAAGCCCCACCACAGTAGCCCTGCTGGTAAATGACTGAATCGGGATGTGCACATGGACACATGGCTTCTCACACCCTGCAAGTTCGTCTACTATTAGAATGTTCCAGAAGGCACCAGTCCCCAGCCATGCAGGAGTGAAGTGATAGGTTCATACAAGGCCTTCAGTGTCTGTCCAGTCTCTAGGGAGCACTTTCTCCATCCAGGAAACCCGGGAGGCAGCCCACAGAGCTGTCAGCAGAAGTTGTCCACTGCCACAGCTGTGTGTTCCCAGGCCGTCAGGCTTCCCTGCCCAGGGACCAGCTGTGTGATGTTTGGGTCCCAGAATAGGCCACACAGGCAGCCCAGGCTTTTGTTTGCCGTCTGAATCTGGGTGTCTTGATTAAGTAAATAAATGAACCACTTTTTAATTTTCAAATAGAAATGAAACTATACAATAATTCACAAAGTGCTTGTTGTATGCCAGCTACTGTTTACAGGCCTTTAATATATCATCTCCTCTAATTCTCACTATATCCCTATGAAAAAGTGACCACCAGACACCTGGTAAAGGACTTTACACTGGTAAAACATTTGCCCTGCAAGCACCGGGACTTGAATTTGATCCCCAGAGCCCAGGTAAAAATGGCAAGCATGGTAGCATGGGTTTGTAATCCCTGTGCTGGTGGGAAAGAGACAGGAAGCTCCCTGGGGCTTGCTGGCCAGCCAGTCCAGCTGAATCGTTGGGCTCGGGGACAATGAGAGATCCTGTGTCAAAGGAGGTAGACGTCATTTCCTGAGAATGACACCTGAGGCTGTCCTTTGGCTTCCACACATATGCACACAAGTGTGTATGTGCATGTCCCTGAACACACACACACACACACACACACACACACACACACACACACACGGGGGTGGGGGGCATTAATAAATGAAAAAAAACTGACTGCCATCTCCATTTCTCAAGTCAGGAGGTGACAGCACAGAGAGCAAGTCTGCCCACCATCCACAGCTAGGCAGTAGCAGAAGTGGGAAGTGGCCCGAATGCTCTGACAGCAGAACCTTTGTCCTGAGCTCCACTGCATCAGCCACGTGGCTTTGGGGAAGCACCTCGACCTTTCTGGCCTTGTTTTCCTCTCTGTGAAATGGGACTCATACTTGTGCTGAGCATCTTAACCCTGCAAGATGAAACCCTTCCTAGAGTGTTACTGTCTTGGTCACGAAGGCCAGCATTTCCCTGTCCTTGCAGCTGAAGGCATCTTATTCGCTATACAAAAATATAAGAAAAATATAGAGCAAGGCTGATTTTCCAAAGAGCCCCGTGATGCGGGGCGGAGTAGAACCTTCCCACGTAGCTCATTTGGCCTCTGAGGAGGCTCTGGTTTACAATCCCTTGGCTGATGTTGCGTTGACCCCTTGGTCCCCTTATGCTGTCCTCTGTGTGTGACCATTGCAGGGGTGGACCACTGCGCACAGCAGGACCATGGCTGTGAGCAGTTGTGCCTGAACACGGAGGACTCGTTTGTCTGCCAGTGCTCAGAAGGCTTCATCATCAATGAAGACCTCAAGACCTGTTCCAGTGAGTCCTCCTTTCACCTCTCGACTAGAGAACAGTTTGTGACAGGAATGAAATTGTGTGGCCAGTGCAGAGGACAACAGGCCGGGCATGTTCAGTGCAGAGGACAGCAGGCTGGGCATGTTCAGTGCAGAGGACAGCAGGCCACGCATGTTCAGTGCAGAGGACAGCAGGCCGGGCATGTTCAGTGCAGAGGACAGCAGGCCGGGCATGTTCAGTGCAGAGGACAGCAGGCCGGGCATGTTCAGTGCAGAGGACAGCAGGCCGGGCATGTTCAGTGCAGAGGACAGCAGGCCGGGCATGTTCAGTGCAGAGGACAGTAGGCCGGGCATGTTCAGTGCGAGGACAGCAGGCCGATCATGTTCAGTGCGAGGACAGCAGGCCGGGTATGTTCCCTTTCTCCTCTGCCCTTTACTCTGAAGAGACCTTGGGGAAGTCTCCTGGGGACCACTTGCTTTCAAGGACCGTAAACTTGGCAGTCACTGCATTCCTAGCACAGCCCAGAGACCTTGCTGACAGCTGCCCCAGGGACCTCACTTGGCTTTTGGTTTTACAGGGGTGGATTACTGCCTGCTGAGTGACCATCGCTGTGAATATTCCTGCATCAACACAGACAGATCCTTCGTCTGTCAGTGTCCTGAGGGTTACATACTCCACAGTGACGGGAGGACCTGTACAAGTGAGTCCCATCATGTCTGAGATCCTGGGACAAAGCTGTGGGTGCCAGTGGGCTGCTGACATGTGCGTGTGCTCGTGTGTCCTCTCAGGCCTCACCGGCTCCCTGGGGATGTGTGTGGCTGCATCTTGAAGCCGTGGTAGCTGTTTCTTCCGCTGCCCCACACTTCCTTCTCCTATGCCTGTGTCGTAGTTTGTCTTTCCATTGCTGTGACAAAACACTCTGATCAACACCAACTTGGGGAGGAAAGGGTTTATTCAGCTTACATCTCCTGGGTCACAGTTGATCACTCAAGGGAGCCCAAGGTAAGAACTCAGGGCAGGAACCTGGAGGCAGGAGCTGAAGCACAGGCCATGGAGGAATGCTGTCCACTGGCTTGCTCCTGGCTTGCTCTCTGGCTCATGCCCAGCCTGCCTTCTTATACTGTCACTGCTCAACAATCAAGACAATACACCACAGATGTGGCCACAGGCCAATCCAATGGAGCAAATTCCCCAATTGAGGCTCCCTCAACCCAGGTGTGTCAAGTTGACACTAAAGCTATCCAGCACAGCCTGGAAAAGGGTTTTGCTGCCTCTCTCTCATTCTAAAACTGGACAGAGCTCCTGTTCTTACATGCCGCTGTGGCTTGAGTTATGGTTTGTCCTTCCTGAAATTTAGGCTCAAATTTGGATTCCATTGTGGCTCCTTTTCCAAGGTGATTATGTTGCTAGGAAGGCTGGATGCCTTTCTCAGGGGAGGAGCTGATTATAGAGACAGTGGACTGTTGTAATGTGGGGTCTGTCTCTCCATCCCCATTTCTTCTGTACACACTGTCTTATCTCTGTGCTTTTCCACCATGAAATGAAGCAGAATCAAGCTGTTACTGGAGCCTGGTGTTGGCCTCCAGAACTAAGCTTTCTGTGTTTCTATTCTTCTAGTCATTCCATCCATGCATTTTTTTTTTCCTGTGGTCTTTTTGAGACAGTGTCTCCCCATAGCTCCAGCTGTCCTGGAACTCACTCTGTAGACCAAGCTGGCCTTGAACTCACAGAGATCAGCCTGCCTCTGCCTCCCAAGTGCTAGGATTACAGGTGCGTGCCACCACGCCCAGCCATCCATGTCTTTTTTTAAGATTTATTTTTGTGAGGTGGAACTAGAGAGATAGCAGTGGTAAAGAGCACTGACTGCTCTTAGAGGACCTGGGTTCGGTTCCTAGCACCTACCAGGGGTTAACAATTGTCCATACCTACAGTTCCAGGGGGTCCAGTACCTTCTTCTGGCTTCTACAGGCATTGCCTGCATGGGTGCACTTACATACATGCAAGATTTATTTATTTTTAGTTTATGTGTACAAGTTTTTGCCTGCACGTATGCACATGTTCTGTGTCTGCCTGGTGTCAGCAAAGGGCATAAGAGGGTGATGGATTCCCCTGGAACTGGAGTTACAGATGGTTGTGAGCTGCCATTTGAGTGCTGGGAACTGAACCAGAGTCCTCTGCAAGAGCAGCCAGTACTCTTAACCACTGAGCTCTCTCTCCAACCCCACATGTATGGTTGGTTGTACAGTAACAGAACACAGACTAAGATGGCATCCCAGCTATACCCCACAGCCAACTGTGTCATGAACAACAATGCAGGTACTTGGTGACTGCCAGCTGACTGCAAGGCCTGCTGCTGGTGACAACGCTAAGCACATGCTGTCAAATTCTAGGGACAGACAGAGAAACTGCAGCTCAGACTACAGAAGGAGTCCAAGAGGACACGCTTCTAAATGGGGCTCACTCTCTGTGAGGCTCAAGTCAGTTCTGGAGGAGGAGAGATGCCTGAGAAAGCTCGTGCCTTTGCTGAACCCTGTCACCTCTCAGCACATGGCCAGGTTGTCAGTGATAATGCCTAAGTACATGTTTCCTGGTAGCCGATCCTAACTCCTGTCCGCATTTAAACAAACAACCAAAAGATAAGATCCCAGATGACCTCATCTCCTCCATTCAAGAATGCTGCTGTGCTTTCTGCTCTGTGCTCCTATTTCTGAAAGGACCAAGATAAAGGACTAAGAGAAAGGATCCGAAATGGACACAAAGATTGTACTTTCTAGCCATAAGGCCTTGTTGGAGCATTGGTTAATACAATTACAGAAACAGCATAATCTGTCCATCTTTTTATACCGTCTTTTCACATGAGCTTCCTACACAGCCGCACATCTCTAACTCTGCCTCTTGTGAGAAGATACTTTCCCAGTTTGGGATGGAGTCTTGGATCTTGGAAAATGGGTTGTCCGTGTTGCAACTTGCTTGTGGCTCCCTGCCCAGCTGCCTGGCAGACTGCTGCTACAGCCAGCTCCAAAAGGGACTGGGCACCAGGGGTGCGGAAAAGGGTGGGTGAGTCACACAGCATTGACACTTGCTTGCAGTGCCAAAGCCAGGTGCAGAGGGATTATGGGAGTAATTCGCCGTCATCTTAGACTACTCCCACCCTTTCTTTGTTCTCTTAACTGTGATAATCAGAGGTGAGCTTTAAGATGGTTGCAGCACTTCTCAGACTTTCTCACGGACCCTGAAACATTAATGAACCCTTCCTTCAATCTCTTGGCTTAACTCATTCAGTTTTACCCTTACCATTTCTGAATGTTGCCTGTTTTCTCATAAAGTGTGTTTGTAACTAATGGCATGATGATGTCATCTTATATGAGTAAAAGTCCAACAATGCACCGGCAAGTGAGCTTATGTCTGGTTGGGGCTTTATGCGAATGTGTGAGATAATCAGATGTTAGAACTTTGCTAGGAACAGGACAGAAGAGGAATATTTTACCCAACAGAGCTGTTCTCCTAATTGAAGACTTTCTGTCTGCTCTTGAATGATTCAGTCCAACAACTAACATCCTGTAATCGCAGGCTAAGTTTTCACTGTGGGCCACAGCAAATGGGGATTGTGATGGATGTTCCCCTGTCCCATGCCAGATGACACAGAGCCAGTTGACATGAGTGTATCCTTTTGGCAAAGCCCGCTTGTTGGGCAGGGAACAAGGTGCCAGCTGGGGTCTGTCAGGCCTGGCTCAGCAGATAAGGGTACCCTCGGCCTTTAAGCAGGCAGCCTCTATTTAGAGCCTCAACTACAGATTGTCCAAAGAGTCCTTTGCTTGTCTTCTAGAAGTCTGAAGCGTGGAGCCAAAGGTCCAAGTTCCAGGGCCCTGGGATGTAGTGGGCACTACAGCGAAGCCCATTCTTTCTTCCTGCAATCTCCTCATACTCAGTTTTTGGCCTACATAGATGAAGCATGGGCTGCGGCAGGCAGTGGGCTAGTCTGTTCTTCCAGCAGAAGCTTTGGGAGACGTTCCTCTGTAATAAATAAACCCTACGCAAGGTCAACTGAGCACCAAGCCAGACTCCTCTGCAGGCCTGATAGGCATGGAGTGCACATTCTACTGGCCTGCAAGTCCCTGGAGGTCAAAGGTCACAGACTAGATCTGGAGTCAGAGATCCCAGGGTGCAGCCCATTGAAGGCATTCAGTAAAATGAAATGAAGGAACAGAAACCAGCTAAACTTTGCTTCTGTGAGCCGTGGCACATGGTCCACTCCTTTCATGGCTCCCTACCGTCTCCCAGCAGTAAACTTCCAATGACACTCCTCCTTGATCTGGTAGTATGGAAGACCCCTTCTTCCACCTGCGAAGCCCTTGGCCAGGTCTTCCTCTGCTTCCTGAGGAATGGCTGTCTTCTCTCCTTTAAGCACAGCCTCCCTCTCCCACATCCAGCCCTGCAGGAACCTAGCCCACCCCCACTGTCACCCCCACGGGGTGCCATGTTCCTCCTCCCACCCCTAGGCTTGGTGGGAACTTGTGCTCTCTGTGCACAGGTGTGAGAAATAGCACGGCAGGATGTAAAGACTGTTCATCTGGAGCCCCAAAGACTGCATTTATATATTGCTTCTAACCTGGCAGCAGATCTGGTCTTCCTCGAGTCTGTTTGCTCATCTGTAAACTAACTAAGGATGGTTATTCCTACCTCCCAGAGTCCTTGTGTGACTAAGGGAGAGACATTCATAGAATTGTTGTTGCTGTTGTTGTTGTTGTTGTTATTGTTGTTTGGTCTTCTTGACGCAGGGTCTCCCTGTAGCCCCAGCTGTCCTAGAACTCACTATGTAGACCAGGCTGGCCTTGAACTCACAGATATCTGCCTTTCTCTATCTTCTGAGTGCTGGGATTAAAAGCACTTGGCTGAAAAGTGTTTTAAGAACGTGCGGAGGGGCAGCAGTTAAGAGCCCTAGCTATTCTTGCAGAGGACTCAGATTCAGTTCCCAGCACCCACATGGCAACTAACAACCCTCTGTAATTCCAGTTCCACAGGGATCTGATGCCCTCCTCTGGCCTCTGTGGGCACTGTGTGGCATGAGTACACTCACATAGATGCAGGGGCCTTAAACCTCTAAAATACCCTTGTTAGGATTCACTCCCTATGTTTAGACTGCCATGCACTAAGGAGAGTTCCAAGGGAGCTCTGTGCATTTTTGCCTAGAGACCCACCTCCCGGGGCCGGGCCTAGGCCTGCTCTTCTTTGAAGGCTCAGAGATACCCTACTCTGGAAGAAGGCAAGCTTAGGAGTCCAAGGACTATCTTGGGTGAAACCCTTCTTTCTGGCTGTGGAGACTACAGCTAGGATAGGAGCCATAAGCCTTTGGGCGATAGGGATCCAGCTGGCTACAGTCCCAGTCCAGCTACCACAGGCTGATCCTCAAAGGCCTGTTCAGGCCTGAGGCCCTAGCTTGGCTCCACAGGGCTGAGGCAGCCTTGAGCAAAGCCAATGTCTAAGTTTGCTGGGGCTGAATGACAAAATACCACAGACTGGGTATTGTTTCCTAACCACAGACACGTTTTTCTCATAGTTCTGGAGACTGGAAAACTGAATGCATGGATGTGCTCTACTGAGGGCTTTCTTCCATTTCTAGGATGGGAGAGAGAGAGAGAAAATGAATGAGTGAGCTCTCTGGTATCTTTTTATACAAAGAATACTAATCGTGGGCCGGCAAGATGGCTCAGCTGATAAAGCACTTGCCACAAAAGACTGGCAACCTGTTTGATTCCTGAAACCATAAAGGTTGAAGGAGGGAACCAACTCCACAAAGTTGCTCTCTGACCTTGTATTAGTTACTTTTATATTTCTGTAATAAAACACCATGATCAAGGCAACTTATAGAAGGGAGAGTTTATTTAAGCTTACGGTTCCAGAGGATTGGGGTCCATAATAATAGGGGGGAAGGCATGGTGGCAGAGGAGGTCTGAGCAGAAAACCAAGCGACCATGTTGTCAAGCAGGCACAGGAATCAGAGATAGACTGGAAACACCAAGGCTAAGGAACTCTCAAAGCCTGCCTCAAGTGACATGCTTCCTCCAGCAAGGCTGCATCTCCTAAAATCTCCCCAAACAGCACCAACAACTGGAGACAAAATGTCCAGGTACTTGGAGCCTCTGGGAGATATTTTCATTCAAACCACCACAGACTTCCATATATGTACCATTCCCAGCATCCCCTCCAACCTCAGCACACACACACACACACACACACACACACACACACACAATCATCATCATCATCATCATCATCAACATCTGATCTTACTGGACCCCCCCATGACCTCATCCAAACCTAATCACTTTCCAAAGCCGTACTTCCAAATACCATCTCAGCAGGGATCAGGCAGCCAATTTATGAATTAGAGACTAAGAAACCCAGTTCAGGGCCTAGAGAGATGGCTTAGCACTTAAGAGCACTGACTGCTCTTGCAGGGGACCTGGGTTTACTGCCTAGCACCCTCGGACACTTAACCTATCTGCTACTCCAATTTCAGGGGATCTGACACCCCCTTCTGACCTCAACAGGCATTGCACAATGTGGATGTACTTAACATACATGCTGGCAAAACATTCATGCACATAAGTAGAAATGAATAAATAAGCCAGTAGTTGTGTGGCACATGCCTTTAATCCCAGCACTTGGGAGGCAGAGACAGGCAGATCTCTGTAAGTTCAAGGCCAGCCTGGTCTACCTAGCAAGTCCTAGGCCAGCTGGACTACATGGAGACCCTGTCTCAAAAAGATCAAAAATAAGTATGTAAAATTTAAAGGCATTTTAAAAACACACACACAGTTCAGTAAGTAGCAGGGAATGAAGGGAGGGGCTGCCTTTGTGTCAAGCTGCTAGGAGACAGTCCCAACTTTACATCCCTTGCCTGCTATGAGATGTCTCACAGATATCTCAGCTCTGGTGCTTCTCAGTTTGGGGAAAAGCTCACAGTGACACAGCAAAGGATTGGCCATCCCTGTTACAGCTATAACCAAACCCAGAAACAGTCCCGCTAGCTGTTGGCCTTTGGTTACCTTTCTGGCATGGCCACCTCTCCCTGGACTCGGGCTGGTTTTAAGTACATCATATGTGGTGTTCAGACCCAGGCCCAGGGTTGTCGTCTGTCATTGCTGCTGAGATCTGAGTACACTGAACACAATCATTACCCACAATTCCTGCCCCCCGCCCCCCCCCCACGTAAGGCTCACCCAATGTATAATTTAGATGTGGGGAGCACAGTCTGTGTCAGCGTGTAGAGATGCCCCCAAATGTGAGCTATGTCCTAAAACTTTTAAACATCCTAGTCACAGATGGCAGACCCTATTCATAATGAGGCTTTGATTAATAGGAATGAGAGAATGAACGACATTTCTTTGAGGGGTAATGTTTTGTCCTACCTCTTGAGAAGGGCAGGTATGACCCCAAGGCTCTTAGCTATCATGGCCCTGTAGACATAGCCACACAGGGAGTGGGTACAGATCCCCTCTCCCCTAAAATGCCATACACAGCTTGGCACTGCCATAAAATTCAGACACACCAGGCTTTGCGAACCATGCCGAGAGGCCAGGGAAGACTTCCTGAGAAGTGAGCGAGGAAAGGGAAGGAGCACCTCACAGGAGGAGGGAAGGGGCCCTGAGGCAGGGAGGAGCCTTCTCTGGAGAGGAAGGCCTGTGCAAAGCCCGAAAGCCAGGGATTGAGTGACAAGACTGGAGGGCAGGCTGTGCCGATCTTACCAAGAGTTTTCTGTCTTGTCATCTTCAGCAAGCATGCGTAAACACCCAGGCAGCCGGAGGAGGGGACGAGCGCAGACTTGCCTTTTGCAAAGAGGGTTCAGGTCTCTAGAGAAGGACCAGTGAGAAGGGGTCAGAGTGGCAGCCCGTGCCACCACCCAAGAGGACGATGAAGGTGCCTGGCTCACCATAGTGGAGGCAGAATAATCTAACCGAAGGTCCAGGTCCACTGCCAGAAGATGGTGGCTTAGCTGAACATGGGGGCTGGGGAGTAAACATCTGAAGACCCAGGAACTGGAGAAATGGCTCAGTGGTTAAGAGCACTGGCTGCTCCTGTGGAGGACCAGGGTTTGGTTCCCAACACCCACATGGTGGCTAGTAATGATCCAGAATGCCACTTCCAGAGGAACCAACACCCTCTTCTAGCCTGTGTGGACATCGCATACATATGGTGCACTTACATACATGCAGCCCAAACACTCACACACATAAGATAAAAATAACAAATAAACATTTAAAAAATTCATTCGTGTGTGTGTGTGTGTGTGTGTGCGCGCGCGTGTGTGCTTTGAGTACTGGATTAACCCAATGGCCTTACGGCCTCGTGCATCTTTGGCAAGCACTCAACCACTGAGCTATATCCCAGCCCTGTTTTTACTTTTGGTTTTGAGATAAGATCTCATGAAACTGCAAGACTTAAACTCACTCTGTAGCCCAGGCTGGTCTTGAACTTATCATTCTCCCACCTCACTCCCAAGTAGCCAGGGTTACAGATGTGCTCCACTAGGCCCAGCTTGCTCTCACTCTTGCCCTTCCATCCCATTTCACACACACACACACACACACACACACACACACATACACACACACACACACACACACACACACACACACACACCTTGTGCCTAACTGCTGTGACCTCCATCTCTTGGTGTCCACACACTTGTCAGTCCCCTCCTTCACTGGAAGTGTGTATGACCAACAGCCTACAGCAAGAGCAAGGACATGTCTCAGATTACATCACACTATGGCTTCTGGGTTCAGTGAGCTCTCCCATTTTTTGATTACTTGTTCTTGGGGCGACATGTTGTAAAAAACCCTATGGAGCACCCTCTGTCCAGAAGAGCTGAAGCCCACAGCCAACAGACAGTGAGAATGAGGTTGGAGGTGGGGCCTCAGCTTCTGTGTGGCTTGAGACCAAGCCCTGTGGCCTATGAGAGCCCTGGGGCGGAGTCCCCAGCTAAGCTACTCATAGACTGCAAGCCACCAAAACTGTACCAGACACTAAATGTTCACTGTTTCAAGTTGCCAAACTTGGGGGTAACTTCTCAAACAGCAACAGATGATTTTAATTTATTAAAATTTCTCAATACTCAAAGAGGCAGAGACAGGTGGATCTCTGTGAGTTCAAGGCCAGCCTGGTCTAAAGAGCAAGCTCCAGGCCAGCTGGGACTAACGGGAGACCCTGTCTCAAAACAAAACAAAAACCAAAAACTTCCAGGGACTCTTAAAGATTGCTCAGTGAGTAAAGGGGCTCTGCCGAGCCTGATGGTCTGAGTTCAGTTCCTGGGACTTAACACTGTAGAAAAAGAGAACCAAACCAGGCGTGGTGGGCATGCCTTTAATACCAGCACTTGGGAGGCAGAGGTAGGTGGATCTCTGTGAGTTCAAGTCCAGCCTGGTCTAAAGAGCAAGCTCCAGGCCAGCTAGGACTAACGGGAGACCCTGTCTCAAAAATACCAAAAAAAAAAAAAAAAAAGAAAAAGAAAAAGAGAACCAACTCCTGCCAGTTGTCCTCTGATTTCCACTTGCAAGCTGTGGTGTGTATGTGCACGCACACCCATGATAGATAGATAGATAGATGATAGATAGATAGATAGATAGATAGATAGATAGATGATAGATAGATAGATTGATAGATGATAGATAGATAGATAGATAGATAGATAGATAGATATAGCAAATTAAAAATAAATATATAAATAACTTTGGGGGTCTGAGACAGGGTCTTCCTGTAGTCCCAGCTGTCCTGGAACTCACTATGTAGACCAAGCTGGCCTTGAAGTCACAGAGATCCACCTGCTTCTGCTTCCCAAGTGCTGGGATTAAAGGTGTGCACCACCATGCTCAGCCATAACTATAACTTTTAAATTAGGGGGATAAACACCCCTTCTAGTGTTTCATCGTTGTCTTTGCTTTCAGTAGAGGGTCTTGGCAATGCAGTTCAGGCTGGTCCAAACTCAGGATCCTCCTGATTTAGTCTCCTGAATTCTGGTATTATAGGAATGCACCACTATGCCTAACTTTCCTGTGCTTCTTTACATAAATAAATGCAAATAAAAATGTGTTTTTTCTCTGCTCTCTTCCACACACACACAAAAGTATACCACATATTCCACTGTATGTTTTTCATTCAATACCATTTCAAAGAGATCTCTTCATATCATTACACGGAGAATGTCCTTGCTCTTTTCATGGCTGTGTAATATTCCATTGCCTTGCACCAGTCCCCTGTTCCTGGACTTAGGTTGGCTCCCTTTTTTACCATTATAAACAGTGCTTCAGTGACTAACTTGAAAGTATATTCCTATGCCAGGTGTGGTGGTGCACGCCTTTAATCCTAGCACTTGGGAGGCAGAGGCAGGTGGATCTTTGTGAGTTCAAGGCCAGCCTGGTCTATAGAGCCAGTTCCAGGACAGCTGGGGCTACAGGGAGACCCTGTCTCAGAAAAAAAATATATATATTCCTTCACACGGTTTGAGGGTTTCTGTAGGAGGGAGTCCCAAAAGAGAAGTTGTTGAGTGAAAGGTGCATTTTCTAACTTTGGTAGATGCTGCCAGTCTCCTCCACAAGCATGTGTGCCCTTTAGCACAGTTGACTTTGGAATCTGTGTCTGTCTTGCCTTTGGCAATCATCTGCAGGAGCCTCCAATGACAAACTGAGACTGAGAAGTCACCCACCCTCTACTCTCGATCAGATACTCTGAGCGGACAAACAGGAAAAGGCAAAAGTGAAAACTCACCTGCATTTTAAAGGATGTGTACAGGACTGGAGAGATGGCTCAGTGGTTAAGAGCACTGGCTGCTCTTGCAGAGGACCTGGGTTCAATTCCCAGCACTCACATGGCAACTCTAACAACTGTCCTTAACTCCAGTCCCAGGGGATCTGATGCCCTCTTCTGACCTCCATGGGCATCACATACACAGATTCACTTACATACATGGAGACAGAACACTCATACACATAAAATAAACATTTTCAAAAACATGCACATAATAAAAATTCCAGAACTGGGAAGCTGGGCAGCTGGCACACTGGCATAGCCTTCAGCCGAGGACAGGGACAGTGCTTTCCCCTGGCTGTCCCCCCCACCCCCTCCAGGAAGGAAAGCCGCACCATCTGACAGATGCAGCCTTGGGCCACTATGGCTCCAGAAGCTTGGGGCTCTGTGCCCTATGGCTCTGATGGGGGGACACTGTAGTATTCAAGAAGAAAGCTAGCTGCGGCCAAGAGGGCAGATCCAGCCGGGAACTCCGGGATGGAAGGGTGAGCTCAGGAGATTTCATCTGGATCAGGGCTTGACGAGGCTGGCTTCAGAGCAATCACTATATTTTTACCTCGGAAAATGGAGTATTCTTATGAATTCATGGTGAGGGTGTGAAGCTCCCTTCCTTGCCAGCCAGCTGTCTGTACTGTGTGGATCAGTCAGTAGAACTTTCCACTACGTGAGGACCTGCCCCGGCCACTGGGAGACATTCTGCATTAATAACGAGTCCAGAATGTTCCGGAAAAGTCAGTCACACTCAGTGCAAACCCGAGAGCCCAGCTCTGCTTAGAATCTCTTCTGCAGTTATAATTCCAGTCTACATCATTTTCCCATTGTCCAAAGATTCTGGCAGCATGCCTGCCCAAAGAAAAGCAAAATTCCCTTCATGTCTGAAAGCTTAGCATATGGTAACACTGTACAGTTGGAAAATAATCGCTGCCTTTATTATCATAAGATAACGTTTCTAATCTGGTTCTTCCACTTATTAGCAAGTGGGCTTGGCAAGCCATGGTTACCCTTCCAAAACCTTAGTTTCTCTGCTGGCAAATGAGAACAATAGTTCCCACCCGCCCTCAGAGGACTGACTCCCTTTCTAAGAGAAATTCTGCAAAAATGCTTTAGAAAAAGAGTAGATGGCTTTGCCTGATTATAATGCCATTATGTGCCTTAACTACTTCCGGGTATGTGCACTGTAGAAATCCTGGGTTAGCTCTCACACACACATGGTTCTTATAAATGCCACTGCCCTCAGTTACAGGCTTTGGACTATTAGCCTGGTTTTCACAAGTGCACAAACACTCTGCTCACCAGAAGCCACCAGTCCTATAAATAGCAACACTGTTCCTCAGTCCAGTGACCTGAGGGTTATCCTCAACTCTTCTGTCCTAGCCATATGAAGGTAGACTCTTCATATCGATTGTTCAAAAGAACAAAAGTTCAGGCTGGAGAGATGGCCTAGCGGTTAAGAGCGCTGACCGCTCTTATAGAGGACCCGGGTTCGATCCCCAGCACCCACATGGCGGCCGAGAACCGTCTGAAACTCCAATTCCAGGAGAACTCCAGTTCCAGGGGAATCCGACACCCTCTTCTGACCTCCGCGGCATTGCCGAACACGGGTGACACGAACCTACATGCATGACAGTACATTCATACACATACAGAAATAAATAAAAAATTAATAAAAACCTTTAAAAAAAGAACAAAAGTTCATTGAAAAGAGCTGATACAAAATTGCCCATCAGATGAACTTTATTAGGACGGAAAGCTTCATAACTGTGGGCACCATTAGGAGAGAGAGCCACCACGTACAGCATGACAAGGGCTCTGAAGATTTCTAAGAGCAAAGTGGGTTTCTGACTCTCAGAAGTTTTCAGTGGGGACGGGCAAGCTGCCTACCATGTGCTCTAGCTGGGCTGGCCTACGTGCCAGCAGCCGGGAAGGCACGGATTAAAGTGAAATTACCACTGACGCTTGTCCATCAGTCTATGGACGGGGGGGGGGGGGGGGGTTGGGGGGGGTGGACTTGCTCACAGCTGTAGGTGGGAAGGAAAGGGTACCAGGGGGCCAGGCTGCAGGGAGGAGGACAGACAGCAAGAAGGACTATGAGTAACATAAGCCCATTAGCAAATCCCTTTCTAATTTTTAAATTATTTTTTAAATTTTATGTGTTTAAGTGTATTGCCTACATATGTGTAAGTGTACCCGTGTTGTGGAATGACCTTGGAGGTCAGAGCAGAGTGGATCCCCTGGAACTGGAGCTATGGACGGTTGTTAGCTACCATGTCAGTGCTGAGAATCAAACCTGGGGTCTTCTGCAAGAGCAGCCGGTGCTCTTAACCACAGAGCCATCTGTCCAGCCCCAGCAACATCAGCAAATCTTATAGGTTCTACCTTCAAAACATAGCCACAGCCTGACCACATGTCACCAATGTGTTCTGGGCCATCAGGATCATTGCTGTGGGCTGCTTGCAGCCAGCTCGCCTTGTACTCCATTCCTGCCCTCGCACCATGCTGTGCAGAGCAGTCCTTTCAGGATGGAACCAGATTAGAGGGATCCACTGCTCAAAACCCTCAGGTGATGGCCTCCTGACTACGACATGTCCTGTCTGTGAACACCGTGCTCTGCCTCTAGCTCCTCTCTGCTGGGCTCCTGGCTTCTACAGCAGGCCGAGGACGCTCCTGCTCTGCAGTGTGCACGTGCCCTTCCTTCTTGACTGTGAGCTTGTCCTCAGACACAGCACTCACCTCCTCTGTCTTCTTGACTGTGAGCTCATCCTCAAACGCAGCACTCACCTCCTCTGTCTTCTTGACTGTGAGCTCGTCCTCAGACGCAGCACTCACCTCCTCTGTCTTCTAGACTGTGAGCTCGTCCTCAGACGTAGCACTCACCTCCTCTGTCTTCTTTACTGTGACCTCGTCCTCAGATGCAGCACTCACCTCCTCTGTCTTGACTGTGAGCTTGTCCTCAGACGCAGCACTCACCTCCTCTGTCTTCTTGACTGTGAGCTTGTCCTCAGATGCAGCACTCACCTCCTCTGTCTTCTTGACTGTGAGCTCGTCCTCAGACGCAGCACTCACCTCTTCTGTCTTCAGACTCTGCTCATGTCACCTTACCTGGCGCACTTTATAAGAAGACAAGGCCCAGCCTAGCAGCCAGTCTCTGTCCCTCTTGTCTCTACTCCACACATAGCACTCTCACCCACCTGATCAGTCGTGTTTGTCTACTGTCTGTCCTCACCCAGTCCATCTTCACTTGCTCCTTAAACCACTCCCATAACCTTGTGAAAGCAGAAACTTCTTTTCACTGAGTCTTCTGTCCTCAGCTCCTAGAACAATGCCTGGCCCACAGTAAGAAGTCACAGAATATTTGTTGACTAGCCTGTGTGCTGGAGCGTTCCTTGGCGCTCAGGAGGCTGAGGTAGGAGATCATGAGTTCAGGGCAGCCTGAGCTACAGTAGGGCTATCTTGTCTGAAAACAACAAAAAGTTTTGTTGACTTTGAATAAATGAATGAGGGGCTGGAGAGATGGCCTCGCAGTTAAGAGCACCGACTGCTCTTGCAGAGGACCCGGGCTCGATTCCCAGCACCCACATGGCGGCTGAGAACCGTCTGAAACTCCAATTCCAGGAGAACTCCAGTTCCAGGGGAACCCGACGCCCTCTTCTGACCCCCGCGGCATTGCACGACACGGGTGCACAAACCTGCATGCAGACCGTACATTCATACATGTAGACAAGGTGACGTGAGCCTTCTCCAATGCTCGCAGGCCGTTTACACCTCCTTTTGTGGATTGTCTTTTCTCCCTTTGTTCACGTTTTCTCTGGCGACGACTGTATTATCTGTGTATGTGCTCTGTATATGTTAAGAATTTTAGCCAGGCTTGGTGGCACATGCCTTTAATGCCAGCACCCAGGAGGCAGAGGCAGGCAGATCTCTATGAGAGGAAGGCCAGTCTGGTCTACATAGTAAGTTCCAGGCCCAACTGGGGCTACAAGGCTCTCAAAAAGACAAAAAAAAAAAAAAAAAAAAGAATTTTTGGGAGCTGGAGACATGGCTCGTGGTTGAGAGCACTGATTCAAAACTATCTGACACAATTTGAGCTTGCTATAGCAAGAAAGTCTAACCTATTTTGGTGTTCTCCCCAAGAGAATGACCCGTTATATAGGCTCAAACATACAAAAAAAAAAAAAAAAGAGAGAGCACTGATTGCTCTTCCAGAGGACCTGGGTTCAGTTCCTAGCACCCACATCATGTGGCTTACAACTGCCTGTAACTGCAGCTCCCGTGGATCCATTTCCCTCTGTGTCTGGGTACCTGTGTGCACATGGAGGGCATGACCTCACACAGGCATACGTGCATACGCAAAAACATAATAAATACATATTTAAATTTTTATTTTATGTGTATGAGTGTTTCACATGTATATAAGCGCATCCATGCATGCAATGCCCACAGAGGTCATAAGAGGGTGCCAGATCCCCCTGGAACTGTGGTTACAGACCATTGTTAGCTGTCATGTGGTGCTGGGGGCCAAGCAAGCTGGGTTCTCTGCAACAGTGCTCTTTTTTTTTTTTTTTTTTTTTTTTTGAGACAGGTCTCCCTGTAGCCCCAGCTGTCCTGGAACTCACTCTGTAGGCCAGGCTGGCCTTGAACTCACAGAGATCCGCCTGCCTCTGCCTCCCGCCTGCCTCTGCCTCCCGAGTGATAGGATTAAAGGCAACAGTGCTCTTAACTAACTGCCAAACCATCCCTCCAGCCCCACTGGCTGCTCTTCCACAGGACCTGGGTTCAGTTCCCAGCACCCACATAGCAGCTAACCACAGTCCTTAACTCTAGTTCCAGGGGATCTGATGCCCTCTTATGACCTGGGTATTGCATGACACGGATGGATTTACATACATGTAGGCAAAACACTCACAAATAAAAAATATCACTCAGTAAATAATTTTAAAAAGATTTTTGGTCATAGACAGTCACTGTCTATTTTGAAATGTGCTGAGTGGAAAAGCACTGTTTTAATTTCAGATGTCTACAAAGTCTTTTATGAAAGAATAGGTCACTAAATTATGAATAATTTTCTTCTGTTTATGTGATTCCAATCAGAACTGGACTCTTGTGCTTTGGGGGACCATGGTTGTGAACATTCATGTGTAAGCAGTGAAGACTCATTCGTGTGTGAGTGCTTTGAAGGGTACATCCTCCGTGGTGATGGGAAGACCTGCAGAAGTAAGTTTGACTAGAGCTAGCTCATACGGTCATTGCAGACCATGCCTGCAATCCACTATCTCCACCTCTCTGTGTGAACCACTTACCTTCTTGAGTCAACATTACACAGTCAAGTGTTATGTGATATCCAGATGGGATCCTGGAACAGAAAAAGGGTGCTGGGTAAAAACAAATTAGTGTAAATAACAATGTACTTCAGTTATGGGGCTGGAGAGATAGCCTAGCGGTTAAGAGCACTGACTGCTCTTGCAGAGGACCCAGGTTCGATCCCCAGCACCCAGATATCGGCTGAGAACCGTCTTTAACTCCAGTTCCAGGGGAATCTGACAACCTCTTCTGACCTCCACAGCATTGCACAACATGGGTGCACAAACCTACATGCAGAGAGTACATCCATACAAAATAAATAAAAATTAAAAATATATTAAAAAAAAACAATGTCCTTCAGTTAATAGCAAGGTATCAACTTGGGCCTGGTGGTGCACCCCGTAATCCTGGCTACTTGGAAGGCTATGGCAGGAGGATGACAAATTCATAGGCCGTGTAGGCCAGCCTGGACAACTTAATGAGACATGTCTCAAAATAAAAACAGAGACCAGATGTGGTGGCCCACAACTTTGATCCTAGCACTCTAGAGGCAGAGGCAGGCAAATTTCTGTGAGTTCAAAGCCAGCCTGGTCTACATAGTGAGTTCCAGGCCAGGTGAGGCTACAGGGAAACCCTGTCTCAAAAAGACCAAAGAAATAAAATAAAGTAAATAAATAAATAAATAAATACAGCTGCGGGGGGGGGGGCGGTGCTGAAGAGATGGCTCAGTGGTTAAGAGCACCAGCTGCTCTTGGAGAAAAATCCAGGTTCAAATCCCAGCACCCACATGGCAGCTAACAACTAACTGTCCATAACTCCAGCTCCAGGGGATCCGATGCCTTCTGTCCTCTGTTGGGATTGCATGACATGGGTGCACTTACATACGTGCAGACAGTACACGAATACACATAAAAAAATAATACAGGAGGCTGGAGAGGTAGCCTAGCGGTTAAGAGCACCGACTGCTCTTGCAGAGGACCCAGGTTCGATCCCCAGCACCCACATGGCGGCTAAGAACCGTCTGTAACTCCAATTCCAGAAGAACTCCAGTTCCAGGGGAATCTGAGACCCTCTTCTGACCTCTGTGGCATTGCACAGACACGGGTGCACAAACCTACATGCAGACAGTACATTCATACACATACAAAAAATAAATAAAATAAATTTAAAAAAATAATACTCTAAAAACAAAACAAACAAACAAAAAAACAGGCTAGGGATGTAGCTTGGTGGTAGAGCCCTTGCCAAGCATACCTGTGACCTCAGGTTCAACTCTTAGTCCCCCAGTAACAAGGTGTTGATGTGGACTCCCTAGTCACATATGTCCCATACTAAATTAAAGCATCAAAAGGGAGCGTGGAAGCCTGGGCCAGTGGTTCTCGTCTCTGCCAGTCCTCTTTTTTTCAGGATTCTCAAACCTCTTCCCACAAAGCAACTTAGTGTCCACTATATGAAGAAAAGACATATAACTGGAATTATTATTGCTCCCATTTTTCAGACAGGAAAGCTAAGTTTCCAGGAGGTTAAGTGATTCTCCTCAGTCATATATTTCAATGCTGCTAATCCAAACTGAGGCTTAATCTTGTAAGCAATCAGGACAACAGCATCTTGATTTGAGGAGAGGCCATATCTCCAGATAGCTGAGTCTGGATTACATTGTGAGACACTGAAGCTGGTGCTGGTGAGTGGTGGTGGCTATGGCAGGGAGAAAGTCTGAAGAGTTAGCCCAGGCTACAGCCACTAAACTTCATCCCCAGGTTTACCTCCTGCTCAAGTGGCACTTGAGCCCAGAGGCCAAGAGGGATGGATCTTTTTAAGAGAGGAAATATCCATATAGCGTTTATGTTGATGCGAGTGTTTTAACTGCTGTGTTGTCCTCAGGAAAAGACACCTGCCAGGCTGTGGACCATGGCTGTGAGCACCTTTGTGTGAACAGTGGCGAATCATACACGTGCAAGTGCCGGGAGGGCTTCAGACTGGCTGAGGATGGGAAGCGCTGCAGAAGTAAGTCGAGAAGAAGGTTTCCATGTGTGGGGCTGGGACGGGTACAGGGCTTCACCTCACCGCCACAGAATTCCTTTATAAGATTCTTAACCATGGGGCTGGAGAGATGGCTTAGTGGTTAAGAGCTCTTGCAGAGGACTTGGGTTCGATTCCCAGCACCAACATGGCAGCTAAGAACCATCTTTAACTCCAGTTCCAGTGGAATCCGACTCCCTCTTCTGACCTCCCCAGTATTTGCACAAGATGGGTGCACCAACCTACATGCAGACAGCACATTCATACACATAAAAAAATGATTAATTAATTAATTAATTTTTAAAAAAAGATTCTTAACCATGTCAGAATTACGGGTCCCAACTTTGGGTGTTCCGAAAGTGTTTTGCTAGGGATCAACTCTGGGATCTTCAGGAATTTCTCAGTGGAGAGCCCCAGTCATCGGCTCTTTTCTTCTTCCATTGCCTCTCAGCTCTTGGCCCTTCTGGTGGTGGGTGAATGGATGCTCAGAGCCTAGTGCAGTGCCTGGCTAGTTAATGGACAGAACTAGAATCATTGCTGCAGTCTAGTACCAGGACCAAAAGATCAGTTCAGTGCTTCTTCTTCGTCATCGTCTTCTTCTCCTCCTCCTCCTCCTCCTCTTCCTCCTCCTTTTCCTCTTCCTCCTCCTCCCTCCTCTTCCTCCCTCCTCCTCCTCCCTCCTCCTCCCCTTCTTCTTCCTCTTCTTCTTCTTCTTCTTCTTCTTCTTCTTCTTCTTCTTCTTCTTCTTCTTCTTCTTCTTCTTCTTCTTCTTCTTCTTCTTCTTCTGGTCTTTTTGACACAGGGTCTCCCTTTACTCCTAGCTGGCCTGGAACTATGTAGACCAGGCTGGCCTTGAACTCACAGAGATCCGCCTGCCTCTCCTGGGATTAAAGGTGTGTGCCACCATGCCCTGCACTTTTTCTTCTTATAAGTACAGGCAAAGGGTAGGAAAGGAGCCGAAGAGATGTTCTATGGATCTTTGAAAAAAATCTCATTTGCTTCTATATGTCAGGACACTGGGAATAGACTCTCAGAGTTTGGTTACACAGTATGTCAGGTGTCAGGAGGGGTCTGGGGAGATGGCTCAGTGATAGAGAGTTGGCTATGTAAGCCTGAAGACCTGATTCAGTCTTTGGCACCTAGGTTGTGGTGGTGCACACCTGTAACCTCAGCACTGGGTAAGTGATTACGAGAAGATCCCTGGCCTTGCCGGCCAGCCAGTCTCGTTGGATTGGTGAGCTCCAGGTTCAGTGAGAGACCCTGTCTCAAAAAATAAGCTGGAGGGTATGGAGAGATGGCTCTGCAGTTAAGAGCCCTAGTTGCTCTTGAAGAAGACATGGGTTTGGTTCGCAGTACCCATATGGTGGCTAACAACTGTAACTCCAATTCCAAAGGAAGCTAGCGCCCTCTTCTGACTTCCATGGACATTGCACAACATGGGTGCACTTACATATTTGCAGGCAATACACTTATACACATAAAAAATAAATAACAAGCTAGGCATGGTGGTGCGCACCTTTAATCCCAGCACTCGGGAGGTCGAGGTAGGCAGATCTCTGTGGGTTCAAGGCCAGCCTGGTCTACAGAGCGAGCTCCAGGCCAGCTGGTACTAAAAGGGAGACCCTGCCTCAAAAATACCAAAAGAAGGAAAAAAACTAAAAAAAAAAAAAAAAAGAAAAACAAATAATAAAAAAAACTTAAAAAAGACAAAAAATAAGGTGGATCCAGGTATGTTGGTGCACATCTTTAATCCCAGTACTTGGGAGGCAGAGGCAGGTGGATCTCTGAGAGTTCAAGGCCAGTCTGGTCTACAGTGAGTTCCAGCCCAGTCAGTACTACATAGTGAGACCTTGCCTCAAACTCACCAGCCCAAAATTAATAACATGACGAGTGACTGAAGAAGACACTAAACATCGATCTCTGGCCTCTACATCCACCTATACATGTGTACACACACAGAAACACATACACACACACACACACACACACACACACACACATAAGAAAACATAAGAAATTTTCCAGACAAACAGATAATGGTGTCTCTGTGAAGGAAGCACATGTGCACATATGTTGTGTGTAAAAGAAGAAAGAGGGAGGAAAAGAAAAGAAATTCCTGAATTCCTGGCAAGGAATTGGCTGGTGGATTGTGGGGCTAGTGAGGAGGACATCACAGCGCAGCTGCAGTCTGAAGGCAGCTGGAGAAAGTGCTCCCTCTCCTCTGGGAATCTTGGTCTTTTGCTCTTGAGGCCTTCAGCTGATTGGATGAGGCCCATATACATTACAGAAGGTAGTCTGCTTAACTCAGAACCTTCTGATTTCAATGTTAACCTCATCTTAAAGTTACCTCCGCAGCAACATCTGGACCCACCTTTGACAAAACAGCTGGCACTACAGCGCAGTCAGGGTCCATAAAGTTAGTCACTGCAGCACACGAGGCGGAGCGGGCTGAGGCGCTGGCCCGGTGGATGGGCGTTAGAAGAGCACAGGAACGTCTCTGTGAGATTCTGCATGTCGATCCTCTTTTGGAGGTGGGGGGACTTTTGGTGATATTTACTTGCTTTTTGACCCTATGTAGTGGGCAGAATGGTCCTTTCTTGGTTAAACAGAATCAGTTCACTTCTGAGGAGGATTTGTGGGGAGTTTCCTTACAGACTC
Source organism: Rhizomys pruinosus (assembly GCA_009823505.1). NCBI lineage: Eukaryota > Metazoa > Chordata > Mammalia > Rodentia > Spalacidae > Rhizomys > Rhizomys pruinosus. The sequence continues at coordinate 1,133,959 of VZQC01013540.1, forward strand.
CCTGGAGATAACCAGCAGTTATGTGTCAGCAAAGCTGGGAGATAACACCAGTCTCGTCCTCCTGGGAGTAGGACTCCTACCTCTAGCCAGAGCTCTGTGTGAACAGCTGACTGAGTGCATGGTGTGGGGCCTTGGCCTGACTCTGCCTTCCTCCGTGCACCATCTGAGCTTCTGGCTTCACATTGTGGGGTTCCTGTCGTGGAGCCCGTGCCTCAGTCTGGCCTTCATATCTGTCAGCCACTTGTTCCTGCTTCTATTTCTGTAAACACGAATGCATAACCCATACATACCATCTATTCACTGAACATATTTTTTGGTCAATAAATTGAACTGTTGTATACAAGCCATAATTTCTAATCCCAGAATTTGGTCACTACATCGAATTCTACTATTCTGACTTCCTAGTGGGATCTTTAGTCACAAAGTCTAATTCCGAGGTTTCTCCTTTTAAGAACAGCCAAGGGGTGTCACGTTGTGAGGAGGGGGATTCAGGAGAGGTGCCTCAGCTGGGCCACCACTTACTGGATGACCTTGTGCTACTCATCAAAATTGTAGGAGCCACTGCTTCATTTATACACAGGGCTTAACTAACTCTGCCTAGGACACTGGGAGGAGGAAAGGGCTGTAAGTATTTCAGAGTTAAAAATCTCTCTGGTGGGAGGTAGTGGTGAGCGTGGTGGCTCACGACTTTAATCCCAGCACTCGGAAGACAGAAGCAGGCAGATCTCTGTGAGTTCAAGGTCTACAAATCGAGCTCCAGGCTACCTGGGACTAAAGGGAGACCCTGTCTCAAAAAAAAAAAAAAACCTCACACATGAGAAATGTTCATTAGTCAATGAAAATGGAGTGTTTAGGGGCTGGAGAGATGGCCTAGCAGTTAAGAGCGCCAACCCGCTCTTTTTTTTTTTTTTTTTTTTT